>JAEBDU010000038.1:2631912-2883749 GCA_016802625.1 Heliconius numata | reverse complement strand
TATTATTATTGATATATTTTTATTATAGAAATAAATAAATTCTGACACATGCGTCTGTTAACGCGACGGTGTAGGTTCGATTCCCATTCTTGAAATTCTGGAATGAATTCGGTAGACAGTTTCACAAAGCCATTTAGTACCAAAAAGGCACTGTTTTTAATATTTAATTTCGAAAATGTCCCAATTTTCACATTATTTGAAGTTTCTACTTAATAATTCTAAGGGACTGACGATTTAATCAATTTTAAAATTAAACTTCGATATAAATGTTTTATTAAATTATAGGAGTAGATTATTAGAATCAAAGGTTGACTATAATTTTAGAATCACCTGGCGCTAGAGAAAGAGTTTGTTCACGTTGATTTCTTTTATATATTTTTTGCTTCCCGTTGTATCCCGCATATAATAGGTTAGGCAGAGGGAACCTAGCATTAAGACACTTCGTTCCCCATGCACCGTTTGTAAAGATATTGCGTGTTGAATGGCCAAACTCAACGCCTCGCTTTTTCTTTTTACCAAAGCAGGAAAGAAATATACTTCATCCCCCTGAGTGGGAATTGAACCCACAATGGTCGCATTTACAGTCAAATGAAAAAAAAAACATAATTATAATTAAAATAAAACACTCTGTATAGCTAGCTATGTTTGAGGCAAACAACACATTGACATTATTACGTATGCATGTGTACTGTATACACACAAACATATATAAGAGCGTTTATTTCTAAAATAATAATATGTAATGTTGTTTGTACATAAATTATATATTATATTAACTTATATAGAATATAAATTAAAATATTAATAATATATTTAAATCCACAATTTCTATTAAACTAACACCGCTTTTTATCTATCAAGAAACACTTAAAATTAAATTAAAATTAAAAACACTAATTAAAAAATATTAGCAGCTGTGCTATGTCATTTATTAATGGTAATATCGGTCATACATATATGTATACATTAAAACTAGCAGTTAACTTCGGGTTCACGCGCTTGGTTAATTGGAAATAACTGTAACTGTGCAGGTACAGTGCGTTACATCGACACTATTAACGTTTATAATACAGCCTTTCTCTAGAAATGGACTATTTTACACATTTTTTAAAAATTTCTAACCAATAAGTAGTTGCTGAGATTAGCGCGCTTAACCAGACATGCGTCGTTAACTTTATGATAATAGCATAGATATATGTACCTACTTGCAAATAGTGATTCATGTCAAGATACTGCTCTACCTTTTTATTATTTCTATATAAAAAAATATGTATATAAAATAAATTTTGAATGGTCTCCATCTTACAAAATTTATTATATTTAACCAGAAATACGAAAATGCTCTGCACAGCGCCGAACCTGGAGCATTCTCTATCTCTATACTATTATTTATACACAAAGCACTAGCAAATTCTAATTACATTTACAAAGGTGTCTCGGGCAGTTTCTATCGAAGGCTTTTTTCAACAAAGAACTTTGATTATTTTTCATTAGGAATGTACCTACTTTTTGTTCTTATAAATAAAACTATTAGTGGTGACCGTCATGGTGCAGCGGCACAACGTCTAACTTTAAAAGCAAATGTTAGTTCGATTCCCACCCAGTGAAATGAATTAGATATTATAAATCTCCTCGCTCCGGGATTAATATACTTCGGCTATGAGTTCCGCCACCCAACACAAAATGTCTCGATGGTTGGGCGGTGTGTGGGGAAACGAGTGTCTTATATTAGTAGGTTCCTCCTGCCTATCCTGCTACGGGATACAGCGTGAAGCTAATAAAAACCAAATTAGAATCTCTATCCGTTCATTACATTTATTCCGTAATACGTAACCCCTACGGGATATAAGTTACATATCAAACTAAACATTAAGATTTCAGTACAAATTATTGTATAATGTCGAGGGACACTATTTGAGATGTCTATCCCGAATAATTATAATAGGAATATTGTCCCGCGGGATAACCAATTATAGGTGGAAACAAACGGGATAATAATAGGCGTTTAATTTGATGCCTCGATGATCGATGCCAATCTTGAGGTAGAGACACAAGCGTGACAGGTTGTGGATTCTATTCTGAAATGCTTAATATTTTCATTTCCTCGCTCTGGTAACGAGGCACCACGCGGCGTTAAGTTGCGCCACCCAACACGCAACGTCTCCAGAATTCAGTGGAAATTGGGGAACGGAAGTGTCTTAATGGGAACGGAGTGTCTTAAAATTAGATTCCCAAGCACCCTCTGCCTACCCCGCTGAGTGCGGGATATAGCGTGAAACTAAAAGAGCTAACTTTGTATTTACTAATAAATACTGTAATCGAACCCACACCCTGTTATGAACAACATACGGTAACAATTAAACAAAGTAACAAACACTATACATTTTTATATATACGGAGTTAGATGAGATTACTTTTCAACATTCACAGAATGTCGACATAAATTGCTGTACGTATTCTGAGAATGTTTGGAATAGATTTTGTTGGTCTTTTTGTCTATTTTTCTTTTGTTACTGTTTTTTTTCTATAGTCAATATTTGGAAAGAACTCGGTGAAGCGGTCTGACTGTAAACGCGATGAGATAATTTAAAATATTGGCTGATAAAAGTTTCGTCGAAATTGTTTAAGCAGTATATTAGGATAGCCATTTAATAAGAAACCTTTTTGTTATGTAACCGGATTGGTTAAACAAAAATAATTTGAACAAATGTAAGCTCTCCCCCAAATAGTGATCGAATCCACGACCATTAATTGCAGTTATGGAAATACCAACTAATGCACAATGACAATTTTCTATATTATTTAATAAAAAGAGTAAAGTCAGAATTTAATTG
This sequence comes from Heliconius numata, assembly GCA_016802625.1. Taxonomy (NCBI): domain Eukaryota; kingdom Metazoa; phylum Arthropoda; class Insecta; order Lepidoptera; family Nymphalidae; genus Heliconius; species Heliconius numata. The sequence continues at coordinate 2,880,915 of JAEBDU010000038.1, read as the reverse complement.
TAGTTCATACTCAGAATAAGCCGGTCTTGTTACTTATTTGAAAGCAATTTTAGTTCGCCCCCTTCGTTTAGAGTTACACAGGGTGGGATTTTGAATTATTTTATGTTTATAATATTAATATTTTAATCAAGGCGTAACGGCACAGCGACTGACAGTAAATGCGATGGTATTTGATTCGAACCCCATTCGGGAGGACGAATTACTTGAATTTTCCCGTTCTGGAAGACAAAGTTCTGGTGACTTGATTTTGGGTTCGGCCAATCGATAATAATACTTTTTACACGCTTTTCTATCGCTGTGAGTTTGATACTCAATTCGAAATAAAGATAAGTATTATAATCACACACATTAATAGACAATAAACACCTGTAACAATATCACATATCTGAATTATCCATATTATTCACATTATAAGCTGTCTTGTCTTGGTCTTGATTGAACAACTTAATGTCAGGAATTAAGATATTTTTTTTCTGTTGTACAGTACATTTTTTTAAGTACACTTTGACAATGTGTCAGATTGTGTGTGTAAGACACACAATTTTTAGTTATTTCCGTTTAACAACAGCCAAAGCCGCAGTTAAAAGCTTGTATAATATAATAAAATATAATATTCCCTTTAAAACACCCCGAGTACGCTCTCACCCCACCCCCTGCAACGCGGCATGAATCGGGTGGATTTATTCGTTCTAATTATATACATATATACATGTGTGGCTGTGTGGCTTTGTCTGTCGTTTTTGTATTTTTTTTTAGGTTTTAAGTTTTTCTACTTTTATAAGTTGTACTTTCCATTGTTAAGCTCATTCAACCAAACAAATTCTTCAACCTAGAAGGTTATCTAAATTTAAAACCCTTGAACTTTAGAATAGAAACTAACTGCATCGTTATATGAAGAGTAATTGTGAATAATAAATGTAATTTAATTTTTAAATGTAATGTATGTAAATAAATGTAATTTTTTTCCAGGATGAAGTATTAGCAATCAACGACAAAGTGGTATTAAAAGCTGAAGATCTTTTAAGTTGGGTATGCAACGGCGCTGGCTGGACATGGGGCCTGAGAGCAGTATGGAGGGGGGCTTGTGCACCTCCATCAGATCCACGACTCACCGCACCGTTACATCACACGAAACTGGACTTCAGCGATGTGGAACGGGAGAAGAGTGCTATAAGTAAGTGAATATTTTGGGATAAAGTTTTGTGGTTGAGTTAGCTTTAGCGTACCTACCGGTGTACGTATCCCCCATTTAGCATATATATAAGCCAAGATAGGCCAAGGGAACCTAGTGTTAAGATATTTCACCCTCAACCTATCACCCAGGTTTCAAGACATTGCATGGTGAATGGCAGAACTCAATACCACGTTGTCTTATCACTAGGTCGAAATGAAAATAGTCAAAAATCTTAGATATTTACCTCAATTAGGATTCAAATACACGATTTCTGCTTCTGTCTTATAGAATTGTTAAAAACTATATATCTTTTATTATTTTATAATGATTATCGAAACTATTTCTCTTCCAGCGGTGGACGTAGACGACCCAGGTGTAGTAGTATTCTCTTACCCCCGCTACTGTCGGTACCGGGCATTAGTGGCCAGGCTAGAAGGGATCCAGGCTGACTGGCTGAGAGATTCCCTCGTGGCAGCCTTAGGAGGATACGCCGCACCTACAAAACACACCAGGATATTATACTGTAAAGTAAGTCTTGTAAAATACTTGGTTTTTTCGACATTTGAGTCTTTTTTATATTTTAAAGCAATCTTCTAATATAACTTAGTATATTTCTCATTTCTTAACTCATAAACATCTTAACTAACCTTAGTATTTACTTTTCAGGATACATTTGAATATCCAGAGCTCGAAGGTCACGAGTTCGTCTGCAACCACCTAGCCCCTAAGTTAAAAGGACGGCCTCGAGGAAGGCGGAGGAGAGCAGCACAATCCCGAGACAGATCCGCAGATAGATCTCCAGATTCAAGATCTAGTGATAGTGACAGGAATACTCCTGAAACAAGGGTGGGTTCCAACTTTAAATTGTTTCACATTTCTGAGATGTTTTAAGTTTTTATTTTATTACTGCCAATTAGAGAACTAGGCAAGTTAAATATAAAAATAATAAAAAGATTTGTATTAAAATTTAGGTCAAGGTCGTGGTGGCGGTGAGGCAGTGGCGTCAAGGGAATTAAATATTTTATATCATCCTTTCCTCGCTTTGGTATCGAGGCAAAGCGCAGAGTTGAGTTCCCCCTCTCATCATGTGGGGACTATAAGGTGTTGGGAACGGAGTACTTAACACAAGTTTCCCAGGTTCCCCTGCCTACCCTACATGTGCAGCATAAGTAAAGTTAAATGAAATTAAAATTTTCCATTTAAATACAGTGTAAACTCCATGTAACGTCACTCGATTTAACGACAAACTCTCTAAAGCGTCGAAATCAATTGGCTTTGGTTGGTTTAGTTTGTATTCCATACAATGATACACTCTACATAGCATCACACCCACTCTCAATAACGACAACAATTGAGTAATAAAAAGTACCTTTTAAGTCGCTAAAATTAGTAAAAACTGCGCATCTGTGTACGTTCTTTTGTCGCTTTATTATCCTAGCCCGCAATAAACCTTTACTGTCGGCATCATGCATACGGAATTTTCTAAGAAATTCGTTCTTTTGTTTACAAATTGGGATTGCTTGCACGTGTAGACTGTAATTGTTAACGATGACTAATAAGTAGGAGTCATCGATTATCTATACGTTATCATATTCTTAGTTGCTCACAAACTTTCAAACTGTAAACATGGCTAGTAAAAGAAAATCACTGTGTATTGACGAAAAAGTTTTACTGATACGCGCTATAGAAACGGGAGAGAAGATAAGTGATGTTGGCAAACGCTTTGGATTTAGTCGCTCTACCGTGTCCACAATATGGAAAAATAAAGAAAAAATTCTCCAAGCTGAGAGCGAGGGAAAATCTTCCAAAAAATTAAAGAAACCTAAATACGAAGATTTGGATGAAGCTATACTATCATGGTTTCACCGACAACGCCAGAATAATATGCCTATCTCGGGGCCACTTGTGAAAGCTAAGGCGGAGAATTTTGCTGAAGAACTTGGTTTAACTTCTTTCAAAGCATCAGAAGGATGGCTCGGAAAATTCAAGCAACGTCATCATATCAACTATGGTAAAAAAGATAAAACTCTGAAGTTTAAAGGGGAAAAGTGTGTAGGAGGAAAGCTTTCCAAGGAACGTATTACGGTGCGTGTGTGCAAATAAGATTCTTTTATACGGTATAACTACTAACACCAGACTGAAATAAACTTTTTCTTTTTCTAATTCTGATTTTTCTTCTCTCCATTTAACGACCACTCTCTATAACGCCATAAAATGCACAGTCCCTTCAGTGTCGTTATATAGAGTTTACACTGTATTCCAGATAAAAATTGTATAGAATACTTAGTAAACTAATTGTAATTTTTTTTACCTTAGAAAAAACTTAATTATAAATACTGGTAAATGCTTATTGAATGATGGGCTCATTCAATACTCGGTTTACAATGTGCCAACTATACCACAATAAAACTTCCAAGTCATTCTGACAAGAGTTTCACTGTAAACGAGGTGATTGCGGGTTCGATTCCCAATGAATTGTCTAATTGTAGATTTTACAAAGTGGATTACAGTGAGTTGGAAGGCAAACCCAGGCTCTAATGTCAGGCAAAAGAAGATGCAAGATACGCGGGTATTATTTTATTCATATTATGCATGTATATATTTTTTTCTTATCTTTTATGTTTTCTTTTCAGACACCAAGAAGGCTATCCCTCCGAAACGGCGCAGAGAAACAGAGTGAGGAAGAAGAAGAAGTAGAGAAAAATCCGGAAGAACTGGCAAAAGACGAGGCCTTCTTACAGCAACTTAGAGACTTTCTCAAACACAAAACCGACATTAAAATATCGCATAGTGTTAAAAATGGTGAGTTTTGTAAAAATTAAATATTAATAATTATTTTGGAGAATAACACTTTTAATACTTAACCCCGTATTAAATATTTGTAAAAATTTAATTAAAATTGATGGGATAATTAAAAGAAATTAAAAGAAAATAACCAATAATTTTTGGATGGTATCTTTATGAGAATTTTCAACGTTTTTAATATAAATGTTCCTACTGAGCCGTCCGTGTGTCCGCAGTGTCGCTGCGCTCGCTGTACGCGTGGGTGTCGTCGCTGGGCGGGCTGTGCGCCGCGCGCGACCAGCTGTGGCGGCGCCGCTACGCCGAGCGCGCGCCTCGCCTCAGGCGCATATATGAGAAGTTAGTATACGGGGCTTCAACTTATTCTTATATTATAGCTTAGTTGTATAAAATGCTAACATTAATTGAATTCTGATGGATAAGCAATATTACTGTAATGTTTCATCTATTGTGTCTGAGGTCAGTCATGGCGGAGGAGCACAATGTGTGCTGGAAAATTGACTGGTTGTGAGTTCGATCCCCAGTCGAGGAAAGAAATTATTTATTTAAATATAAAAAAATCTGTATTTTACCAAAAAATACTTTTAAGTATTACTTATATATATAAAAATTACTTATTTTACAAAAAAAATATTCCATAGATATCTCCTACAATACGAAAACCACGAACGATGGAACGGCAAAAAATATCCAAAACTTGCAAACGGCAAGCTAGAAGAACCAAAGACAATAGACACGATCGACGTAACAGACTCCCCGATAAGAGAAATAGAAACAAAACACGATCTCCCAGAAAAAAGATTGAGAACTCCATCCCCAAATATGGATAAGAAATCCGACAAAATGGATAAGAAGGACAAACTAATTTTGGACAATGAAACCGGGGAACTGACGAAAGAAGAGTTAAATATAATTTCGAAACCCGCTGAGGAATTGAATAGAGAATTTTTAGAGTCCTTGCAAATTCCCGAAGAAGAGAAAGGAAAGATTTTCGTCAAACCTGTCGAGAAGTTGATAGAGCCAAGTTTGGGGGAGAATGAGAAGGACAGTAAGAGTGAAGGCATATTCTTTAATGAATTGGCACAGAAATTGAATTTAGGTAGATATTTTCGTGTTTTTTTAAATTAATTTAGTTTATGCAGTCGGGGTTTTTGTTTTGTTCATATTTCTCTTATTCCTTTTTTGCAGGCAATTCAGACACACGTTTCTTACACCACCTATCTCAAAAACAAGACAGCCTCTCCTCTTTGTCATCAATGCAGGAAAAATACACGAACGGACACACAACTGATCTGGTAAGTATTTATAAGAAAAGTATTTAAAAAATGTATTAGTTCCAAGGGCGTTCTAATCCCCTAGTTTTGTCATTCGGAGTTTATGGTCGATTTTCTGTCGATTTTCTGGCACAGGGACCTACTGTTAAGGCACTCCGTTAGACTTACTTACTACTTAGGTTTCCCTGAATTTTCGCGAGATTGCGTGTTGAATGGTAGAACTCAACGCCGTGCTTTGCCTTGTTACCAGAGCGAGGAAATAAAAATGTTGAATAATTCATTTCGCCGACACGCTTGTGCCACTGCAACATCACGGCATCACAGATGAATGATCATTTTTACTAATATTTCATCGTACATCGTATTTTTACTGTAAATACGATGGTCCTGGGATTATATTGCAAATATCTTCATTTACGCCTTTTGGTAAAACAAAAACACACAAACAGGGTTAAAACATTTTATGTTTTAAATAAATCGTCTTCGAGCGAAATATATCTAATGTATATGTCGAGATCCAAAATTGTAGTGGATTCATTTTCCTTTCATTTATATGAAAAATATTGTCAAGATATTTAAATAACATGTGTTTTATATTTAAATACGTGGCTTTTCAGCAAAAAACTCGTCCGGCGGGTCGCAGCTCCCTCCGTGCGGTGAGAGTCAAACCCACGAGGCCGATATCCGCTTCAGCTACACGTAAGTATATTCATTATTTCCCAATACATAGAGCAGAGACAAAACAATCAAATATTTTGTTCGCGTTAGTTTTTTTCTTCCGACAGACATTTTACATTAAATATATGTTTTGGGTAGTGCTTAATAAAAAAATAAAACATTTGCAAATGTTATTATAATTGTGTTTCTAACATGTTTATAAAGAGTTATATGGAGTTTAGTTTATTTTTGGGTTAGTCGTTTTCTCCCGTAAATAAAAAGTGCAGAGTAGCAGAGAGAACCTAATGTGAAAATGCTCGCTTCTCGGAACTCAAACACTTTGCCTCGTTACCATAGCTAGGAAATGAAACAATTATTTAAATTTAATTTCCCCGAAATGGAATCGAAGCCACAACTGTAGCGTTTACAGTTGCACGCTCGTGCCGCTGCGCCATGACGGCCTCAGAAGTTTTAACTTTATTTATCTTTCCTAGCGGCCCCACCACCCCGTACGGATTCTTCTTCATCACCGACGCTCAACAACTTCGGCATTCATCATCCTCCACCCGCCAGTCACAGCGATGATGAAATTGTAGAAGTAAGTACCTATAAGAAAATCACTAATCGATTGATGGATTTTTTAATGAATTTCTTGCCACTATTACAAGGTTTTTTTTTTACGTTTCTACTATCACTATCTAAACACTCAGAGTAACTAGGTAATGTTCATTTAGTACCTACTTACTAGATTTATATAGAATAAAAATCAAAACATCTGAAATTTCGTATAAATATATAATAATAATACTTTATTGCACTAAAAAACAAACAAACAGTACAGTAACAATATTTACAAAAGGACACTAAAAAGTGCAATTGGCCTTATCAGGGCCTCTCTTACAGGCAACCATTTGAAAGGATTAATTACCTAAAAGACACCAGAAAGGTGCAAAATATAAAAATAAATATCATATTATTAAATATAAATAACATACACACACATACACTGATAAATAAATATTTTAAAAAGTATAAGCTTCTTAAATAATATTAATTTATATAGATAGAAATATAGACTCTCTCAGGAATTACATACATACGTATGTATGCAGCAAACCTATGTATACAAAGTCTTAACTAGAAGATAAAAAATAAACAAATATAGCTAATAATTTTGAAAAAGTTTATAATGGGTACGAACCACGTGTCCGCAATTTTAAATAAAATAATAAAAACAACTTAAATCACTTCAATTCCAGGTTCCATACAAACCAAAAAGTCCAGAAATCATTGACCTCGACGAGTACCCAGAAAGCCCTCAAGGCATCAAGAAGAAGAAACTAGAAATCCTCAAAGAAAGGGGACTCGAAGTAACCGCCGTACCCCCCGGGCCCGTTTGGCCCCATCCTCCCATTACCCCTTTAATAACCCCCAGCCCTATTATCCTTAACCCTACAATACAACACCAAATTATGACCCAAGCGCAATTATTCCAAATGTACAATATAGTCCCACCGACCTACCCCAATGGTGCACAAGCTCCCAAAGTCATACAAGCGTCTAGCGCTTTCGGTACATCGGGCCCCGAGAAAACAGTGTACGGCAACCCCAAAGACCCTTTTATGCCACCTCCACACGTGTTACAAGGAACCCCAATTAAACCTCTAAGAAGTATTCAAACTCCCACTAACCCTCAAGATATTTTAGACCTGACTTGCAAAACCGAACCGTCTCTGATACAAAAGCCTGCCGTAGAAATAGTCCGAATAGCCTCAACCCCTTCCCCATCAAAGACCCCTAATCCTTTAAACACCCCCCAGAATTTAAGTAAAAACTACACCCTTATCGATGGCAAAGCAGTTGTGGGTTCCAATCTAGAAATCACGCTAGTTAACACCAAATCCCAAACACCCCCAAAAAGACCCCCACAAAAACGCTCCTCCAATGGCAAATTCATATCCGCAAAGACACCCACTCCCCCAAAAGACTACCCCAAACCGTTTGCTTCTCCCAAAAAACCTCCAATAACCGTTCCCAGCTATCAAATTCCTAACCGTGAAGAGTCCCCCACAAGTTCAAAAGACCCCAACGCTTTTAAAGGTTCAAATTTGACCCAAATGATGGAAATGCAGAAAAATGTACCCAGTTTGAACCCTTTCATGGACCCTCTGTATATGAATGCGTTATATAACACTCTCGGTCCAATGGACCAACGTCAACTCGCGATGTACCGGGATCTAATGTCCAATCAGTTTAGGGGTTACAGCGGGTTGTTGAACATAGGCACACCGACAACGAAGAATTAGTGATCTAGTCTAAGCTTTTTTTGCAATTTTAATGGTTGGGTAATAATTTTTAAATTGGGTATTTTGAAATATATGTTTATGAAATAATTTGAAATGTAAATTTTATCATGGTTTTAAAAAAGAGAATTTTGATACGATTTTAATTTTTATATTCAGATTTTTTTTCCAGTTCCAAAATTAATTGAAAATGTAAAAATTTTTATGAACATTTTGAAAAATTTTGTTGAATTTCACAAGTTCACAGAAAAACTACTTCCCCATTAAAATTGTAATTATTAATTTTATTGTGATATGGAAATTAATGTTAAGTCGATCTCGGGATAATTTAAAGGGATTCGGGAGCAAATTGTTTTTATTTCGCCCATTTTTTATGGAGAAGTTCAATATTATTAATATGCAAATAACTTGACTTGAATTAAAAGATCCTTAACATATAATGACAGCACACACACAAATATGGATCCTAGTGTTAAGACACTCCGTTCCTCACCTTAACCTGATTTTAGAAAGATATTACACATTCAATGGCGTTATTAATGTATTTTTCAGAAATCTAGAATTGAAAATGTATTGCATTTAAAAAATATATTTGATTATTTGATTTTTTAAATCATGTCATCATTAAATCAATCATCATTACAATCATGATTTTTTAAAACTACTTTATTTATATTTTTTTAAAATTTAACTGCTTCTATTAACTTTATTAAAAGTATTTTTTTAATGGTTGGGCTAAAATAATTTTTAAATTGGGTACATTTTGAAATATATGTTCATAAAATAATTTGAAATGTAAATTTTATCATAGTTTTACATTTAATGATGTAGTTTAATAATGTTGTCCACATAAATTAATCTTTTAAATTTTGAAGAAATTCATTTAAGAATTCCATTTCATTGAATAAGTTTGTTTGTTTTAACGCGCTAATCTCAGCAAGTACTAGTTGAATATAAAAAATTCTTCCATTTTTCGAGGAAGACTATAATCTATTATACAGGGTGGAATTGTCAGCGCCACTTTAAATGAAACCACAGTTTTAACTACTCTATAAAAGCCTAATATAATTCGGAAAAAAAATAATTCTCAAAAATGAAAAAGTGTTTTTTTCAAACAAAATAAATAATAAAATTATCGTTTTAAAATAAAACGCCATTTGTAAAGTATAACATAGGCACGCACACACTTACCTGTCAAAGCGGCAACGTCGCATACGTATGTGTGCGTGACACGAAATACAGGTATGAAAATCGTGAAATGAAAAAAAAATCCTACTTCTAAACCGTTGAGGTCCTTGATTATTTTTTTTAATTCTGGGTTTGAAATATTTTACCCTATATGCAGTTTCAGTTAAAGAAGCGCTGCCTCTTCCACCCTGTATATAACATCACCAAAATAACTGAAGTAACCTACTAAGTGAAGTAGGTGACAGCTAGTATATAATAATAAAATCTTAACACTGCCTTCTGTTATGCTAATCCCAGGTTAAAGCCAGGAAATCAACAAGTCAAGTTAATTGCAAACATTGATCTCCATTTTAGGTGAAAATTAAGTCCCTTAGGCGATTTTTTTCTTGTAAATTGTAAATATTGCGGTATTTTTTCCTTTTTTTTTGCTGCCGATGCTGTTGTGTGACGTCATAATTTTAATATTTCACAGTGGAACTTTATAGTGAATACATTTTTTTTGTCTTTTTTGTTATAGGTGTGATATTTTTTTTTCATTATTATTATATTTATGTGAGATATTGATGTTTCTTTTTATTCAAATGACGTCACACGGTCAAGCGTGATCGGTTAGTTAAATAGTAGTTGAAGTTTGAAACGATGGATGTTTTAGGATAAATACACTTTTTTTAATTAATTGTAAATATATTGTGAGACGCCGTCTCTGTTCGCTGTACAAAAATAAATAATTGAAAACTTTGTTTTTCTAGTTTTTTTGTCTTCCTTATAAATAGCTGTAGGCAGAGAGTAGGCACTTTTGAATAGTCAAGTTACACACAGTCCTACAAGAAGCTACCACCGGCTCGGAAGTTTTCTAAAAAAGTATTAGAATTTTCTAAATGTGGAATAACACTTTAAAAGTATTAACAATATTAATTAACCATTTAGGTATAGCGCGCACTAGTGATTTTTGTCACCGTGACTGTTGCGTCACTGTCACCGTGTACATTACACTTAATGAAGGTGCGCGCATTTGGATACGTGACAATTGGGTGACTTTTTGTCCGCGGAGGACGGCAACACGCCGGTGACGCAACTGTCACCGCGTCCATAGATTTGTATGCCCGTGCGCGCATTAGCAACTAAATGTCACTTCGTTCCCCCTCCCCCTTGCGGTTTCCATACTAGTCGTCTTCCGCATAAATATGAAACAGCAGCGTGTTGCATTGCAGCACCGAATTTTTATTTCAAGAATGGCGTCAAGTTTATCACCAAGGCTAAACGTGTGTTTTCATGAAGATAAAATAGACAATGACAATACTGATTGACGAAATTGAGTTGAGGCCATTGCTCTATGACAAATGAAAAGTTGAAAGCCAATATTTTCTACATTTGCTTTTTTTTTCTATTTCTTAATATAAGTGCACAGACAACCATCTCTTCGAGATCCATTTTATCAAATGTAAAAAATTTCGTCACTGTCATCGCAAGTGCGCGCAGTCACGAAAAGTATGGTGACATGTCAGTGACAAAAAATTTATTGTCACCGTGACAAAAGTCACCAGTGCGCGCTAAGCCTTAGACTGTTAATATAGCTTACTTTGATAAAGAGTATTTTCCTGTTTTATTATCTTCACACTGCTTTCGAAAGATATTTTTTAAGAAAAAAATAAGAATATTTAGACACTTGTCAAATTATAGAACTTTGTTGATGTCAAAATTACTTGATTTTTGTGTAAATTTGTAGTGTAATAAATATATTTTTAAACAAAAATATGAACGGAGACACTGAAGCGTGGAGAATTAAGGTAATTGAAAGCACTAGGTACAATAAGTGAGATGACAGTTGAATACTCATCAAAATTATTATATTTTAGTTATTTTCATTTCCCCGCTTTGGTAGACATAGAGCGACGTTAAATTCCGCCACTAAACACGCAGTCTCCAAAGTTGCATGGGGAACGGAGTGTCTTAGCACTAGGTTCCCTCTGCTATGTCAGAAGAGGCGATAATAATATTTTGTTCTTTTTTGTATTTCCATCCTTTAACATAAATTACAGATACCATCAAGAAAAACAACACCCACCCCAACACTATGTTGCAAGATAAAACATTGCAAGAAAGACGTAAAAAGCGAGAATTTCGTCAAATTCGACCATACAGTGTTATCCTTATCCAAGCTTTTGGGCAAGAATTGTTGTCATTGTTGTTGTTTGATCGTGGAATTGTTCAAACAAGTGTTTAAAATGGTGCAAGGCGATGAGAATGCAAAAATATACGATGTTTTGTGTAATTTGAGCGATATTTTAGTCACAATAGCTAAAGATAGTGTGTTATTATTGAATCGGATTTATAAATGTATTATTACTGGATTTAAGTAAATAATTTCGAATATTGCAGATTTTTTATAATGTTCGTGAAAATATTTTGTTTTTATTGTTTGTTTTGTTTTTTACATTTTTCAAAGCCATATATTATAAATAAAAGATATATAATTTACTCATAAAATTTATTTATTTTAAATGAGTAGAATAAATTATATGATATATTCTTTTACTAATGTTGGCCATGGCGATTCTGGCAGGCACGAATAGGTACTTTAAAAAGAAAAAAAAAATAGTTATCAATTCTAAAATTACATGAATAAGATAAGCGTAGAAAGAATTGAATTTTTGTATTTGAACTGTTGTAATATATGTCTGTTTCCTAATGATATCATTTACTTACGAAACTAGTGATTGGAGAACCAAGTGTTAGAACACTCCGTTCATATAGCAATTGAAGTTCATATTATTATATTTATGGAAGATATGTCATGAGTCATATAAATATAAAAAACGTTAAGCTTCACAAATCTAATTTTTTATCACTAATTGATCTTATAATCATAAATAAAATATATATTTTTTTTAATTCAATTTTATTCAACATAACAAATATACAATTATATCATTTATATTTATATATAAGTATATACAATGTAAATTAAAGAAACATGAACCTGTATTAAACCTGTAATAGGCGTAGAATAAGAGATTATATTATAAATAGCCAGTCGTGGTGCAGGCGCAGGTCGTGGGGTCGACTCCCACTCAGGGCGTGAAATATTTAATATTTTCATTTCTTCGCTCTCGTGTCGAGGTAAAGAGCGGCGTTGAGCTCCACCACTTAACACGCAATGCCTCTAATTGGATAATAAATGGATTTCATTGAAAATACACTTGATAGAAAAATTAAACAATGTCGCATAATTTATTTTTTTAAATTTTATTATACATGTATCTAATATCTATATATTATAAATTAATATTATTTAACACTTATTTTATAAATTTATAAAAAATAAGTATTCTAAAATTCGCAAAATATTTTAAAATTTAAATTTTCAGTTCACATAATATTAAATGCATAATTTTGATTATTTTGCTTTTTATATAAAATTAAGACAATTTATTGTCATATATCTATTTCTATCTATATTGCCTTCTTGCCTTCTTTTCTATCTTACTGGAATAGGGAAATGAAAAATATTAAAATCCCCAAGTTCTCAACCAACACACACAAAATTAGATCTTATTTCCCATTACGGTCTAGGCAGAAAGAACCTACTATCAAGGCTCTGTATTTTCCACTTTCCTTCCTATACCGAGGCAGAGTGCTGGAACACAACGTCGTTCTTAATAAATTGATGAAATAAAAACGATGTTATATAATTAGTACATATTATTCCTCCGAAAGTGTATCGAACTTGCAACCATCGCATTCACACAAACACTGTCCATATACACCACAAATGGTATCTTATACATTTATTTCGAGTACTAAAATAAGATATTTCCATTCATTTTATTACAAACCAGCTTTCACCTGAAGCTTCACCCCATATAGTAAGTTATTCCAAATAACTTCTTGTTGTGTATGACATATGACACATTCAGCAGGTACAGTGGGTTAATTAGAAACGATTCACCTCGATAAATGAACTGTAAAACACAAAAACAGCTGTTCCTGAGATTAGCGCGTCCAACCAAACAAACTTTTCAGCTTTATAATACTAGTACATATTTACATATTATGTTGTTTTAAAGCGTCTCTCATTAGTGTCATAAGTTCTTGGTACAATAAGCATTGTCGGCTCGAAGGCTTGCATATCTCTCTGTGGTCGACTGAGACACCGCTTAATACTCCTATGCCTGGATCTAGGAGAAAAAAGAGAGTTAATAGAAAAAAAATAGGAATTTAAGTAGTACGGATATTGGGTGAGAATTGAACAGTGAGTATTTAGGGTTAAGCATTGCGTGTTGAATAACAGAGCTCAACCTCACGCTTCGTTATTGAGTTCGTATAACTCATAATTTCGATAGTGTTTGTGTTCATGTGTTCTAACTCGCCACTGGTTTCTTTGTCAAATGTGTATTTATTACGACCAAGCTTTGTGAGATGAGAATAAAGATTTATTATTATTATTAACTTACCAGCAGAGTGCACGCTCACAATACGCAGGTACAGCACGGACATGAGCGTGCGGCACGTCTCCACGAGGCTGCGCACGGCGGGCGCGGAGAGGCGAGTCGCCCTCTGCCACCTCTCCTGGAGGGTCAGCACTAGAGGGCAATCTGGATAAAAAGAGGCAAACACTATAGGTTAGAAAATCGGATGTTATGGATAATACTAGAGGACAATCTGCAGCAAACAGAACTATAAGATGAAAATTCAGATGTTAAAGAGCGAATTTTAAATATTGATATTAGTTTTAAATTTGTTTATAATTATCTTTTAATGGACCTTGATGGCCATATACTTTTAAGCTGAACTCAACATTTTATCATTGTAAATCTAACCAGACTGCTAGCGTATTTTTTTAAGCGTAAGTATTTCTTAAAATAGGAATCAATTTCAAAATAGAAAGAAATGGTATCATTTTAAATTGAAACATAATTTTTTATCATGATAAAGAGAAGAGAAAGAACTGTGAACGCGACGGATTCGTTCGATACCTATTCGGGGAAAGATCTGTTTATATTTTCCTAGTTTGGCAAGCCTGAGTACAGCGTTGAATTCCGCCAACACACAAGGGAGTCGCTGCCTACCTTTATTTACAAGATAAATGATTTTAAATTTAATACCCGTGGTCAAATAAAAATAAATACAGATAAGACCCTGTAAATCCCGGAGGTAACACTGGCAGCAGACACAGTGTATTAAATTGAAATTCCTTCAAATCGTAGTTGTTCTTGAGATAAACTCTTCAATTTTATTTTATTAGTAAACAAGTATAAATTGTTACCTTTACAAATCTCCATAAGCTCAATACTCCTCGCCGTTATGGGAGTTTTTATATCAGCGAGTGGGGAACCTCTGTGTGGTACAGAATAGAACATAAACCCTGAGCTATTAGTCCAGAGAGCTGCCCGTTTTTGTAATTGAGTGTCTGAAATATTAAAAAATTGGTATAGAACTATGTATAATTATTTTTTTCGTTGTATCCCGCTTTCCGCCAAATATTCAAGACAATTACTGTTGTAGTAATGAAATTCAATACAGCTCTTTTTATCTTGTGATCACAGCGAAGAAATGAAAGTGTTAAATCTTAAATTTCCCACACACGCTAAGTACATAAATAGATCAAAATCAAATTACTCATTCTCTTCTATTTAGTCCACTGAATTAAGAACTTACCATCCATTTTCAAAGGTATTTCGTTATTAGTATTATTATAATCGCTATTGTTATTTATCATACTATTATTTAAAGCACTATCAATATTCCCATTTATTTCATAAATTTCATTATCATTAGCTTCATTATCATTAATATCACAGTTCACGTCTGTTCGATTATCAATACAATGATTGATAATATTATCGTTGTAGCATTCGGTTGTATTTTGTTCGTTTTTGCCATTCGCTTTTTGTATTTTTAAATGAGCTTCATAAGCTGGAAAACAAATAATGATTGTCACAATTCAACTTTCACCAGTAAATGAAATTTATTTATTATTTTACTATTCTTTTATAAATATTACTAATAAACACTACCTAATAAAGTAAATGAAAAAAAAAATTTAAATACTAAATATAATATTTTTTATTCACGGCTCGAAGGACCAAATATAAAAATCTCACCTTCACAATACATTTGCTTTATAAATAACCCTCCTTTCGAATGTCCCACCCATATAATAGGTCGACCACCCACTCCCAAGTCTAGAAGTTGTGACATCATTTGTTCGGCTCGTACATGGAGACGCAGTCTGGAAATTTATTTTTTAACAGATATACTTATAGACTTTGGGCCCATAAACCTAATAGTCAGTTAGTAAGTTTAATTAAACCTTACTGTCGCGGCTGGCTGGTTTAGTTATAGATATTAGACTAAAAGCGTACAAATCCTATACAACAGGTTGTTTTACAAATAAAATTTTAGTCTTCACCGCATCACCACGGTATTTAATAAAATATAAAACTTTTGCGAAAAATTGTAAATAATAAATAAATAAATAGTTTCACGCTTTTTGCCGTAAAACACGGTAGGGCACCTAGTGTTAAGACACTGCGCTATGCATTCATTATCTAAATTTAGAGATATTGGTAAGTAGCTGTAAGTAACTCAACGCCGTATAAATAACTAAAAAAGATAATAAATAAAACATAAAACTCACCTTTTAATCTCCTTCACCCATAAAGGTCTCCACAAATATGGGTCACTAGTATAATTAATCGATATTATCCTAGCTCCAGGGTAATCCACCCTCACCCAATCTCTGGGCCAACATGGAGAGTAACAGTCATCACAAACACACCCGCACCCAACACAATCTGTACACTTACACTCCGACACTTTTGATGTCACATCACTATCATTAGACTCTTCACTAGTTTCATTCGGTTCATTATTTTCATTATCTTTCATGTCACTTTTAAACAAATCCTGAACGAATTGAGCTTGAGTTTCATAATTTTCGTGATTCAAAAATGGGTTTGTGTAAAAATTTTCTGTAATAAATAAGTTGTCGTTTGGCAAAATCTTCCTATCACAGTTATCTTTATTTTTTTGTTCATTTATCTGACCATCAGACTCCTGTTCTAAAAGTGTATTATTATAAAACTTATCAGTTATAAATATATCGTTATTAGGAAGTATTTTTTGTATATCATTGTATATATTAGACACTTGTATTTCAGACTCTTCTCTTGTTAAATTATCTCTCGCTTCATCGTTTTCTCTCTCTTTTTCATTAATTACATATCTATCATTATTTTTATAATTATCCTTATTATTTTCTCCACATTCTTCAGCTTCATCAGCACATTTGCAAGTAGATATGGAATGCGGTCGACGTAAAGGCACTTTGTTCGGAGATTTTCCGTATCTCGGCATCCATTCTCCTTGTCTCCATGTGTTTGCTAGTGATCCTGAAAAGTAAAATTGTAAAAATTATATAAGTGATAATTAGGAGAATGAACCTGAATTATGTGATTCTGAACTATTATTGTTTTGGAAAATCCCACTTTAACTAGCACAAAATCTGAGGACGCGATCAGGTAACAAGGCAAAGCGCGGTTTTGAGTTCCGCCACTAAGTACGCAATGTGTCGAAAATTAACGTCTAGAACGGATGGCCTTAACACTAATCCTCTGCTTTTATTTTTTATTTATTTATTTATAACAAAGTACATTAAAATTAATTATTCTTCGCGGTCTTAAGCCCGATACCCTTGCGAGGCTATATGCGGGATAAAGCGTGAAGACGATGATATAAAATAAAAAATTACACTATTAGCTGGTCATATTCGTTGTGCTTATATTTCTCTTACAAAAAACATTGCTTTAATACGAAAAAAAACGTAAGTATTGCAAAATTTACCTTTATGTCACAAAATGCTAAAGTTCACTTTCCTATAACATGTCCTCTACCGCATTTGGAACAATGAAAGGATGTTATAAGTAATGAGTGATATAATTTCTCGATAGTTATATATAAATGCCTTGCCTTGGCCTTGTCTTGATAAATAATATTTAATAAAATAACCCCATATATAGGCTACATGCTTTTCAATTACTGAATTTCGATTTTTCAAAAAACCAGGACAAATAAAAGCTAAAAGTATAGTTTCTCGCTGTATCCCGCGAATAGCACGATAAGCATAGGGAAACTGGTACTCTCCGCTCCTAATGCAACGCCCAATTTTTGGGACATTAACAACCCAACACCAGTTTTCATGTCAACGAGAATTTCAATAAGTAACTAGAGCCTAGACTTCGTTAAGCTAAGACATTATAAACGTCTTAATCTTTTCACCCAAGAGAGTTCTAATAAACATCATAAGATCAATCAATATATTCGATGATGGAGTCACACAAGAAAATCTTCAAAATTAACTGCCTAATCCTAGAAGTTTCGGACTTTAGATATCAATTATAATTTTTAAACCGATTCCTAGATCGATTCGATCCTATGGCCATAATTAAATTTTTTATATACCAGATAGCATACGCCTTCCATAATAAATGGACTATCCAACAAAAATTGATTAGTCAATTCGAACAACTCGTTCCTGAGTAAAGCGCGTACAACCAAACAAACTCCTTTACCTTTATAACATTAGCATAGTATTATTATGTATATATAAATAACACACAGACGGTCAAGTTAACCCTGACATTCGATATTTGCGCAGCGTGTACGGCTTCGATTACGTGCACTTGTAATTTTATTACGCGTGTTGCGTTACTTAACTCTTACGTTGGAACTATTTATATATTACTTAATATACTTAAGCCTTGACGTGTCTCCTGTTCCTGCGTCATGTAATACAGATAGAAAAAAAGCAACTTCACGTTGTATCCCGCACATAGCAGGGTAGACAGAGAGAATAGTGTTAAGACATTATGTTCCGTCTTTATTTTCGTGTAGTGTTTGCTTTCAACCGACTTTGCATAAGTGCAAAAATTTGGTGTTATATTAATTAGGTATACTTAAATAAATAAATTATTTTACAAAAACCTTGCAATCAAACTCTAGGGCTCCGATGGCGCCATTTGCAATATGTAGGTACGTTATAATAATAGAATTACAATATAAACAATAATTTCATAAGGGATTTGAGATCCATTAAGTATATAACTATATAGCTATCATAATAGTGTCCAAGTGTGCCAAGATAATTTATAATATATACATTTAATAGTTGTGGGTTCGATTTCTACTTTGGGGAATTAATTATTTGACACTGTTCTTCACATCATACAAATCTTACTTACCATACAATCCATGGACAAATATAACATCGATGGTCGGATGTTGAGGCTCGTGTAACACTACGCACTCCACACGAGGATCTGGATGTAGATGATCAGATGTAGCTGGTCGAGGTTTTGGAGGTTTCGTACCTGGAACACATTCAAAAGTGATATATTGTATCTCCAGCATATAGCAGAGTAAGTATGCACTCATTTTGTACGAAATTCTGATCTTTTGATTCTGAAAAGAAAATACTGTTCGTGAGATTAGCGCGCTTAGTCCACAAATAGCGGTTCGCATGAAGAAAATATTTTTGCCATGGATAGTCCATTTATTCAGGAAGGCTATAGACTATATCAGATCAGGCTAGAACCAAGAGAAGCGGAGTGACAATAAAGAACGGGAGTACTTTACAGCGTCCGTTTATACTATTTTTTTAGCTTCATACATATATTTCGCATCGGTAGTCAGAGAGAAACTGGGAACCTAGTGTTAAGCCACTCTGTTCCCACTAAGACACTTCCGCTTCCCACTTTCCGACGAATTCTACAGGTATGGCGTGTTGAGTCGCGGATGCCGCGCTTTGCCTCGTTATCAGAATAAGGAAATGAAATGATTAAATATTTAATTCCCTCGAGTGGGAACGGACCGTTGGACCCGCAACCTGTCGCGTTTACAATCGCACACAACATAGCACACCAAAATAACCATTAAAAAATAATTTATTTTACCCGTATTTGGTGGTAGAGGTGCTGTCATAAGTCTATGCAAGATGACGGTGGCCGTTGTCCAGAACGATGACACGCACCAGCGTCTGTAATTAGAGAATAAGATTAAGAACCTTATATTCAATGTGCGGCGTTGAATTCCGCCTATCAACACGCAATTTGGTTGAAATGCGGAGAACAGATAGCCGTTGCATAGTCGTTATAGTAGCGGCAGGATAGTGTTTCGACTTTAAGCCTGACAGTTTGTTGGTATGACTCCAACTCGGGTGAATGAATTATTTTCATTTATTCGCCCTAGTGACGCGTTGATTAGCGCAGCGTTGATTTTCGCCGCTAAGCACGCAATGTCTCGAAAATTGAACGGTGCGTGGAGAACGGAATGTCTTAATTATAAAGTTCGCTCTGCCTTTCCTGCTGTATGCGTGAAAAAGCGTGATTTCTTTTATCTAGCATTACTTTTTCACTTACTTCATAAAGAACGAGTACTTCGATTGGTCAATAGATCAAACCTTATTAAAATTCTCTAAACAAGTTACACAGCCTTGGTATAAAGAGGTCATTATGTTTAACTTAGGTACTTTAAAGTTTAAACGCCATTGTGGTTCAGTGGGATATTATCTGACTGTACGCGGCAGTTGTGGGTTCAATTTCCCAATCTGTTATTATTTTTGTGGTAAGCTAAGTTATATTTCATTTAGATTAGAAACAAAACTGTTTAATCAAGACAGAAATATGAGTCTGAGTAATTAGCCTAATTTCCGAGAGTTTGTGAAACTCAATGCCGCGCTTAGTTATAGGAAATCGAACCCACAACTCGCGTTTACAGTCTCACGATTATGCCAATGCCAATATAATATATGAAACATGTATCCTAGGCCTAGTAATATTATAAATGTTAAAATTTGTTTGACGAATGGATGTTGGTCCCACTTTCAAGCAAAAACTATTAAACGGATATACATATGTAAATAAGACTTTAAAGTAATATAGCTTGTAGGTGAGAATAACTAATATGTATGTACAGTTTATGTATAATTTGTATTTCATATAACAGCAAGTTTAAAGAGAGCGAAACCGCGAGCGAAACACTAATTCATTACTCTTCTAAACACGTAGGTCGTAGGTATATAATAGGAACAATCATATCCAATTGAGACAATCTTATTCATACATATGTACTTGTTACTACAGGGGGTTACAAGTTCAAAGTCATTTCTATTTTTGTACGTGCAAAGGTAGATTTGGTATGATCCACGCAGATAGCAGTGTAAGCAGAGAGTGTGTAGTGTTGAGACACTCCGATCTCCAGGCTTAGCTCAATCTCTATATTACATAATAGGTACTCTCCAAAAATATGTGAATGTAACTCAAAAAACTAGTGGCTATATCTCAAAAACTAAGTAACTTTACGAAAGTTAGCACACGTGCTCGGAAGCCTAAATAGATCACTCTCAAACAATATCCAATACCAACAATATTACACACATACATACAAGTTAAACTTATAATCTCCTTTTTTGTAGTCGGTTAACAATATTGTACAGTATACCTACTACAATAGTCTATACTGTAAACGCAGTCAATTGATTAACTCTAATAAAGCACATGTATGGACACGTGGACTTTAAATAGGAATATCATCACACTGTATCCCGGGTGTAGCAGAGTAGGCAGAGGTGACCTAGTGTTAAGGCTCTCCGATCCCTCGCTTCACTCTATTTTTGAGACACACTTGTTGAATGGCGGAACTTACCGCCGCTTTGTCTTCTTTATCTGCAGCAGATACCTAAATAAGTTGAATCAAAATCTATGCTTATAATAAAATCGCTACTGATCAGAAGATGATTAGAAAATATATTTTTGGGAGCATTTAACAATGTAATAGAACCTCAAACAATGATATTTAAAACTTTGTCGGTTTGTCGGTTTGTCTAAGCATTTGTACACGCAGTGTAATGCAGTTTTCACAACTGTATTTTGTCAAACTTCCCTTGATATGTACATGATGATGATGGTGATGATACATTTAGTGTTTGTTTCGTTTAAATCGGTTCACAAATAAAAAAGTTATGTCAATATAAAATATTTCAACAAAGTTACTACAAAATAACAGTTCTATTGAATTGGCTAACAATGTTACAGAATTCCTTTTCATTTTCCCCTGAGTGGGACTCGAACCCACAACCGTCGCATACACATATAGCCAGATCCTGTGCCGCACAAACATATTTATATAAAATATTATATAAATATGATTGTATGCAACAAAGTGCATTTCAAGGGCAAGAATTCCCACAAGTACTCTCAATGTAAAGTATTAGAAAACTGTATTATTTTATTTACATTTTAAAGTGTTATTTATTCTTTGACATCATTTTGATGCAGTGGAACAACGTCTGATTGTAAACGCAATGTTCGTGGGATTGATTCTCACTCGAGGAAAGGATATATTTAATACTTTAATTACACGGTGTGGCGGCGTCGAGTTATTTCCGAAATTTCCCGGACAAGTCCGGAAACATATTTCTTGTGAATGCGGAAAATAAAAAAAATAAAAAACAAAAACCAAATTACATATTAATTATTTTCATTATAATCCAAAGCATAATAAAATTTATACTTTTTTAACTGACACCGCCATTCAGTTTTATAACAACATATCTTTTGATATTTAATGCTACCAGAAATATTGTTCAACACTTCCGAATCTTTAATAATAGTTTCGTAAGCCATATTTATTAATTATACTAAAAAATTAAAAGCCTCTTTCTTTTTATTACCATTGGGTTCCCATTGAGGAAAAGGCCTCAATGGGCTTCAACATTGGCATTTGCGATAAATATGTAAGAACATGTCTCACTTAAATAAATATAAATAAAAATAAAAAGCGTGAAGCTGAATAAAATAGTTTTATTGAGTAGTTCAATTGTTAGGACGATTGCCAAATCAATGAAATATTTTATTGAACTGGAGGACCTGTTGACGAGTAAAATTGAACACGTGGACACGTTGGACACGTGGCTTTACGCTGTATCGCGCATATAGCAGAATAGGTAGCAACGTAGTGTTAAGACACTCCGTTCCCCAAGACCAGCCAAATCGGACTTTGTCTTGTAACTTGTGCGAGGAAAGTAAACTAATTTCATCCCTCGAGTGAAAATCGAATCCACAATAGCACCGCGACGGTCTCTAATAAATAAATAAGATGCATCACATAGTGACTCACCTATTGGAAGTTCAGAGTTCAGTGATAGATATTTTCTTATCTCATAGTCAAATTACGACATGCGTAAGAAGAGCACTAGATAAGTTTACAAAATTGCAGTAATTTTGTATTGCTCGGTCCATTAAGTTGCAATATGTACCTCTATCTATATTTTTAAAAAAGAATTACAAACTTATAATATTCTTATACAGGATGGAAGGGGCAGCGCTTCTTTAACTGAAACTGCATATAGGGTAAAATATTTCAAACCCAGAATTAAAAAAAATAATCAAGGCACCTCAACGGTTTGGACGTAGCATTTTTTTTTCATTTCACGATTTTTATCCATACCTGTATTTCGTGTGACGCACACATACGTATGCGACGTTGCCGCTTTGACAGGTAAATGTGTGCGTGCCTATGTTATACTTTACAAATGGCGTTTTATTTTAAAACGATAATTTTATTATTTATTTTGCTTGAAAAAAAAACTTTTTCATTTTTGAGAATTATTTTTTTTCCGAATTATATTAGGCTTTTATAGAGTAGTTAAAACTGTGGTTTCATTTAAATTGGCGCTGACAATTCCACCCTGTATATTGTGCTAGTTCTGAACTCAAAATAGTAGAACTCTGACAAATAGTAAAAAATTTAAAAAAACAACATTGTTTGGGGTTCTATTTCATTGTTAAATGCTCCCAATCACATTTTTTCTTATGTCTTTCATATACGGACTGGGATCAATTACGATTTTATTGAAAGTGTAGATGAAAATATATCAATTTAAACTGATAATTATAAATCAAAAGACGCAGGGCGACAATATACTCGATGTTAAGTTGCCGATAATAATAAAAACGGCAATTTTTTTTGGAGTTCCGTACCTAAAAATATAACGGAATTCTTCTCTGTGTTTCTATCCACCCCTCCGTTGAATCGAGGAGTGTTTGGGCAGTAAATGCGAACGACACGAAGTAAATAATGCATTGTTAAGATTGATTTGCGCAGTAATGGATAAGCTAACACAAAAGTATACATATATCATCAACCATTGGTAATGTATGTAAATAATTATAAACATATTTTGAAATTAATGTATAGTATTAAATATGAATCACTAATGAATATTAGATACGTTATGCTCTAATGGAGTGTCTCAACACTAGGGTCCCTCTGCTTTTCCTGCCATATCCGGGATACAGCGAGAGCTGGTGAAATCAAAATTAAATTAAATATATAAATGTTATCGACAAAGATGAATCACATTACAATTTCAACACAAGATATAAGATACTACTTTATTTATAAATACACAACACGTGTAGACTACAATGCAAGATAAAGAGCGTTTTCGAAGATATGTATTTAGTTTTGATCTTCACGATGTATGCCGCATATATCAGGGTAGACAAAGCGAACCTAGTGTTAAGAAACTCCTTTCTCACACACCACTATATTTTCAAGATATTGTGTAAAGAGTGGCGAAACACATTTCTCCAAAAGGGAATCGAACCCACAATCGTAATCACAACGACCGCCTAGTGTTCTCAGATGTTCAGATGGTATGGTATGGTTCTTTGATTATGGTGTACCGAGAATGCCAGTTGAGCAAATATGACTTCGCCAATGTCATATTGTATGGAGAAGACACGAGGGAGGTTAGATATTCAGATATTCATTTTTTTTTCTAGTACGTCAAAATATTGAATAGTGGCGCAACGGTTGTGAGTTTGATTCCCACTCAGGAGAGTACATTATTTAATATTTTCATTTTCTCGCTTGGTAGCAAGACAAAGAGCGGTCTTCAGTTTCGTCACGCAACACACAATGTCTCTAAAACCCGGAGGTGCGTGGGGAATGTTGATGGTATTTCACTAGGTTCACCTCTGCCTACCCTGCTTTGTGCGATATACAGTGTGTAAATTATTTTTATTTGCTAATTGTAGAATAACATTTTAAAAATGTTTAAAATAACTTCTTTATAGGCCTTTTTTTCCTTATTTTTTATATTATTGTCTCAATATGCAAGTATCCATTATTATCTTTATTAAGTCTAAACATAAACATGTGACTCAGAAATATTGTGTTATTGTTCCTCTCGATATATTACAAAATTTTATTGTTTTCTTATAAGATAAAATAATACCTAAAGTGAAGTTGTTTTTTGTATCTACACTCTCTATAAAATGCTTGAGAATATAGGAAAAGAAGTTTTTCGACTATTCGTCCGTCATGAGCATATACCTGGAGATCGCTTGGAGGTAACAAGCTGAAATCAACGTTGAAAAGCACAGAAAAAGTTAAACTTCTTGAGTCCAAATCGCACTTGACAGCAATTTTTTATTTTATTCCCGTAGGTTTAAAACAAGTTATTTTTAAATTACACTATTAAACTACATAACGGCCATTTTGGTTGAATGACCTCGTGACATTGAAGTGGCAGCGGGCCAATTACTACACGTGATACTCTTTTAAATGAATGTACCTAGTTTTGTCTAAGGAATTACGTTATAATGCCTTGTCAATTATAGATCTTATAGAAACAAAAATAAAAATATATTAAATACTGTATTTATGTTCATTTAACGTTTCTTAATTATTGTTATTTTTTATTGTTTAATTTTTTTTATTACAGTACTTTTATTGCACACTAATTAAGATTTGCAAGGAGATTAGAGCTAAACTTTAAACGTTATACAAAAGTAATAGAAAAGGATCCTATAATATTTTTTTTATAAATTATATAAATCATAAATTACAGTCTACAATATATTGTAAAAAAAAACACGAAAAAAATAGAAATTACTATAGTCTGTGCCGTTAAAAATAATCTTTTTTGAAGAATATTTCATCCTCACGTTTGACCACACGTGTAGTGACGAAGTTTATTTGAACAATTTTAATTTCACTTCTAACTTACGTAATGTGAAGGTCATGATTTTTTGTGTCAAATACATACATACATAATATTTGTACAGTGTCTCACTCTGTATCCCACATATAATAGACTAGGGAACCTAGTGTTAAGATCTCCATTGAGTGTGATTAATATTATCTTAAAAACTGTATTTATATCTGATTGGAAGCTGGTTTCAAATACTAATAATCGGAATGAAAATACTAATATTTTTGTTTACATACAAATCACGCATTACGAGTTTACGCGTACGCGTTTTATTAGGTTTAGAATCAGCAGGGAAGGCAGAGGGAGCCTGGGTACCTAGTGTTAGGATACTCTGTCCCCATTAAGAGCAAGTAAGTTAAGAGCCGTATTTTAGCATTGAAATCAAATATTTAATTTTCCCAAGTGGGAATCAACCACACAACCTGTCGTCTTTACAGTAGCACGCTTGTGCCTTTGCGCCAGCCGCCACGACTGGCCTCTACCTTCAACAACAAAGCTTTTAAAACACTTATTTCGAAATGAACGTTGCGTATTCATTGGCGGAACATAACGCCGCGCTTCTCAAGTATATAATAAATATTAAATACTCACACTAAAGCGAGTAAGTAAGGATGCTTCAAGTCTTGGAATGTGATGTCGGATGTCGCCATTTTGAAATCAATTGAAGATTATTACTGTAAAGGAATAATAAAATAAATAATAATAAAGAGGCTATTATGTCGTAGTGGGAAAGTTTTTGTTGTAATCCCAATGGTCGTGGGTCCTATTCCCGGAAGGAATCTGAAATTAAATCCATTTCCCCATTAATTAAGTTTAGAAAATTATAATTTTACGATTTATATTCCAATTATGTGTGGTACATTTCTATATATGTTGTTTACAACCGCCTTGGAAACTAAGAATAATAACGAGATCCTTTTTGATTTTAGTAAGGTATTCCTAATCCAACTGCAATCTTCTTCTTCTTGATATTTGCATTCCTCCGCTGTGGCCACTCAACACGCAATGCCTCGAAAAATTCGACGACACGAAATTGGGGAACGGAGTGACTTAACATTAGGTTCCTTCTGCCTACCCTCCTGTGTGCGGAATACACTCATTTATTTTTTAAGCGGGGAAAGCTGAGTTTCGCTAGTTACTGAATAAACCAATTATAGGCAATTCAGACAAAATTATTGGAATGTCGAAATGAGGATACTAGGTTGAAATATGTCAAAGATCATAATGTCAATTCTATTGTACAAAGTATTTTAAAATACATTATCTATATTCCATACGCGTTATATAAAGCAAAAGTATTTGTTTGTTTGAACGCGCTAGTCTCAGGAACTACTGGTTTAAATTGTTTTTTATATTACGAATTCATATATCGAGGAAGGCTTTACCTAGATTACGTTAATGAGGCCATCGTTACCACCGGGGAATGAAATATTTACTATTTTCATTTCCCTGCTCTGGTAGCGAAGCGAAAGCGCAGCGTTGAATTCCGCGACTCAACGAGCAATGCCTCAAGAATTCCGCGGAAAATTGAGAACGGAATCATTTAACACTTAACATTAGATTCCTAGGCTCACTATACCTACCCTCTACAGCATGATTCTGACCGTAAAGGCGTGGGTTCGATCACCACACGAGGAAATGATACTTTAATCATTCCCTCAAATGCTGTTTTTTCTCGAAAATTGAGTGCTGCTTGCAGAACTGAGTACTACATATAAACGACAAAGTTAATAACAGTGTCGAGTCACCTTCACGGTTTAGTGGTCAGCTTGTACTATGAATAAAATAGTTTTTTTTCTATGCATACAATTCATATTACAGTACATTCGATATAGTACGTGTTGAGTGTTGGAACTCAATGCTGAGCGGAAATACAACGGCTGTGGATTCCTATTACCACCAAGGCGGTTAAACTAATTGTAATTTTATATCCAAATTATTTAAAATCTTTACATAAATTGTAGCTTATGTATTATTTTTATGTATAACCTATATTACTATAAAGTTTCATCTATATCCGTTTAGTAGTTTATGTGTGAAAGTGGAACAAACATCCTTCCTCGTAAACCTTCACATTTATAAATTATTAAATGGGATGTTCTCCTGAACACGATTTGAATCCATTCCATTGACCACAATGAACTAATAATAAGTTGTTATTTATGTATGTCACAAGACTATTTTAAGCGTTTCAGTTATAAATGACAGTCAATGAAGTTTTTTTTAAAGCTTCACGCTGTATCCTGAAGATAGAGGGACAAGCTTGGATCACAAGTGTTAAGACACTCCATTTTCCTATCCACATCCTTATTTCCATTTCCTAGCTATGGTACACATTTTGTGTACCATAGCTAGGAAATGGAAATAATTTAAATATAAATAATCACCCAAGTGGGAATCGAACCCACAATCGTCGCACTCACAGTCAGACGTACCACTGCACCACAGCGTTCTAAGTAAGTACCTACTTAACCTGTGTGTGAGTACCTTCATGCTAAATCCCCCATATAGCAGGTAAGCAGAGGGAACCTAGTGTTAAGACAATCCGTTCCCATCAGAATACTTTCGCTTCCAACTTTCCGACGTAATCTGGAGGAAGTCAGCGCCACGCTTTGCTACACAACCAGAGCGAAGAAAAAAAAATGAAAATATTATACTGAAAATATTAAATAATTCATTTCCTGAAGTGGCCTAATATGAACAGAGTGCCAAAACACTAAGTTACCAGTATCCCGCTCTACCTTTCGTGTTAAGTGCGGAATGCAGCGTGAAAAAACAATGGGGCAAATGAGATTTTCGATTTTACTTCTTAAACATAGTTGCGGGCGAAGACTAGTTTCTATATACAGTTGTATGGACGTATTCTACTAGGAAGATAGGTTATCTTGTCGTTAGGCGCAATAAATAGATTAGGTACAAACGTTTGAAAGAGGGGCAAAGGCATAATTTTATACGGCCCCCGCGGGATGTAATTTGAATTATAAAATGATTTATTAAATTGTGTAAAAAAGGTTATTTTTGTAATTAATAATACCTACTTAATGTAATAAAAGTTAGTATTGGTATTATTTTTAATTATCACATTAATTAGTTTTTTATTACGTTTGTTTTGGCTGTCTCAAGAAAATGTATAATTTTATTAAGTTTTTTTAATATTTTTTATTGAAAATAAAAACATAATATGATAATAATCACTTTAGCAATTAATTTTCAGAACTACGTAAAATGAATTATTTGAATATGTGATTTTAATAAAACCTTAATCATAAAACAATACAAATAAGATTTTCTTAAAATTGAACCAATAGTTCCTGATAATACACGGTCAACCAAACAAATATTATAGCTTTATAAACTTAGTATAGATATTGTATACAAAAATAAGACCTTCTATTTTGACACCGATAAATAAAAAGCGATTTTATTACGACACATGTCTACAAACTATGTAATATAACAAAGGATTCACCTTTACACAACGCCATTTTACATTCAAACTGACATACATAAAACAATTAAAATTTAAAAAACACTTATTTAATAGTTATTTTTATAAGAAAAAAAACTGTATATGCACTTTTCTTTGACAGTTTTATCTTTTTTTCAACGCGTCCATCCAATACGCGATTTCCCGCGCTACTGATTGTCAAAATGAAACGATTACTTCAAACATAACCTAAAGTGTATAAGAAAAAACAACTTTATTATAACAAAATAAGGTATATTTTCTTTAAATAACATTTTCGTTTGCGCCATTTTGTAACTCTTTCTAATATTACCAGTTTTTATAGTAATATAGACTTTAAAATATACGTTATAATATCAATTTTACATCAATAGTGTAGGAAGGTATTTTCATCTCATACAAAACGAGTTTATCAATTTAAAATGAGGTAACGTAATAAGGGAATTTCAGTTTTATTAGTAAAGGGCTTGGTTTTATATTTTGTTTTAACGTTCTTTATCGAGAAGCTAAATTACTTCGTTCATTGTTAGTTGTGAATCATAAATAGCATAAAATGAATATAATAAATTAGTAACCTAATATTGATCGTTCCCTTATATAAAATTTGTTAGTTTCAGGCTGTATCCCGCATATAGCAGGGTAGGCAGGGGGAACCAGGTAACGAAAGTCTTAATGGGGAACGTAGTGTCTTAACACTATTTCTTCTCCCTGCCATGTTATATGCGGGGCTCGTGGAGGATAGCTCCAAAACTATGTAGTAATTAAATTGTAACAATGGCATAGTAAATAGCAACTGTTGAGTTTGTTGTGGCTTAATTATTTAACATTGAATAATATTAAAATTCTAAATGAAATTATGTAAATTCATTAAAAAAATATATTATATATTCTTAAAAAATACAAAATTTTTTGATTAGCTTTGAAATATTTTTTTTTAATAAAGATATTTAGATTTTTCAGTCTCATTCTATCTTGCTTCATTTATTCTATCTTGCACATAGCAGTGTAGGCAGAGGGAACCTGTGTACGTAGTGTTACAACACGTCATAGTGTTCATATCATTAAACTACCTCCCTAAAATAAACAGAAATACTTAAGTCTTTCATTGAAGACGAAACAAAAGTGTTTAGTGTTCGATTTCATACATGATCGTCTTCTGGTGAATAAGCCAATAAGGTATTTCCTTTTCGAAGGAAATTAATTATTTATGTTATTAAAATATAAACTGATTTACTAATTTAATTCCAGTTAAATGCTAATTACTGTTTCCGAGACATTATGATTTTTATAAAATTAACGAATACAGACACATTCTTTAATTTTATAAAATATCGATTAATTTTATAGTTATAATTATTCACTTACTTTTTACTTGGTTGTCTTAACAATCATTTGCATAAAAACTAGTCGACGCACAATCGAGAAAAACAAGATAAAGACAAAATATAAACGCAATACTTTTTTTTATAAAATGTAGGTACCTACTTATAAAAGTTTGAATATAGCGGGATTTGAACTGGCGCTTCTTGGGTACCGTCCAAACGCTTTGATCACTCAGTTAAAACAGTGTGAGTTCTGTACTAAGTTCACAATCATGAAATTAGTACATAACTCACACTTGTTGTTTTTAGTTTTTTCTCCATAGACATAGACATGTCGAATATTATTCTAGAACATAGAATAAATACTTAAAGATTATTATAATAAGATTATATTTTATTCTAACACCTTTTACGTAAGTTTGTACGTAATCGATATAAGAGGTAGTGAAAAATACACAGCGTCTCCCACAGTACGAAGGTTGTTACTCGGGGAATGAATTATTTTTCTTTTATCTCTCTGATACCAAGACATAGCGCGACGTTAAGTTCCGCCACTCACGCCATGTCATGAAAATTGGGCGTTGCGTGGGATACGGAATGTCTTAATATTAGTTTCTAAGTAGGTAGGTATATATACCGTATACACCGTGAAGCTAACTAAATGTTATTTATATTGCTTGGGCTTGATTTTATTATATTGTTCTAAAATATTTACGTAAGCGATATAATACTTAAAACTGAATTGAATAAAATTTAATATTTAAATATTATATTTTATTCAATTTAGTTTTATCTTAGACTATTAATCCTCAAAATCTCAGCTTTGCTAAAATGACGAAGGTCTGGAGGCCCTGAAATCTCCGTCTATTACAACGTATTATTATGTCATATGTACAATTTTTGAGGAAATGATATTTACCATACATAAATATTTTTTTCCGCGACTGGGATCGAACCCACAACCAGTCGATTTTGCAGCAAACATTAGGCCCCTGCGCCACGACTGGCCTCATATTTAACATACTATACTACGTTTAAGTATCAAGTTTTATGAGGATACAATTATTATTACAAGTGGTTACAGTATATTGGATTTTATTACATAGTCACAAGTCAACTTAAGTTATCGAAGTCAGTTATAATTGTTTTAATTTGACCACGCGAAAATAAAAAAAAGTAACTCCATATTTATTTAAGTTAGTAGAATATATTGTAATAATAATATTAGTTACATTATAAATTTTTTTTTATTAATTTTGTAAATGCATAAAAAGCATTTGTTCGAATGACATTTCTGAACGTAACATACTTGACATACATTATTTAAAATTGCCATTCTATTAAATTCTATTATCTTTAAGGGTAAATATTTTCAATTTTCTATTTATTTATTTTGAAAGGAACATTAATATGATTTTAAGCATTTATCAATATTGAGGCCGTCATGTCACAACGGTGGACTCTAAGCGCAACGGATGTGGGTTCTACAGTCACTTTGGGGAACTAATTATTTTAATTTACTCGCTATGCTAACATGACAAAATGCAGCTACGATTGATCTCTATCCTAACTGGTCATCGTGTTTTAGTAAATCCCAAAAAGTACTTATAAGATATTTTTTATGAAAAATAAAGTTGGAGAATAAAGCCTTAGAATCTTATAAAATCAGTTTTATAACTTTTACAAAAAAAATATTGATAAAAAAAAAATAAAATATAGGGTAAAGATTCTCTCTACATGGCAGCACCAACAGCCACCAAAGTCCAGTCACGCGAGAAAAAAATGTGAACAGTGTTTTATTATCATTCAGTTTTTTAAAGAAAAAAATAGTTTTTATTATTATAACAATTTAAAAATACTTTAAATATATCTTTTTCTTATATATAAATTAAAAAACGCTTAATTTTATATTGAAAATGCTTGTTCCTCTGTAAAAAACTGTGTGTTGACGAAAACTTCTTTTTTTCTGACGGCCGTCGTTCAAAAGGTGTTTTTTTTCATATCGATTAATTTTTACTTGACGCAATTGTACTAGGCTGTCAACCTTCTACCTAACTAAATTGGAAAAATTGCTCTTTTCATTCAAAATAACTTTGAAATTACTTAAAATTTAAGTTTAATTTGTTTGTTTTGATACTAAAATTATTGTAGTTGTTTTTCTTTTGTTAATATGTAAGCAAGGTGTACATTATTGTGAATTGTTAAGTGATTTTAAATGTTTATTTTTGCTAATAATTAATATAACAAGATTATAACATTAGTACAAAAATTAAGGTTGTTGTGACACAGTGACACTTTGTCTGACTACAAACGCGACGATTGTGGTTTCGATTCCTACTTGCGGGTAAGATTTATTATCATTTTCCTCAATCTGGTTAGAAGATACAGTTCAATGTTAAGTTCTGTCACTCCATATCCAATGTCTCTACTACTTATCCCAAATACTTTATATGCTTTTTTAGAAATTATTGTGTATTTGTTACAGATTAAATATGAACAGCAATGCAACAGAAGTGGATCCTTTAAGTTCACAATCACAATATAGTTTAAATAATTTCCACAATTTTGAGAGTTATGATAACTTGCATTACCCATATACAGTTAATGTAGAACAATATCAAAATGCTTATAATTATTATAACAAACCCCAATCTAATATGAAAAACTCACAAGAAAATGCAAATAATGAAAATAGTGAAATAAACAAAAATGATGTCAAAAAAACAGATAATAAAGATATATCAATACCAAATATTGGTAAACAAAAGATTAAAAAAGAACGAAGTAAATATTTTTCTGAAAAAATAACAGAAAAGGATTTTCCATTTTATGGTTGTGCTCTGTGCAATTTATCGTATCAAACATTACATGAGTTAGATACTCATGTTCTTATACATAAAGAAAGGGTAACCAGTTATGATTTAAGAA
Organism: Heliconius numata; assembly: GCA_016802625.1. Classification (NCBI taxonomy): domain Eukaryota; kingdom Metazoa; phylum Arthropoda; class Insecta; order Lepidoptera; family Nymphalidae; genus Heliconius; species Heliconius numata. Next base: position 2,847,741 of record JAEBDU010000038.1, on the reverse strand, counting down.
TTAAGAACCAAATGAAAAAACGGAAATTAAAGAAGGAAATGAAGAAAAACAAGAAATTAAAGAAAGCAATTAAAACTGAAATTGATTTAGAAATTGAAATAAAACCTGAAGATGGCTATATAGGTAATAAAAAAGCTACAGAATTCATAAATAATGGTGAATCAGATAATCAAAGTTTGAAAGAAAATAAATTAGATATTAAAACAGATAAAAAAAAAGTCACAGATAACACAAAAGCAACAGATAAGGCAAAAGATGATGAATTACAGAAAATATATAAATGTTTTGCATGTCAAAAGCAATTTACTCTAAGTTATTATTTGAAACTTCATGTTAGATCGCATACAGGTATGTAAATTTTTTGCTATTAAATACTGAAATAATAAATGTGTAAGGCTGTGAAGATGGACGTAAACGAGGAACAGACAATTTCTCTTTCAAGCAAAATCTTCTAACCTGATTTCGATAAAACTTGAACAATATACACATCAGATTTTGAAACAACATATAGGTTAAATTTTATGTAAAATTTTGTGACGGGTGATTAGTGTGCATAGAAAGAAAAATGTTTCCATCACACATAATAGTAGGTGAAAAGAGTGTAATGATAAGACCGTTGGTTCTCTGCCTTCACCTTAATATTCAGACAAAGAAAAAGTAAAAATACTGTTTAAAAAAAGAAAAAGTAAAAATGTTGATAAATGAGGCCAGTCATGGCACAGGGGCACAAAATAACTGTAAGCGCGACTGGTTGTGAATTCGTTCCCCACTCGAGGATATGAAATATTTATTTAAATTCATATTTCTATTTCTTCGCTCTGGGGTCGAGGCAAAGCACGGCATAGTTTCGTCAGTCAACACGCAATGCCTCCTAAATTCGACTGAAAGTGAGTGGAGGACTGAATGGAGTGCCTTTTCAATAGGTTCCCGCTGCCTGCCCTGCTGTGTGATACAGCGTGTAGCTGATTTTAGTTGATTTAAAAATATTCTTTACTGTAATTAATTATTATTGTTCATTGTAATGATATATATTAATGGTCATAAGTATTTGTAAGATAGCATAATAGGTGGCCCTATTGCTAAGTGAGCTATCACAGACATTGCATTGCATATTAAATAGCGGACCTTAGCACCGCATTAGAAAATGAAATATATAATATATATAAGAATTTTGTATAATTTGGCTATAATATAACAATAACTAAGTGGGCTATGCCAAAATATAATATTTTAATACAAAATTTTTCTTGCCTGCCCTGTTATATGCGGGAAAGGTAAAAAAATCAAGAAAATACCGGTCAAGTGCCACTTAAACTGGCGCACCGAGGGTTCCGTACCAATTTCACGATTGTAGGTCAACAGGAAGTACGACTATAACAAGTTATGAAAATTCACAAACTGAAGTTTGCGGGCGCTTGTGCGCTCATCATGTATGAAAAGAATACAATTATAAGTTTCATGATAAGTTTCAATTATTAATTTCAACTTAATACCTCTACATAGAGAGGAAAAGGTTTGACTCATGAACAGACAGATAACAAAGTAATCCTATAAAGTTTCTGATTTTTCTTTTATTTCAAAAAAAAATGTGTCCATCTTGGTGCAGCGGCATCGAACGCGACAGTTGTGGGTTCGATTTCTACTCGAGGGAATGAATTATATTCATTTCCTCGCTCTGGTAACAAGATAAAGTGCGGCGATGATTTTCACCACCCAAAATGCAATACCTTAAAAATTGTAAAGTGTGTGAGGAACGGAGTGTCTTAACACTAGTTTCCCTGTGCCTATTCTGCTATATACAGGATACAGAGTGAAGCAACAATGTTTTCTTTTATTTTCCAGATGAAAAACCCTACACATGTCCCAGCTGTGGACAATGTTTTATAACTGCAAGTAAATTAGGACGTCATAATAAAAGATTTCATTTAGAAATAAGATATCAATGTAGAATATGTTATAGGTATTTTTCTAGGTAAGTTTTTTGTAACGTTTTTAAAAATAATATTTTTTTATGGTTGTTAGAAGATTTTTGTTTTAACTTTTATTAATATAAATTATTGATACTACTACTAGCACATAACGTTGGCCTCATTAACTTGTAACTGCTACTACTGCTTGTAAATTGAAAAAAAAAAGGTTTATCTTGAAAATGATTACTTTAATATATATAATATTTAATATATATGATAATTAGCTCGTACGCATGGCGGATCGATAAAACACTACAAATATGTAGTAGGTACCATTTTCAAGTATTCACATTACTTTAAACACATATTTTTGCCCACGCCCAGGCGCCCACGATATTGTTACTGTTACAGTTTTGAATAAATATCTTTTAAGGTTTTAATAAATAATATTTGGAGGCCATTATATATATTTAATATATTCATTTCCTCGGTTTGGTAACGAGACAAGAGCGGTGTTGAGTTCCCACTCAACATACAATGCCTCAATACTCTACAGGGTGGAATTGTCTGCACCACTTTAAATGAAACCACAGTTTTAACTACTCTATAAAAGCCTAATATAATTCGGAAAAAAAATAATTCCCAAAAATGAAAAAGTTATTTTTTCAAACAAAATAAATAATAAAAATATCGTTTTAAAATAAAACGCCATTTGTAAAGTATAACATAGGCACGCACACACTTACCTGTCAAAGCGGCAACGTCACATACGTATGTGTGCGTCACACGAAATACAGGTATGGATAAAAATCGTGAAATGAAAAAAAATTCCTACGTCCACACTGTTGAGGTACCTTGATTAATTTCTTAGGTGTGGATTTGAAATATATTACCCTATATGCAGTTTCAATAAAAGAAGCGCTGCCTCTTCCACCCTGTATACAATCTTATAGGAAGGGAGTGTCTGAACACTAGGTTCCCTTTGCCTACCCTGCTATGTGCGGTATACAGTGTGAAGCTAAAAAAAATACAATATAAGGAATGAACATTATTAAAAAATGTTATAGAAGCTTATTGAGAATTTTATAATTTTAACTATAATTAAATTACAATTTATGTTGGTTGACATTTGTTGTAGTTATTTTGTTAATACATGTAATATTTTTTTATTTTGTGTTATTTAGTATTTACTGTACTATTCAAATTAACATATATTTTTAATATTCATCTGTAAAAACTTTTACAATTATTTAAATAAAAATATCGTTTTACAGATTTGAATTCTTAACACGACATTTTGATAAAAAGCACCCGGATGATAAATTAGAAGGAGAACCATATGGTAAGTTCAGTAAGATTAAAAAAAAGGTAACATTCATATATTATTATTTTCTTTTTTATTTAAACTAAATTTAAATAACAAAAATTCCAGATTACAACGCAATACTGCCATATTTAAAAGAATTAGAAGAACAAATGCGTGAAAAGAAAGAGAAAGAAGCGGAAAAAAAAACAGAAGATGTTTGGGCTGAAAATAATACTAATAAAGAATTTAATATACAAATAGAAGAAGTCAAAGTCGATATGAATATAGAAGTTAAGGAAGAGAATGATACTTGTGACGATAATGATGTAATTAATGAAGTTTTTAATGATGATCATGATGAAAATAAAGCTGATATAAAAATAGATGTGGTTAAAGAAGAGGATGATGTGAAAGAGGAGGATAATATGAAAGAGGAGGATGATGTGAAAGAGGAAGATGATATGAAAATGGAGGATGATATGTAAGTTGCTGTAGTAGTTGTGGGTTCAATTCTTTTTTGGAATTTTATTTTTTAATTATTTTTTGAATACTTGAGAATATGGTTACGGTTTAAACGGAGAGGTTTCTACGATTTCATTACCCTAATTTAACATGTAGTAAATTTAAAAAAGATACAATTTTATATCATGTAAATTGATTACGTAAACTAATTATGGATGTAAAAATAGCCAAAATTTATTTATTTAAAATTCTGACTACACTAGTATTTGATCATATTACCAATCAGATATTTGATTAAAACGGTTGTAGGTTTAATTCCCAAGAAGGAATAAAATATTTTAATTGGAAAAGCGCGGCTTTTTCACCTCAAACGTAATGTCTCGATTTTTTGAGGAGAATGTCTTAACATTATGTTGCCTGTACCCTGCTATATGCAAGATACAGCAAGAATCTAATTACTTAAAACTTAATATTCGTATTAATAACTTAATTTTAATTGCATTTCAGCCAATCAGACGACGACTATTTCCCATCAAACACGTGGGCTTCCACACCTAAAATCGAAACCCCACCGTCTCCCCAACAAAAGCAGGACAAACTAAACTGTCCACAATGTGGCAAGAGAGTGTCCACGGTCTCCTACATGAGGGTTCATATGAGGACGCATACTGGGGAAAGGCCCTTCAAATGCTATATATGTAACGCGGGATTCATTACGAGCAGTAAGATGCATAGACATGTGTTGACTCATCCTGAGTCGTGGGATGGTGAGAAAAAGTGCTTTTTTTAGCAATAATCGATATTTAGAATGGTTAAATAAAATGTATTCAGTATAAAGTTGTGAGTTTTTATGATTATAAGATTCCAAAAATTCACAGTATCTTTGGAATATAACTGATGCAAAATTAATTGGCTTATAGTTAAAATAATCTACACAATATAATTGAAGAAAACACATTATTTTATTTTATATATTTTTAGCTTCACGCTGCATACCGAAAACCTAGTTGTCGAGACATTATGTTCCCCACTCAAACCGTAAATACCGAAATTCTAGTTTAAGACATTGTGGGTCAAATGGCGGAACTCAACGCCGCGCTTTGTCTATTAGACACGAGATTCAAACATAATCATTTTTCTTAAATTTCACATTTACAGTTTGACTTTGAAAAATATTTATTTTTATTGCAATGTATATTTTTGATTACAGAAGATGGAATAAAACCGGAAAAGGAAGAAATAAAATCGGAAATAGAAAAAGATGGCGACGACGATGATGATGACCCCGATGATAAGAAACCGTGAGTATTACATGAGAATTATAGTTTTTTAGAAAATATATAAAAAAAAATACGTAGAGGGATTTATACTACACAAGCGTGCGAAATATTTAATATTTTAATTTCTTCACTCTGGGAACGAGGCAAGACGCGGCGATGAGTCCCACCATTCTAGTGTCCGGAAGTATTTTAATGGGGAATAGAGTGCTTAACACTAAGTTCCCAGGTTCTCTCTGAAGCTAAAAAATGATTGTAGTGAAATTAATAGAATAGTATTTTTCTTTCCGAAGTGAGGAGTAACACTTTAAAAATGTAAACAATATATAACTTATTCCATATTTTTAAATTATATGAAAAATATAGTTAAAGATTTTCTTAAAATGTGTAGTAAAATGAACAATATTTATTGAATACAAATACAATTTCATTTACCGTTTTTATATTATTAAAAAGGTTACAAAAAATGAAGGAAGCCCTAGCGAAGTTCTCCAAAAAACCAAAGAACACGGAGAAGAAGAAGAAAATGTATCAAAAACGACCTCATGCCTGTGAATTTTGCCACAAACGATTCTTGCATTTGGAAACTTTACAAGTAATTTGTATTACTATATTTATTATTATTTATTTTTTAAAATTTTTAGTTTCATTTATCCCGCATAAAAAAGTAATACTTTGGTACATATTTTCAAAATTATACATTTTAGATATGTATGTAGAATATATTTTAAACGCGACGGTTATGAACTCGATTCTCACTTGGGGGAATGAGTTATTTAATATATCCTCGCTCTGCTAACAAGGCGAACGGCGGCGTTGAGTTCCGCCAGTCAACAATCAATGACTCGAAAATGTGAACGGTGCATGGGAACGAAGTGCTTATCATTAAGTTCTCTATGCCTACCCTAATATATGCGGGATATAGCGTGAAGATAAAAAACCTTATATTTTAATTTCTTATTTCCCGTAAAAGGTACACAAAAACTGTCACGAGGGCGAAGAAAGAAAATACAAATGTAATTTTTGCCTCACCGAGTTAGAAAATGAAGCTGCACTTAAAACTCATGAAGCCACCCACGAGGGACCAAAGCCGTACTTGTGCACTATATGCGGGAAAAATTATAAGAAACGTGAGACTATGGTATATATTTTTTATTATTATTATTAGTATAAAAATAATATTTTGTTAGATGACGGATGACGGGTGACGGATGACGGGGTTGCTTACTTATCACCAATATCTTGGAATGTTTTTTTAAATAATAAAATTTCAAAGGACCCTTTATATTATGTAAAAAAGTTTCGTACGGGTGACTGGCAATCCAAATGCGGCTTCGTACGCTTAAGCTTATTGTTATATAACTAAATTATATACACAACAAACTTTCGAATTTATGAATGCCTCGGACATGCGGTGTACACTTCGGAATTATTAAATTTGTAGTTCTTAATAACATACTGTTATAATACTAAGCTCCTAGTTCCATACCCTGCAATGTGCGGGATACAGCGTGAAGCTAAATGACGAGATTTTTTCGAACTCTACCAAAAAGTTATAAAAGCAAATATTGATGTCTCAACTAAAAAATATATATATATATTTTTATTTCTTTCCGCAGATATACCATAGAAAAAATCACAAACCCGACAAAGAGTTCATATGTGACATATGCACAAAATCTTTCAACGCACAGAACAAATTGCAAAGGCACATAATATCACATAAAGTTGATAAATTTATACTTAGATACGAGTGTCCTGTCTGTGCGCACATGTTTAACACGAAATATCATGTGCAAATGCACTTGAATACACATCAGAAGGAGGGGCTGTGAGTAGACTTTTTAATTCTTTTTTGATGGTCGTTAGTACACTAAGAAATAAATAAGAAAAGTTTAGCTTTAAGATCAATTTCACATTGTACTTTTTGTAACGAATGGGTACATGAAATTAACTAACAATAAAAAAGAAAGAAGAAAGTAAGACTGTAAACACAACTGTTTGTGGGTTCGATCCCCACTCATATTAATGTGAGTTTTGATCACATAAAGTTTTTATTGAGTCATTTCATTAAAATAAAAATATTAGAAAAAAGTTTATAATAACTTTTATAATATTTTTAATAGATGTAGATTATATAGATGCTAACTGTGAATAAATATATTATTAAAAAATAAAATGATTTCTAATTATTATAGAAAAATTACAAAAAAAATTTCAATTTATATTTGAATACTTCTTTGAATATATTTTGTTTAATTTCTTATCCTATCATAAATATATTAATGATGGCAAACTATAGCAAAAATTTATGATATTTTATTCGATTTAATTCACAGAATACAAGAGGAAAATCGAAACGAAATACTAGCGATGGTGTTACAAAATGCTCGTAAAATACCCAAAAAGTCAGATACATCGACCTCCCTAACTGAAATAGTGCCTTCTGACGAGCGAAGTCGCGTATGCAACATATGTGGAGAAATGTTCCAACATTTTTACTATTTAGAGGAACATTTAAAAAGCCACGGCTCGAAAATCGCCATAGAAGATAACGAGAAAATCGAAGAAAAAAAACATATATGTAAAATTTGTAATAAAGGATTCAAATTACACTATTATCTAAAATTACATAGTTTCACTCATACTAAAGAGAAACCGTTTATTTGTCAGCAATGTGGTAAGGGGTTTATAACCCGGGGAAAATTAAAGAGACATTTGGAAACGCATACGGGGTTGAAGAAATATCAATGTCACATTTGTTATAAGTTTTTTACAAGACCCAGTTATTTGAGGATTCATGTTAGAACCATACATGGTACGCAAGATTATAATTTCAGAATGGATAAGCGTTATGAGTTTACAGTTCCGTTGGTTAACGAATGAATAATTGGGTAAGTTTTGAAAAATTTTAATGTTCGTGTTTAAAAATTATTTAGAAATTTATCATGGATTATCGTTTTGTAAATTTAAATGTGGTAAAGCATTTAAAAACGTATACGGGGTTGACAAAATATGAATGTCACATTTGTTATAAGTTTTTTTCTAAGCCCATTTATGAAATAAAAAAAATAGTAGATTTCCAAAATTTAAAATATTGGAAATGACTTATTTCAAAATCAAAAAAAGAATCATAATTGTGTGTTTATGTTATCTGTAATGTTTTTTTTTCTATTGTAGTTTTCTTTGTTCTGGCTATCCAAAATTTGAAATGTTAGTAGAAATTTTATGAGGGGCTATCGTTATATAAGTGATAACAAAAGAATTGTGATTTATTTTATATCTCTTTGGTATTTTCTGTATATATGTGTAATTTTTTAAAAAGTGAACTTACGTAATTCATAGAGTATTGAATTTGTATATAATTTTTCAAGATGAAGATGTTGATTGAAAGATCTTAGAATTGCATATGTTATTATAAATTTTTAATAAAAAAATAAATATAATAACGAAAACCTAGTTTACCAGTCTTAGAGAACATAGTGTCAAGGTACTCTGTTCTCCACTTTCCGGACATTTTCACTTCACGTTGTATCTCGCACATAGCGAGGTAGGTGGAAGAAAGGAAGGAAACCTGGGTACCTAGTGTTAAAACACTCTGTGCCCATTAAAAAAACTCCGTTGCCTGTTGGGTGGCGGAACTTAATGTCGGGCATTATCCCGCCACCAACAAGGAAATGTAAATATTAAATATGTCATTTCTTCAAGTGGGAATCGAATCTACAACGTCCACATTCACATTCGGTGTCCCAATGTGCCTCGAGAGAGAGTTATAGAAATATTTATTATTTAATGGTTTCGTTATTATATTTTTTTACCAAAATTAAATAAATATAATTTTTATAGATTATGAATGAAATTACTTTTAATTTGTAGATAAACTAAGAAAAAGGGTACCACTATGCGGGTTTATAGTTTTTTTATATAATAAATAGAATAGATATGGTTATGGACATGTTAGTTTTTAAAATAAAAAAAAATATAAAAACGACGTCTTAAATTTTTGGCAGTTGTTTGTTTTTTTAAGAAAGAATTGTAAGAGTAGAATTGCTTTTACATCACAAGGTGTTGGTGAAATTATTTTTATTAATGTGCTTTTTTTATTATACTTAATAAAATGTATTGTTTTCAAATATTGAATTTATGAAAATAATAAAAAAATACCAACATTTTATAAGATTTTATAATAGACAATTTATGTATTTTTTTTATGGTTATGAGATTTTTTTCTTGATAATAATTATCATTTTTAGAAAACTTCTGAAAAAGATTATAAAAATTCTAAAAAATATTTTAAAAATTAATTCAACTTTTAACTGTTAATAGTTATATTAATAATATTGTTTTTTTTAAATGAACGGTGCATTTTTTGAAATCTAGATAATAATAAGTTTAAGAGTATAATATGTTGCTGGATGGAAAGTCCAAGATTCGAAGCCATAGTTGATTTTTTATTTTACAATTTTTAAAACAACGGTTGGTGTTAGCAATAATTACAATTGTGACCATTTTACTTGTAAATTTTCTTGACATTGTTGATTTTGTATAAAAGAATATATGGAATAAAAATAAGTTTTGATTTATTTTTTACTTTTATTGCAAATATAACTTTTGTTAGACTTTCATTGCAGAAAAGGAATTGTATTGGTGGTCAAACGGGCTATGACGGCAGGTACAGTGGGTTGTATTAAAACAATTAACGTGATTTTTTTCAGCTTTATTAAACTGAAAGTTAACATTAAAATATGTACTTTTAAAAATCTCTTAATATTTAATTCCACGGCGATTATAACAATATCTAACAATTTGTATCGGTTTTTTAACCTCATCAAATATTACTTTAAATTTTTGCCATTTTCTACTGTTACATTCCTTCAAATGCATTAAAATTTACCATAAAAAAGTGCGGCGTTAAGTAACGCCTATAACACGCAATATCTCTGAAATTGGACAAAAACCCGAGGGCGGAGTGTCTTAACACTAGTTTCCCTCTGCATACCCTGCTAAACGCGGAAAAAATATGTAAAAACATTATAGAAAGTGCATTAAACTGATAACCTTTCAAAATGTTACTCTGATCGGGAACAGAAGTGATAACTTCCGACGAGTGACGTCTGACACTGACGAAATTAAAACGACCTCTAACTCTCTCATTTTATATAAACAAACCAAGAATAACTTGGTTTTTATACATAAAAAACTAGAGACCCAAACGCGGCTTCGCTCGTTTTTTATACTATACCCAAATAAACTAATTATTATATTTTAGTATGGACAAATATCCATCCAAACAAACATTCACATTTATAATATAAAGATTCCTTCGATGATAAAACACTAACCATAGAAATGATTTGTAACGTAATATGACAAATTTCCCTGAGGAGAGGAAACCTATTGTTAAAGATAGGTACTCCATACGTCCATTGAATAGGGGGACCCTAGGCCGTTGCGCCACGACGGCCTCTCAGTTGAGAGTTCGATTCCTACTCGGGGATACGAACCATTTCATTTCATCTCATTCGTAACAAGAGAACTCGATGGGTTGAGTTCCACCACTTACCTAACACGCAATGCCTCCAGAATTTAGAAATCCGGCGATAAGTGGAGAACGAAAGTAGTCTTAATGGGAACGTTTAACGCTAGGTTCCCAGATTCAATCTGCCTACCCTGCTATGTGGACGATACCGGATCAAGCTAAAAGAAGTATTTTAATTTTTTTTAGTTTTTCTATAAATACATTTATAATCGTTTTTTACAGCTTCACTCTATCGGACATTGCTTGACGTGTGTCGGAAATCAACGCCGCATATTACTATTTAGGAAATTTATAATTAAAAATTAATTCCTCTGACTGTGAATCGAACCTACAACCATCTCGTTTACAGTCACACTCCGCTCCAAATAGAATAAACTATAACCATTACAGTAATTTTGTTTGAAACATTTAATTTATAATGTAATATTTAGCGAAGTCTGGAATATAGCCAAGAGAATGAGATGTTATAAACATATGTCTACATATACTTTGTGGTTGATGACTAAACTTACAGTACGGTCAACGAGCAGTGGCCATCCTGAAGTTAGCTGTAAATGGCTATGCAGATTTGATTTTACGATTTTTCTCCATAATCCACAACTCCTGTCGCAACTTGTGCCCCGGCGCCACGACTGGCCCCAAAACCTGGCTTTTTAAATATTTTTACTTTTTAAAGTACTAGTCTTTAATAGAACTTTAATTTTATCTTCAAAACTTAATATAGGTACCTATGCGTTGAGTTCTGCCACTCTACACACAATGTCTCGAAAATTCCTGTTCCCGGAAACGGATCGAAGGGTCTTAAAACAAGGTCCCTTCTGCTATGTGCGGATACAGCTTGAAGCTAAAAAATAAATATAATAAACACTATATTAACTATTGAACATCGATTAAATTGAATTTTATGACAGAACCGCCATTTTATTGATCGTAACTTTTGGGAACAAAATAAAAATCTATTTATGATTTTTTTATGTTCTGTACATAAATAAAAGAAAAATAGATTTAGAAAAAAAAATCATAAAACTTCCAGTAATTTTAGTTTCGTGAACAGTTTTAGCTGTGGAAAAATACTACTGATTTACAGACAATGCCGTAAGGCTCTATGAAAAAAAAACCCGCCTCACTTTATATCCCGCATATAGCAGACTAGGCACATGAAAAGTGTTAAGACACTCCGTTCTCTGTGCCTCTGCCATATTTTTTGAGCCACTGCGAATTGAGTGGTGGAACTCAACGCCGCTCTTATTATGATATCTTAATAAAATTATTGTAATCAAAGATAACTTTTAAGTAAGCACTCAAAATAACTAAAGCCGCCATCTTGCTTTTCAATCATTAATTTCCCGCCAAATTGCAAGCTGTCAAACTATGACGCCAGTGGTAGGTCTCAGTGATATATTTTATTTTATTTATAGTGTAACACTAAAATAGTTGTTTAATCCATAAATATTTGTAAATCACGTTAAAAATGTTTTAAAATGAACAGCTGGACTGTTTTAATGAAGTTTTGATATTTCAATGGATAAAGGCAGCCTATAAATGCGTATAAATGCGACAGTTTTTTTTCATTTCCTCAATACGCAATGATCGAAAATTGGAACTATGCTGTTACTTTCAAAATAAACCATATAGATGAAAAACATCTATTAAATTCTTGATTGATTGTACCCACCAGGTATAGCTGTAATGCATCCATCTCCTTTTTTGAAGTCGGCTAAAACTGGCAAAAAGTGGAGAACAGAGTGTTTTATACTAGATTCCCTACGGAGGGAAAAAATATAGATATAGGAGGGTAAGCTGCTATATCTATACTTTTTTAGCTTCAGTCACTTCAAAAGAAAACCTAATCAATTCAAAAATATCCAAACTGCGTCACGATGTCTAGAAGAGAGTAGTTGAAAGGATAATTGGTTCAATTCCAAATATATAATTGAAGTATAAACAAACATTTCAAGATGAATCGATCATCTAACAAAATTGTAGAATTGGTATTTATTAAACTTGTTGATTTCTCAGTTTCACGCGGTATCTCGTATATACCAGGATATGCATAGGAAATCCAGCTTTAGTTTTTAGGACACCCCGTTTCTTCACTTGGCGTCTATTTTAATAACTTTATAGTCTACTAAGTAGTCCTCGTACGCTAATTTGTTTGCGTTGATTTTAAGATATAAAATGGAAAATCCCGATTTTTTTTATTTAGGATCACACTGTATCCCGCACAAAACATAGAGGGAACGTTCTCTTGGAGTTCTTAAGGGATTACGTGTGGAATGGCGGAACTTTACGTCGCTCTTTGACTCGTTACCAGAATGATAAAAAAAAATTAAATAAGTAGGTATGTCATACCAAGTTCAAATTGAACCCACAACCACCGCTTTCACAGTCCCACGTGCCCCTGCGCTACGACGACCTTGAAAGTAAAGTTCACTCTGTTTCCCACATATAGCAGGGTAGATTGATTTAACTTAGTGTTAAGACACTACGTTCCGTGCACCGCACAATTTTCAAGACTTCGTGTTAAGTCAGGTAAAAATAATTCATTCTCTCGATTCGGAATCGAACCCACAACTGTCGCTTTTACAGCCGCAAGCTTGTGCCATCACGGCCTCGAAAGTAAAGTTCGACTAACCAATAATCTTTTACTATTCAAAATAAACACACTATAAAGACAGACTTCATATAAATCACGAGGCGCCTTAAAACGCCAATAACATTTAATGTGCAAACAAATGAAACCATTTTAGCGTTTGATTTTTTTTGTTTAAACAATAAATATTGCAATAAATCTAAAAACTATTTACGCGTGAGTCATTTAGTTGTTTCTTTCATTGGAGACATTACGTGTCGTGTGGCGGAACTCAACGTCGCGCTTTAAATTTACACTTAGGTGTGTTATGCTTATTCAAAATATTGATGTATAGCTTCGAGCGAAGCACGCAGACCAACTATTTTCAACGTATTACTTTTAAAAAAACTTATAAAATTTTAATATAGTAGTATTTGAACCTGTGCCTCTTGTTTACCGTCTAAGCGCTTGATCAATAAGCCATACGTTAATTTCAATCTTCGAAATACTTATAATTTATTTAATGTTGCAAGCATAAGTATCTGTAGGGCAGTTAACTTACAATTCACATAGAATTTTCGATTCTAAGTATCTATTTATACCTATAAAATTAAATAGCTTCACGCCCGCACATAACAGGGTATGATGAGGATGAGGATACCTTGGAGGAACCTTGTGTTAGTACCCCTTTACGTTCCTAATACACCGCACAATTTAAAGACTGCGTGTTAAGTAAAGAAAGTCTCGTTACCAGAGCAGAGGACAAAATGAAAATAAATCATTGTCACGATTGGAAATGGAACCCACAACTGTTGTCTTGTTTACAGTAACACACTGTGCCGCTGTGCCATGACGGTCTCAGTATAAATATATAGTTCTATAATAAAACTTTGTATAATCTTAGAATTTCAAGACTCACCGTCTGCCCGCTCCAGTACACTGGAACACCCCGCGCTTGACAGATAGCGTTCCCGCCAAAAGTTGACATTCAAACTTTTAAATTTCTTTCACAGTGATAAAACTGTAATGATTTAATATAATAATAAAAAAATATTTGTAAAAAATATATTAAACATTTTTATTAAATAATTATTTTTATGTAATAAGGGACTAAATTTTGTGTTCAATAAAATGTGTCGAAATTTATTTGTGTTTGCACTACTTATTTTGTGTGTTGAAATTTTTGCTAAGGACGACAAAAGTAATGCAAGTGCTGAGGTTAAGTCGGCTGCAAATAAAATGGTATGTTCTTTTTTTATCTCCATGCAGTACCCTGCATATACCTATAGCTGGGTAGGCAGAGGAAACGTCTTTCCCGACATACCATCCAATTTTCTAGACATTGCGTGTCTTGTGACGGCTCTCAACATCATGCTTTGATGTCTCTGGAGAGCGAGAAAATGAAAATAATTTATTGCCACGAGTAAGATCGAATAGATCAACCGTTACGTTAAGACTAAGATGCTATGCCGCTGCGCTACAAGGTCTTATTTATTTTATAATTATACATAACATTTTATATGCAAGTAATATTTTAACATAAAAGTATTGTTTTATATGAAAAAAAAACAGGTCAAACTAGAGACAGACTTGCCCATCGATGGTTCCGTACCAATTTCGCGATTGTAGGTCAATGGTAACGTGACTTATAAATTCGGCGGAAAGCGGAAAATGGAATTGTCTTGATGTCGAATTGCCCACTGTCAATTTTACTATGTGTGCGACACTACGTGAAGTAAAAAAAATGTTAAATAATGTTATGTTAAACAAATAAATAATGTAATGTTAAATAAATGTTGTAAATGCTATTATGAGCCTGAATTCAAATGGTTTACTAGTAGGTGAGCTAGTATCCTCTGAAGAGTTCTACTATTCAGGTCTTGGCTTCATTATAAGACCATTTCGATAATATCATATTGTGTTGTCATTAAAGCTACGTATAACTGCCGAGTTTTATGATATATAATACAAGTGAGTCAAAAAACCGGCCAAGTGCGAGTTAGACTCGCACACGAAGGTTTCCGTATCATTATCAGTATAAAATACGTTTCATGATAGACGGAAAGACAGACATCGGTGTCTAAATAATGGAGTTCCGTTTTACGGGTAAGGAACCCTAAAAAAAATGTGACATTCCCGCTATTATATTTTCTACCCACCACCCCAGCTCTATAATAATACAAGACGTCACAGCTGCGTCAGTCTTACAAACTTTTTATAATTTTTGTAGCATTTATAAGTCTACGTTGGCAAATTACTTATATTTTATGTTGTTTCTTCTTATAATTTGGCAGAATGTGTAGTTTCTTGAGATCATAGTTGGTCAGTGGGTCAGATTGTGACTGTAAACGTGACGTTAGTAGGTTCAATACCCACTGAAGGGAATGGAGTGTATTTATATTTTCTTTCTGGTGAGCCAAAGTGCGGCGTCGAGCTTCTCTCAAAGCGCTGTCTTGAATTCTGGTGGAAAACGGAACACTGTCTTGATTGTAGGCGATTCCCACTGGGGTTAGGCATGAAATATTTAGCATTTTCATTTCCTTGTCCTGGTAACGAGGTAAAGTGCTTAACACCAAGTTCCTAGATTCCCTCTGCCTACCCTGCTATATGTGAGATACAGACAGAGTTTACCACATCCCGCTATATCTCGTAAAAAAATAATGAAAAATCCCGTTGTATCCCGTTCCTATAGCAACGAACTGTCCACTAGTGCTCCCCTACACTCCCTAATCTACCAATATGAGAATTTTCAACGTTTCTAAGTCCAATAGTTTGTATTGTATATTGTCTGTCAGTTACTCAGTAACGTAAGCACTTTAAAATAAAAAAAAAAGAAATTTTGCTGTTATATGAAGATTTCTTTCTACATACAACAATATGTACCTATGTAGACGTGTGAAGAAATAAGAATAGCAAATACTATAGAAAACAATGAAAAAATATCTCAATTTTTCATTATAGTAAATTGTGGTAATAAGTACCAATTCTTACATATTTATTAGAGCTAATATTATGAGTGTGTCAAAAACATTCGTAAATATACGACCGCCGAGTGTGCCAGATTTGCGAACAAAAATTTATATTTCACACCAAGGCCTGGATGGAATTAAAATTGAAAATTTCTAGAAAAATCTTTTGTTTTTAGGGTTCCCTAACTCAAAAGAAAAAACGGAACCTTTATAGGATCACTTTGTTATTCTGTCTTTCTGTCTTTTAAGGCCGCTTTGCTCGCGAACACTTGGTGATATCTAGCTAATATTGATATTAAGTATTTACTTAGGATAACAGACATTTAGAGCACAAAAAAATTAAACTTGCAAGTCAACGCAATCAAAAGATTCGGGCGTTTATACTCATTACTCCGTTTTTCAAAAGAAAAAAATGGAATTCATATAGGAGCACTTTGTTGTCCGTCTGCCAGTTTGTCTGTCTGTTAAGACCGTCTGTTTATGGCATGGAGCTTTCACGCTGAAATTGATAAAAAATATCCATGTCTATTATGTATTATGTATTATGGAGTACAGAAAAAAATAAACCTAGATAAACGCAATTAAAAGATATGAGCTGGGTTTATTTGAAATTTACATAGAATAAAGCGTATAGGTATTCACAAATTTCGTGATTCTAGGTCAACGGGAACTTCCCGTAAATTTGGAAAGAAGTGTGAACTTGCAGTACAAATAAATGAAAACTTAAAACTGACTGACTGACAAACTGAAAACTTCATTTTATACAAAATGAATCCGTACACCTGCTAATTTAAGCTTGTCAAACTTTATAAGTACTACTTTCCGATGACCTACAATCATGAAACGAGTAAGGAATCCTTGGTGGTTGCCCAAAGCGCACTTGACCGATATTTTTTTATTATTATTATTTCACTCTACTTAACGTGGGATACGTAGCTTTTAATAGTATTTTAACAGTAAGTTTTTATGTGGTCACTTAATGTAGAATAGCTTTACACCGTATTCTGCACATTTTTGTTGGGTAGACAAAGGGAATCTAGAGCTAAGACATTCCGTTCCCTAAACTCTCCCCAAGTTTCGAAATATTGCATATTGACTCACTGCCATGCTTTGCTTGTCAGTGCAAGGAAATAAGAATACATCTCAACTATATAAAACCAGTTCAAATTTATAAATAAATCTAAAAATATATCGATGGCCATTAAATTTAGCATAAACTTATTTACGTTGTGCTTTTTCGCCCACGCGTTTGTTGCGAATATATCCTCGCTGTGGATTCGATTGGGAGTGAAATGTTTTTAACGATGCTTATACTGAGAATTTTCTTATTTAGTTTATGAGGGATTACCAATATAAATGTTATCTTTTATATATATAAAAAAACTCTTCCGTTGCTGAGTGAAACTACCGGTGCTAAAAAGCTGAAATTTGACAGGTAGATAAAGATTAGACTCCTATCTAAGGGAATAAATATTAATTGATATTTTTCCGAAATTCCTATAGGAACGAACAAAAAATTACTTTTTCCGTGTTTCTTCTTTATGCCCATGTAAACAAACTCGAGGACTATGACTAATATTTAATAGACGTAATCAAAATCTAGAAAATATTTCCTTCGGACCTACAAATACGAAATTTGTCAGGAAGTGGAAACTTACAATAGAAAAATCATTACTTTTATAGTTCATTTGTTACAAAATTAGTGCAAACTGATCTGAATCTGAAAACTCATAAAAATTAACAAATTTATTGTTAATTTTTATGAGTTCTATTTCCTTCCAGTTGATTTTCAATTTTAAAAATGTCATTTAACTCTCGGTGGGCGAATCCGAGTTGCTCTTGACAGGATTTTTGTTAAAGGATGAGCCTTTAAATCTTATTCCTTCACTACTAGAGAGCGTCCTACACCAGAACTATACAAAAATCAAAATGTTCCTCGATAACTAAACTACAAACACAACAAAAAAATTTTCAATTCGAACCAATAGTTCGTGAGATCAACCAAATAAATTTTTCATTTTTTTAATATTAGTATAGGTAAAGAAATAATTTCTAAGGAAGCTATAAAATGGAACGTGAAGACGCGTCTGTTAAAAATTACATATTACATAAATGTATTTTAATATGCACGTTATAGTGTCGCAAATCAGTTGATGACGCATTTCGTGGCTAACACTTTTTGTTGCCATGGAATTTTTTTAAAAGAAATCTTTAAAAATAAAAGCAGATTGACACTGTATCTCGTATATAGCAGGGTAGGCGGAGAGAATATAGTGTTAAGGCACTCCGTTCTCCACCAGCCAATTTTAGGGTATAGGGTGTTGAGTAGTAGAAGGAAATGTCGCGATCTTATACCCGGAGCAGAAAAATAATAATAAATCAAGATTCAGGTTCACAGGTTCCCTCTACTCACACTATTATGTGCGAAATAGACGATTGAAGCTAAAAATCTATCTTAAGTCATGTCCGAACCTGTAGCCATTGATTTACACAAATGGTCAAGGTCAAGGTCTTTAAATAAATAATTGATTAATCATTTGAAGTCATTGAAATTATGAATCAACAACTTGAAATCAATTTTAAATAAAATAGACTTCATAAGTCATTAAAGAACGGATTTTATCTATTTCTAAATCAGTTGTGTAAATATATTTTGTTTACCTTCACGCTGTATCTCGTATTATATAGCAGTGCTTGAAAAATTGTAAAGAGTGCGACTGAAAGGCGACGATCCATGGTGCGATTCGATTCCCACTCAGGGGAATGAAATATTTAACATTTTCATTTCCTCGCTCTGACGAGAAGAAGCGCGGCGTTGAGTCCCACCACCACGCGGAGTGATTCAGCGGAAAATGGGGAACAATTCTGAACACTAGGTTTCCTCTACTTACGTGCGGGATATATTCTCACGCATGAAGCTATAGGCTATATTCTCAGGACACTTCTTCCTTCTAATTATGTCGACGTAACACGCAGACGAAGCCGCATCTAACAACTAGTATAGCATAATGCATCAGCCGCTTGTTTTATCAACCAAAATAATCTAAATGGTTTCGAGTTTTCGTAACACTTGTGAATAATATTGACCGTCTGGCGTTAGTCCAATGCGGATTAATGTATCGATGTTTTGGTTTCAATAGTTTTGTTTACACTTTTCTTTGGTAGGGAGTTCGAATTTAGAGAAGAAAATTCTTAGATCGTCGTGGCGCATTGGCGCAGCGTGTATGTTGTAACTGTAAATGTGACAGGTTTGGTGTCGATTCCCATTCGAGGGAATTAATTATTTAATATTTTCATTTTTCTCGTTCAGGTAACGAGGCAAAGGCGTTAAGCACCCCCAATTAACAATGTCTCGGAAATTCGACGAAAAATGGGGGATGGAGTGTAGTATCAAAGAAGGAATGTATTAATAAAATTATTTTTTCATATTATGTTGTCTAAAAAAAGATTTTTTTTCAGATTCACAATGACAGTCCAGCGCTAATTTTTGCGGACGAGCTGAAGCAAGTTATCGAACGGTACATGTTTGGAATATGTCCTCAGTCTTACAAGGTAAATGATTGTTGTTGGTTTTAACTGACTTAATTTAGAAAAGTGATCAAAAACGATGCAATGATTTTTTAGTATGAAATACTTATCTATAAAATTTCACTTTTCAAAGAGTTCATGTTAAAATTTATAACTGTTGGTCCATGGGAAGTACTAGGGTACTTCCCGGATACGCGGCAGATTTCATACAAAATTTCAATCAAACAAAAACGGCAGCAACAGCTGCAATAGTCCTTAAGAACACCACGCTAAGCCACTTCATGTATGAGATACAAATTAATATTTGTTTACATATTGTATGACGTCATAATCTAGCTAATTTTCGCCTAATTTGTATAAATATGTAAATATTGTACAAAATATATTTATTTATTGTATGACATCTGTATATACTATGTTGACACAGTACCGTTGGTCGCAGATAACGAGTAAGAAGAACGCGACACTTACATGCGACCTGGATGCAGACCAACAAGATCTGGCTGGGAGGTAATATATCTAATATTCTTTTTTTTCAATGCCTTTTCAATTCAGAAAGTTGCCAGCACCTACCCAAACTCTCTCTCTGTCTAATGCCACGTCCTTTTCGTCCAGAGCGTCTTTGCCGTTCAGTATATCTATTATAATGAGGTGAATTAAAATATGTTTAAAAAATGTCAGGCAAGATAAATACATTTTGGTTGTATGGCACATACGAGTATGTCCTCTATCTTGTGCTTTTGTTGCTATAAAACTTTTAATTTTTGTTACAACAGTTATCGTTGAATCTAGATTTCTAAGGCATGGGCGTAGGAAGGGGATGTGCCGGGTGGGCTGTGCCCACCCCAAAAAATTTAATTACAACAAAAATTGACCCGAAAAATTTTAAAAACGTTTACATGAATATATCTGTTCAAAACAAAAGCTTGCTGGTGTTAATCGAATACGTTATTCTTTCTGATTATGTGTTTTTATTTTTAGATTATTACATTATATACTATTTCAGATTGGCAACACTAGCGCTACGTGTACATACAGTATCAAGAACGGACTGTACGAGGTTCAGCTCCGCGCTCGCCAACACTCTCGGGGAACTCGCCCGGACCGCGTCTAATAGACAAGTATTGGCTGCAGGTGAGACTTAACATGTTTTTCAGCTTCACGTTCTATCCTGCATCTAGCAGGTTAGGCCTCCCCCTAGCCCACGACAGTCTAACTTTCTTAAAATAGTAATAAATAATATATCTGTTTCCTTTTACAGCTGCAAACGAGAAAAAGAGAAAATTGTCCAAAAGTCAAAAAGCAAAAATCGCGGCGAAACAACGCACAGCGCTCGCCGTCAAGAAGAAGGCCGCCGCTGTTGCCGCTGCAGCCGCTGCCAAAATGGCCACCCCTTAATGTATAGATAATAAATTAATTATGTCTCATTAAAAATATATAATAATAATAATAAATAATTAATAGGATGTTTTACTCAGCTTCACGCTGTATCCCGCACACAGCAGGGTAGGCACCTAGTGTTAAGACACTCCGTTCCCCACTTTCTGCCGAATATTTCACTTCCTCGAGTGGGGATCGAACCCACAACCGTCGCGTTTACAATCACACGCTTGTGTTTCTGCGCCACGGATGGCAACAACTATATTTATATATAGTTTATGTTAAGGTAAATAAAATATAATTTATGTTTCTAATAAATAGACTAAATACATTTAAATGGTAATTTAATTTAAATAAACCTAATATTTATGTAATTTCTTTTGTTTCTTTAGTGTCTAGCTCTTAAGCTTTCCCAAACTTGATTGACCCACATAACATTAAAAATAATTTATCCACGGAGTGGAAACTGAACCAAAAAACCACTGAGACACCATAGCCTCAGAATGTAAATTGTTAGTTACATAAACAACTTTCTTTTGCTTAAAAAAACAATATAAACGACGATAAAGAATATTATTTTTAAATAGGATAAATAAGAAAAATAAAAGAAAAAGAATAGATTCTCAACTATATTTCATAAATACAATAATTATAAAGTTGGAATTAGACGACTTTTTTAATGTTGCCACAATAATGAAAAAAATCTTAATTTATATATTTATTACTGGCAACATTAATAATTGGTATATTAGATGTTCTTCACTATTGCCTTAAATAACTAAATTTCATTTTGATTTTTACTTTTTGGGTGACACCATTTCTTCTAGGGCTTTGATTTCAGCTGAAAACAAATTAAAAAATATAAATTTTATAACCATCAAGTCTCATGTAATTGGGATTGAATCTTAAAAAGTTAACAATTTTTTTGCCTTGTGCTGTATTCCACATACACCATGCTACATTCTGCATATAGGATGGTAAGTAGAGGGAACCTAGTGTTAAGACACTTCTTTGCCCGCATACCGTCCAATTTTCGAAACATTATATGTGAATTAAACGGCAGAATTAAATGTGGCACTTTTGTCTGCCACAGCAAGGAAATTAATAGTAAAACATCTTTCTGAGTGTACTTCTGAGTGGGGCTCAAATCCACAAATTATTTTATCACTTTTATAGTCATATGCTGACCCACTGCAAAATAATGACTCCAATAATATATATATTTTTAACTCATTGTACAATCTGTATCCCTCACATAGCAGAGTAGGCAGAGGGAAGTGACTGTTAAGGTATTCTGGTTCCACTCCATACTCCCCATTTTTGACCAAATTTTCAAGTCATTGCATGTTGCATTCCAAGTGTCAGAACTCAACACCACAATTTAAACCTTGTTACAATAGCTTCAATAATTTTTAAAAAGAATTATAACAGTATAATCCCTAACAGATAATTGATAAACAACTGAATTGCATCTTCCATCATTTAAAAATGAGAATATTAGTTTAAGATTTTATTATTTAGCTTGACTCTGCATCCTGAACATAGCAGGGTGTACAGACTCAAATTGAGAATGTAGTGTAAAAACAATCTGTTACCCACTCTTCGACAAATTTTCCAGACATTGCTTATTGAATGGCAGAACAGAACACTGGAGTTTGCATCCTTACCAGAGCAAAAAAATGAAAATATTAATATTAAATAAAGGCTTTAACTAAATATATCACATATAAAATAGAAAATAATCCTAATTCTCTATACCGGCAGAAGCGATAGCTTTCTCCTCCTTAAGCTTTGCATCTCTTATAACCTTCTCCTTGGCTTCAATCTCACGGAGCTTGGTTTCTTTCTTAGATAATCTGTTCTGGTGGAAGGCACCATAGAGAATTCCCACTGATAGGAATGACCAGCGGCCAAACTGAAAAAGAAATAATATTGTCAAATACTAGCTTTCACTTAAAGCTTAAACCTTTGATAAATGGAGTATCTAATACAAAAATATTTTTTCAATTTATATCATTACTTTCTGAGATTAGAACATTCAGCCAAATAAACTCTTCAGTTTTATAATATTGATTGATTTCTTTATTTATGGTGTTTTGATTGTGCCAGTTGAGCATAATAGACAAAAACACATGAAGGAAATTGATTTTATAATATTTGTATAGAAGTATCAATAAATTTTAATAAGTTGTGACATATTACAAAATCTTTCTAATATAAATATTTATTTATATTATACAAGCCAAATATTTTTTTATTTCTATTCTATACTTAAACGATTTTAATTTTTAATGAAATCTTGATATTTTTACCGCGTATTGGCAGTTTATTATTTTATTTAAAAACGCTTATTACTAAAAGAACCCTAGAAACTGCAAAACTTATACGAAGTATACTAATGATGAAGAATGTGTTTTAAATTATAATTGTTTATATTTATACTATAATTTATGGTTATGATATATGGTTTTTATTTAATAATTATAACCAAAAGTAATATTATCAGGTAAAAAAACACTGTTACATAATTATATAAGGGTTATTTTAAAATAAAAATCTAACTTACTCTGATCAATGGTGATACTCTAACTGGAGGTCCATAAGGTAAATCTGCCATTTTGGTTAGTTTATAGTTTAATTTGCAATCCGATTAGGATTTTTAGCAAAAATTTAAAACAGTTAATGTAATTCTGCACTGAGGTTATGATAGAACAATGTTGCTATATATAAAAGTTTTAACTATTAAAATATATTTTTAGTGTGGTGCAGTGCTAGATTAAAAAGTTAAAAAATAATATTTATATAAATACACAACAATATTACCGTATAAACAAAATCACGAAGAATTAATTACAGATGATGATAATAAATTAAGAAATAAATTGAATTTAAAGAAATGGACGGGTATATAATTCGAAATTTCTGATTCTTCTTCTCTCATTCCCGCCGATTCGTGAATGAATGAAGATTTTTAAATGTAGAGTCTAGGGTGGATTTGCAGTTTGGGGGAAAAAACCGAAGTGCGGCCTTAGGCTATGGGTTATGGAACAAATCGAGGATGAACAAGCCTCTATACAGGCAAATATGTATGATATTTATATGAAAAATATAAAAATTGAGCCGATTTTACTAACAAAATAAATAAGTTCTAAGTGCGCTTATAAGAGTTTTGACGTAGCTTGTAATTAAAGCGCTTGGACGTTGACTAGGAGACACTGCTACGTTTAAATTTTCATACGTTTGCCATTTTTTTAAATTTGTTTAATAACAAATGAATACCATAAGTGGTTACTTGATGATTACTCGTTGGTGTGATTACACCAACGCAAAAAGATAGCAACACTGTGATATTATATTATATACTAACTTTGACAGTTGACATGACAATTGACTATGACGTTTCAAAATGAAATTGACATTTCACCTTCCTTTACCAATCAATCAGTGCGTAATATGGCGTTTATAATGTCGATCGTGTCTGTCGCCGCATCTATTTTATATACTCCGTTCCTACTTCTTATATTATGCGTTATATTCTTAGCTTCAATTGGTAAATCATTGGGCGTAAGGAGGCTCTATGTGGATATACTGCTTAAACTCTTCGAGGTATGTTATTTAACTTAAGTATTTCATAATTAGTAAACGCCCGCATTTTGTTACTGAAATTGATTTGAATGTACTTAAAATAGACATAATATTGTGTTATTAAAATAGTTTTAACTTGTTCTTATTGAATTATTCTTTCCTGGTAGTAAATTATACGTAATTCTTATATTTATGTCGCAGTTATAGCGCACCGGACCTATAGTTTTATTGGTTATTGGTTATATATCTAAGGATTTTTATGTTTATAACCTTCAGAATCCATAATTGTACGTAAATAATGTATGAGCAATCAATATTAACACGTCTATATAAATTTAGTCGGCAGACACATTATGGGCACTAAAAAATTTTGGTCCATGTGACTTGTCAAATTAAACATTAGTCATATTTTTTATGAATCTTGTTATCTAAATTTCATAATTCAATAATATTTCACTGTGTATTTACCTTAAATACATCAAATTGTGTTAGTAACAATTATCAGATAAGCTGGCGACTTTGAATTGATTGTCTTCACATATATAAAACTCTTGTTACTTAAAAAAATATATTTTTTCATTTATATTAAGAAAATTCCAATTAAAATGAGAATTAGAATTGATGAAGTTAATTTTCTTAGCATTTATTTATTTTTATCATGAATATTGTTATTTCCATATGTTATTGTTGTTATATTTTTATATATATTCATGTTGTAGCCTACTTTTTACAACAAAAAATAACCACCTACAACATAGCTACCTGTATATAGAAGGTAGCAAGAACATAATGTCAACATGCTCCATACTCGGCTTTCTGTCCAATCTTGAGTCAATCTAGAATGACTGACAAGATTCAAAGCGGCACTTTGTTAAAATCACCTAAACAGATAAATGAAAATAATACATTCTTTCACAAGAGATCACATGGAGTGTTTTAACACTAGCTTTCCTCTGCCTACCCTGCAGTGTGCAGGATACAGTGTGAAGCTAATTTTTTTTTACAATTACTAAAAGTTTATAATCATAGAGATAAATTAGCTATTGTATAGCAATGCTTAGTAAGTCAATTGTAATTATAAAAATTTAATCAAAATATTGTTAATTCAATTAGGTCATTGCAAGCACTTTTGAATCATCAAGTTACATAGAAATATAAATAGTGTCAGTCTTACAGGTAGCTACTACTGACTTCGCTGCCAGGTTTAAAGTTCTTATTTTTTTTGTAACATTAAATAATAATTTCAGTCTTTGTAATTGACTAAGGCTGGCATTGAGTTACAGCTCTCAATTTACAATGTATGCAATGGAAAGGGGAGAGTGAAGTGTTTTAACGCTAGGTTCCCTTTGCCTCCATTGCTACAACTAAATACTTTTAAATTTAACATTAATTGGCATTTCTAAGTGCAGCTATTAGAGGAAATATTATTAAAACTTTCCTAATGACATGCTTTTGTACTATTTAATTGGTTTCATCTCTTTCCTCTTATATATTTAGATTAGAGGTCAACATATTACAGTGGAACAGCATCTGACTGAATACAATGGTTGTATGTTTTGAGTACCACTTGAAGTAATGATTATATATATATTTTTAATTTCCATATTGTGAAAGGTAAAGTGTGGTGTTGAGACAACTCAACATGAGTTTCTTATCAGTTATTACTTTGCT
Source organism: Heliconius numata (assembly GCA_016802625.1). NCBI lineage: Eukaryota > Metazoa > Arthropoda > Insecta > Lepidoptera > Nymphalidae > Heliconius > Heliconius numata. Next base: position 2,821,542 of record JAEBDU010000038.1, on the reverse strand, counting down.
CCCTCTGTATACACTGCTATGTGCGGGATACAGAATACAGCTAAAAGAATATGTAGATTGCTTGCTTGATTGATTATATGATATATTTTAATTAGCAATCTCCATTTTTTATTGTATAAAAAATGTATGTGTTATTTTTGGAACAAACAGTCGTAATTTTCCTCATAATTATAATTAAATAAATAAAACAAAAAATACTATAGGGCAATATTGTAACTAAAAGTATATATTTGGTTTTTATGAAATAATATTAAACATTATGAGCTGTTAGAAGCAAATTCTATATATTTAAAGATAAAGAAATTATTATTTATTGTTATTTTATTGATGCAACATACTAAATTGACTTACAAGCTTATATGGAGATTAAAGAAATGTGTCATTTGACATAAACTTTTTTTTCTTTTCTTAGGCATATAATTCCTAAAAGAATCATATTATTTGGGTTGTCCTTTTTCTATGTAACTAAAGTAACATTACTATAATATACCAAATTTGTTATATCAATCATTCAGTTGGTTATAGCATTTTTTTAACATTATACTGTATCCTTATATAGTAGAGTAGGCAGAGGAAATTTCGTTTTAAGACACTCCTTTCTGCACCTTCCAACATTTTTAAGACATTGCCAGTAAAATGGTGGGATAAGAATCTAACCCATATTTATGATATTTACAGTTTAATGCTATGCCGCTGCAACATGAGCTATTAAGCTATATGAGCTAATTCTGGTAATTTAACACAGGATTTGCTTATTTACATTTCACTATTTATTGTAAATATAGTTTTTTTATTTATTATAAAAAATGCAGACTAGCAATAAAAACTCATATCAGTCAAATATAAAAAATCTCAATATTATCAGACGTTGTTGCAATCTGTATTAATCCATAGATAAGAAATATTGATAGTAATACATATTTCTATTTTAATTTTAAATATTTATTTTAAAGCTCTGTGATAGTATTTTATGTTTTTATAATATTAGTCTCAAAGACAAAGGCCTTTGTCATATTCAAATTTTGTTGTGGCATAAGGTTTAAGGCAGTCATGGTGCTGTGGTACAAGAGTGATACTGTAAACACAGCGGTTGTGGGTTCGATTCCCACTCGGCCGAATGAAATATTTAATATTTTTATTTTCTCGCTCTGCGAGGCACACCACGGCGTTGAGTTGGCGCAAAGTGGGGAACAGAAGTGTCTTAATGGGGAACGATTCCTCTGCCTAACCTGCTACGTGCGGGATTTACATATGCGGATATATTAAAAAAAATCCGTAGACTTTGAAAAATTCAATAATTTGACACAACATTGAAAATGGAAACCCGATGATGTGGATTCGATTTCCACACGGGGGAAAGAAGCAATATTCAAGGTTTAATTTTTAATTGAATACGCAACCATCGGAGTATCTATAGTAAAACACTACTACTGCGATACAATATTTAAATATTTTTGCAAACTCCTGCGCACGTATTAATTTAATATGTAATTGTTTTGTCCTTATACTATTCTAACAAAAGATTTTTATTTTAGTCGACTCCTTTGTTTTCTTTGTTTCGTATGTTTATGATTAAATAGTATTTCTTATCTGTACGATTGTTGTGGCTGCTTCACGTTTCTTTCCATGTAGCAGGGTAGCCAGAGGGAAACTAGTGCTAACCCACACCCCACACACCGCCCAATTTTCTACCGTGTTGAAATGCGAAACTTAACGCCGCGCTTTGCCTACCAGAGCGGGGTATATAATCATTCTCGAGTGGGAATCGAACCCACAAATGTCGCGTTTATAGACAGAGGCTGGCCCACCGCGCCGATATTGGTCTCGTCTTTTATTATGGCTTCGTACAAATAGTTAAATGTTACATCTAGTACGTATATTACTGACACGGAAGTAGATTTAATTTCCTTTGTTTTTTGGCTTTTGTTACAAATTACATTGACGGTTTAGCCAACTTAAATAAAAAAGTCGTGGCGGGGGTTCACAAGCGTGCGTGCGACTGTAATCTCGTTGTGGGTTCGATTCCTACTCGGGAGAATGAATATTTTCTGCTCAGATAACGGAGCAAAGCACGGTGTTAAGGTCCGCCATTCAACACGCTATACATCGAGAATTCGGCGGAAAGTGGGTAATGGAAGTGTCTTAAGTCTTGGCATAAAATAAAAAAAAAGAAATTATCAAATTGACATAATATAATGTATGTCTATGTGATATTTTTAGAAAAGTATAATAAAAATACTTAAATATGATGATCTATTTGGGCTTCCAAACACGTGTGCTAAATATTGTATTGTATGTTTGTTGAACAAACTTTGTTTACAAATTTCTCGAAAAATAAATTTTATGTTGAGATTAAAATTTATGTAAACGTGGCAGGTTGTAGGGCCAAAAAATGTTGAGATTACCTTTCGACTTGATTAAAATCCAAGTCCAAGTCTTATTAAAATCGGTTTAGTATTTTATGAAATATGATTTTGAATGATGATTTTTTAAATGTGAGAAAAATATTTTTGTATTTTACTTCTTACTGCTCAAATGAATAATTATGTATACTATAGGTACTATACTATAACCTTGAAGTATCGTACTGAAGAAAAAACCGCGCGATTTTTCTCTCGTATCATGTAAACGTTTAAAAACAAAAAAAATATATACATTATATTTAAATAAGTATTTGTTTTGTACCATCTTTTAAAATATAATTTACCTAATTACTTTTTTAGAAAATATATAAAAAATAAAAAATTAAACAGCTGGATTTGAATCCGCGCCTTTTAGAAACCGTCCAAGAATTTTATCTCTAACAGCATCTCAAGAACATAATGCTTTATAATATAAATGTTCAAAATATTGAATACAAAGGGGGCAGTCGTGTCCAGAATTCGGCGAAAAGTGGGGGACGTATTAATGGGAATGGAGTGTTAATACTAGGTTCCTTCTACCTACCCTGCTATGCGCGGGATACAGCGTAAAGCTAAAAAAATAATAACATACTTTTTTGTTAAATACAAAAACAGAAAAATAAAAAAAAACAAAGAAAAAAGAGAATTTACAGTACACAGCTTTATCGCTATAAGCGGGTTATAATTACGGGTTAGTTGTTGGTTCGATTCCTAATCGGGGGCAATGATTACGCTGATTTAGTGTACATTTTGCCATTCAGCACGAGGTGTTTCAGTCAATCAAGAGTAAAACGAGTTACGGAGAATGGAGAATCTTAACATTAAGTTTTTCCTCCTTTATAGGGATACGGCGTGAAACTGCGTTTTAATTACTATTTTGTCATATCACGTCACAAAAATGTCAAGGTTCTTTTTATAATGCGCACTTCTTTGATAATTTGAGCTTCACCTGTATCTATCAATACTAATGTTAGGAAACTAAAGAGTTTGTCTGGTTGACTGCACTAATCTCAGGAACTGCTGCTTCAAAATCAGAAACTTTGTATGTTTGATAGTCCATTTATTTATCTATATAGGCAATTATTATTTTAATTGTTTCCATGTAACCAGCTGTCCCTTCTGTTAACGTTACTTTCCGAACTTAGGTCCGTATTTGTAAACCGCTTTCAACTCTGTGATCGATCTTGAGATGCCGAGATCTGCTCTGATATATGAACCGCGACTTTGTCACTCAACACGTAATGTCTCTAAAATTAATTGATACGTGTAGGACGGAGTGTCTTAACACTAGGTTTCCTTTGGCTACCCTGTTATGCAGGTAAAAGCGTGTAGCTGCTTCTATAGTAGGGTACTAATTAGGTACGTCTAATACTTGTTATATTAATAGCTTTCCTTATTTATCACTGATAACATGACATTTGACCTTTTAACCTTTTCGTATGGAAACTTAGGAAACTCGATAATCTGATTAACTCAAATAATAATATTTGCCTTAGTTACGTACTTACGTACGATTGATGTAGGTTCAAAACCAATTTGGGATTGTTTTGTATTTAAAAACTAAAGGTGAAACGCAATGGAAAGATGGAAATTATTTCTTTGGCGCGCATGGACATGATTTCTTTTTAACTTCACGCTTTATCCCGCACATATCAGTGTATGCAGATGGAATATCGGTATTTAGTGTTAAGACACTCCGTTCCCATTGAGACACTTCCGTTGTTGACTTCAGTTTTCCATCGAAAATATTAAATATTACATACCCCCGAGTGTCACATGCTGTATCACTGCGATACAAGGGTTTCCATGTTAAACAAGGCGTAATAATTCAAAGTAACAATCTGACGCATCAGTTTAATATATAAAATATACTTTGGACTTTGGTTTAACTAAATGATTAGCCATACAGCCGTTGAGGCCATACTAGCTTTTTTTTTAACTTCACTCTGGTGAAAACCTAGTTTTACACTCGGTTGCCTACTTGTCGTCCAATTTTCGAAAGCATGCTTGTTGAGTAGCACCTCAATGCCAAGGCTCCCATACATTTTTCTTGCCGTGCGTGAGTCCGTCTCGCACTTGCCCGTTGTTTTATATATATATTTTATTCTAATTAATTTGATTAGTAATAAAAAAGCAGCTTCACGCTTTTCCCCGCATTGCAGAATAGGCACAGGGCAGAAACCTAGTATTAAGATACTCAGCTCCATACGCACCACCTAATTTTTGAGACATAAGTGGCGAAACTAACACTGCGCTAAGTCTTGGTGTCATAGCGACAAAATGAAAATAATAGATTCCCCTCGAATTGGAATCGAACCGACGCTTTTACAGTGTAAATAAAATTATAATGAAAGAGGTTTTTTTCCTTTAATTATATAGCATTATCGCGAGTTATTTACTGACTACCTACATTATTAAAATCACGTTTCCTGTCGTGTCGGTCCATGTCAAAGGTTAATTATTTTATAATATTTAAAAGTGCTGTTGACACAATGTCGATATGATTAAATAATTGTAAATATTAATTTAAAAATGTATTGAGGTCGTCTGACTTTTGTGGGTTCACGACGTTTGTGTGTTCCATTTTCAATTTTCATTATGGGGAATTTCTGTTGTTGGATTTCGCCACTCAACACGCAATATCTTGAAAATTTGTCCCCTCTTAGGTAGAGGTAACTACAGTCCGTGAGGTCTAAGCTAAGCTCTGCATATGTGTGAGTGTTCATACATAGTGTAGGTGTAGCGTCACTTGCCTGACGTAGACCGGCTTTCACTTCTTGTACTAATAGCAGTGTCACATATTTAATTCTTAATATTTTAAATTTGGGTTTGATTTATTAAATATGAAAGATAAAGTTGGCACGGTTGACACATAACGATATAACACTATTCTTGGTGATATAACGGAAAGATTAATTATTAACTCAACGATAAATCATGCAAGTCGCGAGAGCAAAAATTATGAGGATCCAATGTCCAACGTAGGAGAATTATTATGATTTTTTTATTAATTTCCAACTTAATTTTGAAATGTTTTTTCTGTCTCTACTTTTATAATCACTCGCACAAATGCAAAGTTCAGTTTAAACCTCTCGAACAGCAATCTGCTATGTGCGCTATACAGCATGAAGCTAAGAAGGTCGCTAATCGTCGTCGTAATTCGCTGCACTTACTAGAGCGTGAAAATTACCAGAGAGGGAATCGAATCCATAATCGTCAAGTTTACATCCGCACGTAGTGTCGCTGCGCCACGGCAGCCTCAATTAAAATTGAGAATTATTGTAATTACAGCAAAAACATATTTTAATATCTTCATTCATCATGTCTCGGTCGAACAATGTCTGATGCGATAATTGTGGGTTGGGTCGACAATAAAGGGATTTATTTTTCCATTCTGGTTGACAAAGGGCAGCGTTGGGTTCCGCCACTCAAGGCGCTAGTGTATTATTGTATTTTTGTTTAGCTTCACGCTGTACGCCACACATAGTGGGGTAGGCAGAAAGATTCTGAGAAACTAGTAAGACACTCCGTTCCCATTAAGATATTTCCGTTCCCATCGAATTCTAGAGATATTGCGCGATTTGGGTTCCCTCTACCTACCCTGCTGTGTACGGGGATTCAGCGTGAAGCTGATAAAAAAATATTCTGGATCGGCAATCGAAGCCCTAACCTGTGGCGTTTACAATTGCTTGTGCCAGTGCATCGTAAGATAATACCTATTTAGATTTAATAGTTTAAAAAAATACATTATCGTTCTTAGATATAGCTTGATTATCTTTATCTATTTCTTACTGATAGTATGGAGAGAAAATATTTTTTTGTTTTGTGTATCTATCTATGTTTGTTTTGTATAGATAATTGTAATCACTCATTAACGGATTTTATATGAAGCTACGTCATCAATAGCTAGCTTTAGTTTTTAAAATATTTAAATCTCAATTGCTTCAAAATAATGAACTACAATTATTAATTATTTTTTTAGGATTAAAAGCACTATTTAATTAATAAAATAAATTTAGTATAAATGAATAGAATATTTATTCTTTATTAAGCTTGTAGAAAAGGAAGACAAGTATTAACGAAAATACTACAGGCTCTTCGGGTGCAGTGGTACAGCGTGTGTCTGTAAACCCGACGGTTGTGGGTTCGATTCCCCGATTTTCTTAAGGATGAATCGTTTTCATTTCCAATAGAATGTCATTAGACGCAATAACAATGTTGATGGTATCGGTGAAGGTAATTGCTTTGGACGATAACGTTTTAAATATATAGTGATAATTGCCTTACCGTATTATATATAACCTTTGAGCGAGCGCGTTATAAAATTGTAAATTAAAATTGAAATGTGTGGTTTTGTTTTTTTAAGTATACCTATTTTTTTTATATATTCAACGTTTAAGGTTCCGCCGAGTTGAGGCCCGTCATCGCGCAGGGACACAATCGGCCGACTGTACATGACAGGTTTGGGGTTCGTTTCCCGCTCGAGGAAGTTAAATATTTAATATCTTCATTTAGTAAGACGAAACGCGGCGTTGAGTACAGCCATTCAACAATGTAGTGTCTTAACACTAGGTTCTCAGATTCAGGCTTTGCATTGATCTTTTTGTGTAAAGGTGTCCTTAAATATTCAGTCTTATTTTTTGGTTAGAAAAATTCTGGGGAGGCACGGTCACCCCCCCAGTTCGTCCATTTCTCCAGTTCAAAGCCTGATAAGCATAACAATTTAAATCCACAATTCCAATCAAAAACAAGCGTAATCTCGTAAATCTGTAAATAATCCCATTATAGTCAACAATTTTGCAATCCAAGATATGATAGCTGTCACCTTGGCTAAAGGTCGACGGTTGTTGATTCATGTTTATCAAATAGTAGTGTTTAACTACGGTTTCGCTCGCGTCGTCAAATGGCAAAGACTAATTTGACATTGGTGTATGACACATGACACATTGTACCTAAGTGCGGAAAGTAACTCTGACCGCAAGTAGTGGGTTGGATCAGGATGGTTTTCTCGATAGGTGAACTGTGTAACATATATTTTTTAATTAGGACCAATAGTTCCCGAGATAAGCGCACTTAACCAAACAAACTCTTCGGTTTTATAATATTAATATTGAAGAATATTAGTGTAGTAGTATAAAAATATGGTAATAGGTGTAGATATAGTACAAATTAATATAATTTTCAAATTCGATCTCATACTTTTAACAAACTTTTCAGTTATATAATATTAATATAGAGAGGTAGATACTAACCACTCAATGATTTTCTATACAAGGCTAGAATATAATATACTGTTTGAGGATGCGCGTGCGCATAATTTATGTGCAATTAACGGAACGATTTTTTGCTACTTCGTTAGAATTTGGCTATTAGTCAGACTAATTATTCTGAGTGAACTCTTTTACCTGAGTTTTGAACAATTACAGCATATCTATACATTTTTATGGTTCCGTCGCCCAATAGCAAGAAACGGAACGAATAAAAATTTCGAGGTAGCTTGATAAGAACGTATGGCTTAGTCGTCACAGGTCTTGGACGGTAAACTAGAGGCAAGGGCTTGAGTCCCGCTACATTTCATTGTCTATTTTCTCCAGCTCCAGAGTGAAAAAAATACAATTCTTTCATAGAATGTTTCACAACCGTCACGTTTACAGTCTGACCCCATGGTCTTATAAATATATAATTTTCCATTATTCTTTTTCTTTAACAGTATGGCAGACAACACATCGAAGTTGCCAAAAGGCTGCAAAGAAACGACAGTTCTGATGAAGAAGAAACTCCAACTCCTGAGGATAGGCCGCCGTCAGCTATCATTAAAGAGAATGGTGTTAATGGTATGTTACATTGCGTGTTGGGTGGAAATACTCAATATTTCATTTCTATGTTTGAATGTTTGTCCATATCGAGATAGCCTTGATGATTTTAATGAGGTATATCTTTACTCGAGCATTTCAAGTTTTATCTGTAAAAATGAAAATAATTCATTATACTGAATTAGGAACCAAACCCACAACCTTTACACTTACAGCCATTGTCAGCCATGTCTCTAATATAATTGTATATAACTTCACAGGTACTAAAACGAGTGTAATAGAGCGCCAGGAGATATTGGGACCGTCACCAGAATTGAATTATAAGCGGAGTTCTAGTCAAGAGCGTGTCCAAAATGGACATCGAACGGAGACTGGGAAGGAGGAGGTGAGGCTGGGTTTTCTTTTTTCATATATTATTTTTGATGCAAAAAGCTTCATTTAAATCTACATCTTTCCATAACTACTTTACAACTGATATCTGTCAGATTATTAAATTGGACGGCAAGAAGAAGCTAATAAAAGCTTTTTTTGGTTGTTCGTTCGTTTATCATGCTTTCAATATATTCGTACTATCATATTACAGGGTTTTAAAAATTGGAAATGAGTTATATTAGAAGCTTGTTAAGTTAAACTTAAAAAGTTTCAGGATTTTTCTCCTATTTTTTAACCTAGTATGAGACATTTCGTTCCCCACTATTGCCAATTTTTTCAAGACATTGCTTGTTGAGTGTCGAAACTAAATCAGGCAACCAAATCGGGGTTTTTCAGGCCCCCGGGTGTGATTAGAACCCACAACGAAGCTGCAACCTGCTTTGAATTTATAATTTTCAATTACCATAATTTTTTACCAGACTAACCTCGAGTTCCACCTCCACCACTGCATGGACTTGGTGAAAGCTGGTATGGAATCCATTATAGAGGATCAGGTCACGTCAGTCTTCGAAGCTGAGGAATTGAGAAGCTGGAACCTTCTCACCAGAACTAATATGTAAGAAAATCTAAATATTGGTTATTGTTTAGGCCATTACAAGAACTTTTGAATGTGAAAGTCTGTAAGCATGGACATTTTTTGGTTTACCCTTTGTTCCGAATATAGCAGGGTAGGTAGAGGTAACCTAGTATTGGGTTTGTAGAGTTGATGACTTGTGCCTTGTTACCAGGGCGAGCAAAGGCCTGTATTTCATACCCCCGAGTGAGAATCGAACCCACAACTGTCGCCTTTACAGTCGACATTGTGCTGCTACGCCACAATTTCGTATTTTATTTCGTATTTCTTTGTTTATTTATTTATTTATTTTAATGTTATTTCAGGCAATATGAGTTTTTAACATGGCGTCTTACAATAATATGGGCAATGGGTTTCGTGGTACGATATTTCTTCTTGCTTCCACTCAGGGTACTAATATTCGTTATTGGGGTAAGTCATCTTAGATATTTCTATTTATAATTAGTTCATTTAAAGAATATTCTACAAAATTTGAATTCTCGAGTGTATAATAATAAATTGAAGAAAGGTTTTGTCAAATTTTATAAGTGACGAGAAAGAGGGAAACTATGAAAAGAATTACTAATTTATTTTTCAACTCTAAAATATGGCTCATATTCAGTAGAAAAGAGTATGAATCAGATGAAAATGTAAATTAAAGTGTATAAATAGAGGCCATCGTGTCAAATTTGGACAGTCTCTATAATTATTGTGGGTTTGATTCCCACAGAAAATGTCTTTTGTGTATTCCTTTTTTTAATAAGATTTTAACCCCTTTCCTTCTAAAAAGCACCAATGTTAAATTTTATACACTATTTAATATATTGTGTAAAATGGTGGACAGGTATTCACAATGATATCGACGATGTCCCTCATCGGACTATTACCAGAGAGCAAATTCCGTCGTTTTCTCGGCGCCATTGCATACAAAATCGCAATAAGAACATTAATGCGAAGTATGTCTTGTGTAACAAACTTTCACGACACAAAATACATGCCGAGGTCCAATGGGTTCTGTGTTGCCAACCACACGAGCCCCATTGATGTGGGCACTTTGAGTGTCAACACCTGTTTCTCTTTGGTACGACTTGTTAAAGTGTTGCCAGCCTTGGGGTTGATGTGCTTTGTTTTTAAAATATATCATTGTGTACGTCTTTGCAGCGGTTGTTTTTGTTTGGATTTGACGTTTTTTTTATTCAAAATGTGTGTTTTGGGGGCATCATAATAATTTAAAAAACGTCAAAGTCAAACGGTATATATATAAACCCCAATCAGCCCCAAAAAAAAACTCATTACATTATTAGGTATGGTGGCTAATCGTATGTACAGCGTGTGTTGGAACGTTGCCCGATGGTGCTTTTAAACAGAGAGTGAACAACTCACTTTCTCTTATTTGCTTCAATTTCTTATCACGGTGCATATCAGCCGTGATAACGTATCACAATAGTGATGATAAGCCCCGGAGTGGCATATGTGTTGCGAACCATACAAGCCCCATCGATGTGTTGGTGCTTATGTGTGATAGCTGTTATTCGTTGGTAAGTTTGGGTTCGATATAATAGTTTTTTAGGTTAAGAGTAATGACATGAAAAGTTTGGGCTTATTTTATTTTCTCACGCTCTGGTAAGAAAAAGTACGGCGATGAGTTACGTCTAGTAGAGTGTTAATTAAAAAAATTGTGAGTTATTCGATTTAAATAATTTTATGTAAATTTTGTAATAATTGTTCGATTTCATTTTCATATTATTAATTTGGGCTCTATATAATCTAAGCATGTCAATCATATATCATTAGCATGGAAATATTAGTCAAGGTGGGGCATATAATTAGACCGTAACTGCCCCATGTTTTTTTGTATTGTATAATAAATGGGATTATCATGTTTACAAAATATTTATTTGGGGCTTAAAATATAGAATAATTTTATGTTAAATTTTAAGTTACATACATTTATGGTAAATCATTTGATTATTTAAAAAAGATTCACACTGTTCTGTATCATGTGTATATTTTTATTGGGTTTTTTAATGTTTGTGATTTTTTTAATAATAAGTACACAGATCTGGTAACTGAAACTATAACTTCAGGTATTGTTAATGGACCATTTTCTTTTCTATTAAAAATATAATTTATATAAAAGACTAGCGGAAGCGCGCAGCTTCGCTTGCTTATTTAGGGGTGAATTCTAATAAACCATGAAACACGTGTTCAATGAAGTATTTTTAAGAATCTAAATTTCAAATTTTATAAAAATCGGTGGCGATTTAAAGATTTTTCCATACGAACTTTCAACCCCTTATTGGCACCCTTAGGGGAAAATTCTAAAAAACCGTGAAATACGTGTTCAATTAAATATTTTTAAGAGTCTGAATTTACAATTTTATAAAAATCGGTGCATATTTAAATTTTTTTCCATACAAATTTTCAACCCCTATTTCGCCCCTTTAGGGTTAAAATTTTTCTAAATCCCTTCTTAGTGGATGTCCAGATTACGAAAGTAAACATCTGTCCAAATTCCACGTTTCTACGCACAGCGGTTACGGCTGTGCGTGCGTCTTACCTCAGTCAGTGAGGACAAGTCCTTTTATATATATAGATTATAAATATAATAAATAATATTAAAATGATATTTTAAAAAAATATTTATTATTATTGCAGCTATTCTTATTATTAGTTATTAAAAATGAATATAAAATGACGTGAATGGTTTTACGAGATCATTCACAAAATTTATTGCGTAGTTACAGTTTCCTTTGAACGGATGGTGTGGGATTTCATTTTATTAGAAACCATATATCATTTTATTTAAAAAAAAACTAGTGTTTATTTTCATTTCGTAATCTGTTTTATGCTTAATATTTTAACTTAAATATATATATTTTTCAGATTGGTCAAAGACATAATGGTTTCTTGGGACTTTTACAAAGAGCATTAGCTCGAGCATCTCCACATATTTGGTTTGAGAGATCTGAGGTGAAGGACAGACATGCGGTTGCTAGACGGTTGGTTATATTTATTTAATATACGAATCATATAATGTTATCAATTTCAGATATGATCATTTTGAGATCTAGAAATAGTTTTGACAGCATGTAAATGCAAATACGATGGTTACAAGTTCGTTCCCAATCGAGAAAATATGTAATTTTTATTTTGTTGCTATAAAAAAGTATTAAGTCCTGCTCTTTACTCATCACACAGTGTCTCTAATTTGGGTTGAAAGCAGAAACGGAGTGTCTTAACAAAAAATATATCATTATGATTGACGCAAGTTATTAAACAAAAAAAACCTGTTTATTATTATGCAATAACATATCCTAAGAAGTTATTATCGCGATTATTACCGATAAAAGATAATTAAGTATATATAAATAGACAAATTAATTAATATTACGCAAATTATCGGTTATCATTTAATTTATAAGATTATTTGATATAAATTAAGATATGGAAGCTATCGTTCACAGTTCTTATGTTAACTACACATACGTGAAATTATCTATTAACATTGAAAAAGAGGCCCGTCGTGGCGCATGGGGAAAAGCGACAAAACGCCACAGACAGTCACGCCTCTTAGGTTCACACGTGGGTTCGATTCTCACTCGAGGAAATGAAATATTTAATATTTTCGTCTTCGTGCTCTGGCAACGAAGCAAAGCGCGGCGTTGAGTTCCGCCACTCAACTCAGCATGCCTCCAGAATTTGACAGAAAGTGGAAAATGGAAGTAGTTGGAACGGATGGAAGAAGTTATGGAAACCGAGTGCTTTACACTAGGTTCCTAGCTTACCCTGTGCTTCCTTGATTTTAAAATTTTTCCTTTGATATCCCAAATCCGACAATTAAATACGAATTCACTGTTTGAAGTATTACTAAAACAAACAACAATTATGTAATTTACAGATTAAAAGAGCACATCTCGGTGGCGGACAACCCGCCGATACTCATCTTCCCTGAAGGCACTTGTATTAACAATACGTCGGTGATGCAATTCAAGAAGGGTAGTTTTGAAGTTGGTGGCACTATATATCCTGTTGCTATTAAGTGAGTTTTTTATTTGATGTTATTTATTGAAATATGGAAATAATAATTTAAGACCGTCATGTTGCATTGGGACAAGGTCCGATCGTAAATGAAATGGTTGTGGGTTCGATTTTCACTTGAAAACTTTTTGCAAGAAGGGTATGGAGTGTTTACAACCTAAGTTCTTCTTACTCTGTTACAAAAAAGAACTGACATTTTAGGTACGATCCGCGTTTCGGCGACGCATTCTGGAACAGCTCTCGCTACGGCATGCTCCATTACCTCCTGAACATGATGACCTCGTGGGCGATAGTTTGCGACGTGTGGTACTTACCCGCCATGCACAGAGATCCTGACGAGAGTGCCGTCGATTTTGCTAACAGAGTGAAGGCGGTTATAGCGAGGCGTGGTGGACTTGTGGATTTGATGTGGTAAGTTGGGGCAGAAAGGGTTGTGTTGTATTACTAAATGCACTTTCAGTTTACAGCACGCCATAATATAAAAATTACAAAATTTCATACTGTTTACATAGAGTTTTGATTCACGTACAGTTTGTTTACAAATTGTTTAAACAAAAATACAAAAGGACAAAAAAACAAAAATACATTCTAAAAAATTGGGCTGATTACTTATTGGGGCAGAAAGAGTTCGGTCACACAAAGTAAATATAATGGACACAATTTGCTTTTATATAAGACAAAAATATGGATCTGTATTATCAATACAAATAATTTTTATTTTGATTTTTATTGACAAGTATGATTGGAAGTGGTACTGAAGTGGCTTACAATACCTTTAAACTTAGTGTTTCGAATTCAAGTGGAAAGCTGTGGACGGACTGTTTTAAAACTATATTATGAAAAATAAAGCTTGGAGTTAAAAAATATATTCATTAGATAAAAGTATTTTTAAAAAACTTTTGTTTTGTATTACATATATTAAAGTGCTTCGCGCTTATAACTATTATCATACTGAAATTGTTATTATAGATTTTTTAAATGAATCAACTATTTTTTTTAATAACAGGGATGGACAATTAAAACGTATGAAAGCGAAGAAAGAATGGAGGGAGTTACAACAAGAGGAATTCAGCAAAAGATTAAAAGGAGAATAATTACAAAAAAACAGAAAAGAAAGGTATTTTTTTAAAAAAAAGTGAAAGTGAAGTGTTAAAGTGATTTAAAAACATATTTTAAAGTGAGAACACTTCACTTCAAAAATGTGGGTATAGAACGATTGATTGACTTTTTAAAAAGGGAATAAATACTTTAAAATTTAGAATGTTGTATTCTTATTATAATATCACAATTATGGTTATTATTATTATTATTAATATAATAATTATTATTATTAATAAGTGAATTAAAAATGGCAATAATTTATTGGTCTTTTTAAACTAGCATTGTTTAGCATTTATTTTTTTAAGTGTTTTTTTTTTAGAACTGAGGCAGCTTCTTAATAGCATTTGTATTTAAGATTTTTTTATTTTAATATAGTAGTTGGAATGTATGTTTTATATAAATGTAAAGGGAGGATCATCAGTTCAAATCCTGTTAAGGAGAATATTATATATGCATAATGTCTATTATGCTCTTTTTTAGTTTGTATTGCAATAGTTTTAATATTAAAAACAGCTTGACGCAGACGAGGACGGAGTTGGTCCCATATAGCAGGGTAGAAAGAGGAAAACTATAGTTAAGATGCTCCGTTCCCCGCGTACAGCCCAATTTCGAGACATTGTGTGTTGAGTGGCGGAACTCAACGTCGCACTAGGTCTATTAGAGCAAAATATAAATATTTTGTGCCCCAGAATCGAACACATTACCGCCGCGTTCAGACATATGCTAAGGCACTGCAAAACGACGGCCTCAATATTTTCTTATTTTTAACTTAACTTTTACATTTACCTATTTATTAAATCAATCTGTATCAATTATTATCATATATTTTTTGAATAATTGTTTAATAATAAGAGAAATAATACTGAAGGTATATAGAATTGTTAGTGTCCAAACACAACGTATTATTTCTGCCCAAATTGGAGACATTGCGTGTTGAGTGGCGGAACTTAACTCCGCGCTTTTTCTGTTAATGTCGGGATTTAAAAATAATTCATTTCTCCGAATGTTTTTTTCCTTTTATTATTAAACATATTATTATGTAGATGTAATTATTTAAACAGTTTTTATTAAATTGTAATAAAAAAATATTAACTGTGTAAAAAAATAATCTTTGTATGTATTTTGTAAATGGTCAGTTGTAAAGTGGTGTGACTTGAATGTAATTTTTTTGTGAGAATTCTTGATTTAAATCCTCAATATTATAATTTTATTTAAAAAATATTTTTGATTTGGTATTGGTTTTAATGTGTGAGCGCTTGTATATTCGGAATAACAATAAGATGGCTAAAGTTACATTAAAATTGGTTTGATTTTGTTGATGATTGTGAGTCCATAGAATTTTTGGTTTCAAAACTAAATAGGTAGGGGCTGAATAGGTTGTCACACAAAGTAGGTGAAACGACGTAACTTATAACTTATGTTTTATTTATAATGTGTGATTACTAAGTTAATAAAAAAGTTCTGCATCGTTTCTGTATATAGTCTCATTTTTTCACCTACTTTGTGTGACAACCTATTCAGCCCCTACCTATTTAGATGAGACTATATACAGAAACGATGCAGAACTTTTTATATATATATATATATATATATATATATATATATATATATATAATTAACTTAGTAGTCACACATAAATAAAACATAAGTTATACGATTATATATATATGTATAATTCAAGTCTAAATTAGTCAGCATTTAGTT
Source organism: Heliconius numata (assembly GCA_016802625.1). Classification (NCBI taxonomy): domain Eukaryota; kingdom Metazoa; phylum Arthropoda; class Insecta; order Lepidoptera; family Nymphalidae; genus Heliconius; species Heliconius numata. The sequence continues at coordinate 2,805,496 of JAEBDU010000038.1, read as the reverse complement.
CAGTCACACCACTTTGCTCTGTTATCGTGTAATTTTGAATCGGTGATATAAATGTGATGGATGCTATATATTTTTTTGTACTCAATTTATGGTTTAACTGTATTTATTTATTGAATAAATAATTTATAGAAAAAGTGTATTTTTTTATTAAATGGACATACATGTCTATATGTTATATCTAAGGTTGTGGGGTACCCACTCGTCGCTTCTCGCCAATTTTATTTTGGCAACCTTTTTTATAGTAATTGACAAATAAAACATTAATACATAATATATAAATCTTTTATTTTAATACAAATGTGTATAATGTGAAACAAATGTAAGACATTTAAATTAAAATTCATCATTCTCAAACGGATGGTATTTGTGTCCGAGAGATCTGAAAAAAAGATACAAAAAATGTTTTAATTAAATTGTTTTTTCATGGTTGTAGAAAAAAGAACGAAAAGGACAGCATATTTTATTTTTCCTTTTCATTTTTACGACACTGCGCAGAGGTGCGAACGACTGTAGACACGAAGGTTGTGTATTCGATTTCTGCTCAGGGGAATAAAATATTTCCTTGCACTGGCAACAAGGCAAAGCGAAGCGTTGAGTTCCACCACTCAACATGCACGAATTCGGCAGAAAGTGGAATGGAGTGTCTTAACACTAGGTTTTCAGGTTCTTTCTACTTACCCTTGTAACCGTTGAAAACTAAAAGAACTAAGAAATTATACTCACGCAAGCATCGGCACGAATCGTCCATTACAATCGAATGAATCGATCAACTCAACATCCTCCTTTGAAAGAGAAAAGTTAAAAACGTCAAAATTCGATGCAATTCTTGATTTATTCACTGATTTAGGAATAACAATGTTGCCGCGCTCTATTTGATATCTGCAAAGAAAGAAAAAAAATATTAAAAACAATAAAATGGCTGCCAATGTACTTTATCTGTATACTAGCCTCAAAAAGACCCACTTAAACTTATTGTTATTGTTATATTATTAAAAATTTTCATCTAAATCAGTTCAGTAGTTTTTGCGTGCAAGTGTAACAAACATCCATCCTAACAAACTTTCACATTTATAATATTTTTATATGTACATATTTCTGGACACTTTAATTCTTTTAATATTAGTATTCATAGTATAATCTGGAGGATATTGTTTTTGTGACACTCTAATCGGGAAATACTGGTTCGAATAGTTTTTTGTGTCGGTTAGTCCATTTATCGGGGAAGCTTATAGGTTATATTATATATACCTATACTTTTGTATTATTATTTTGTCATTTTCTAAAAGATCTCAAAAAATATATATATTTTTGGCAAAGCAGAGGGAATTTGTACCCAAGGCCGCACGTGGTCTTGCCAGAGCAAAGAAACGAACATAATTCATTATCCTCAAATGTAAATCGAACTCACAACCACAAGATATTAGTATGATATTATCCAACATAATATGTGCATACAAGTTCACCTTCAAAACACTTTGTTAACTAAAGTTTACCAAAACTTACCTAATAAGCACTTGAGCGACGCTTTTACCCAATTTCTGAGCGATTTCCTTTAGTTTCGCGTCATCCATCAGTTGTGGTTCGTCAGGCTTCGCCCAGGGCCTGTCGGGGGAGCCCAAGGGGGAGTAGGCTACCATTTTGATTCCGTGTTGGGCACAAAACGATTTTAGCTTAGATTGGTTGAGGTACGGATGGCATTCCACCTTGACATTTGTGAAAAAAACAAAAAATAAAGTGTGTTTTTGTTTGTGGCATGAGATTTTTTTGAATTTGAATTGAGTATTTTATTATTCAATATTTTTCATATATTTATTTGTCAGTTCATATATTTTCTTTATAACTTCAATTGATATATGATAGTCACAAATAATCCAGTCATATACATTTTTGGTATTTTTTCTAATTTGGTTTGGTTCTGAATCAATTCATTTTTTAAGGAATAGGCCACGGCCATTTAATTTAGTGTGAACAATACATTTTAATGTATGTATTTAAAATATCTGTATGGAGATTTGCGTCATCACTAACATATAACACTTAAACATTTCCACCTTACAACATTTAAAAGAGGAAAAATAATAAATATTTTTAAAAAATTTAAATTATGGATATAAAAAAAAAACACAAAACCCACCTGATTAACAACTGGCTTGACATTGGCATGTTCGAGCAACCTCTCCACTTGTTTTGCATTAAAATTGGACACTCCCAAAGACCTGACGAGACCTTCGGAGACGAGCGGCTCTAGAGCCTTCCAAGTATCCAGGTAGTCCACGTCGGAGTAGAGAATCTTACCTGATTCATCGGCGGGGAAGAGTTCTCCGTCTTCCTGATGGAAAAATGGGTAAATTTTTAATACTTTTGTATTGTAAAGGGATGTACGTTACCGACCAAAAGTATATTACCACTAATATCAAAGGATAATGAAAATAATCGTTTTTGCTTTATTTTATACATTGTAAGTTGAAACTTTATTTTTTTAACTTTACGCTTTATCTTCGTAATTGTGAAGCATGAGGATACCTAGGGTTAAGACACTGCGCTCTCTACTTTCCATGTGTGGCTGAGCTTAACGCCGCTCTTTGCCTCGTTACCAGAGCCAGGAAATGAATATATTAAACATTACTAAAACTATTAAACGACGACGGGATCCAGAGTTAAGACACTCTATTTCCCTTGCAACGCCAATATTTTCAATACAATGTGTGTAAGTAGTGGAACTCAACACCTTCTTGTTATAAGAGCGAAGAAATGATAATATTTAATAATTTATTTCTTTGAGTGGAGTGAATATTGAACCCATATCCATGGTGTTTACAGTTATACCCTGTGCCACTGCGCCATGGTGGTGTCATATTTTTTAGGTTTTATTTCAATTTTTTTATTTATTTAGTATCACGCTGTATCCCGCTCAAAGTAGGCAGAGAGAACCTAGTGTTAAGCACTCCATTCCTTTAAAAACACTTCCCTTCCCTTCTTTCCGCCAAATTGGAGTTGGCATTACATGTTGAGTGGGAGAACTCAGAGGCTATGCTTTGTAAATACTAAATACATATATTTAATTTTCCTATCATACTCTTTTTATTTTCAAAATTTTTAAATTAAAAAACACAAAAGTTGTACCTTATAGCCCTGTGGCCAATGTATGAGGTAAAGATCCAAATAGTCCAGGTTCAAATTCTTGAGGCTCTCTAATAAAGCACCTTTTACTAAGTCGGGACGATGGAAAGTGTTCCACAGCTTAGATGTTATGAAGAGATCCTCCCTGAAATTAAAAAATATATAGTTTTTTATTTTAGCTTCATGCTGGTTCTCACATATAGCAGAGTATGCATTGGAAACCTGGTGTTGAGACACTCCGTTCCCCACACACCCTAATTTACAAGTTATTTCATGTTCAGTGGTGGAACTAAAGCCAAATTTTGTTTTGTCATACAATGAAAATCAATAACTTCCTTGGGTAAGAATTGAACAGGTAGGTGTCGCATTTTCAATGTAATAACTTTATATTAGTATAATTCCACACTTACAAATATATTGTTAATATTAAACATATTGAATAATATTGTTTAAGTACAAAATATACCTTTTAATAGCCCCTGATTGAATTTTATCCTTAATCGCCTCCCCTACTTCCTTCTCATTGCCATACACATAGGCACAGTCAATGTGTCTGTAACCAATATCAATTGCATCTTTCACTGCTTGAGTCACTTCGCCTGGTTTTGACTGTAAGTAAAATAGTTAAATTGAACCCTTTTTTACAGCGTCACATTATATGCCACACATATCGGGATAAACAGTAGGAACCTGGGGATCTAGATTTACATTAAGACACTCTGTTCCCTTTAAGATATTTCTGTTCTAGATTTTCTGCTAAATTCTTGAGGCTATGCATGTTGACATGAAATTTAATGTTGTGCTTTGTTTCATTGTCAGAGCAAGTAAATGAAAAGATTAAATATTTTATTCCACCTAGTAAGAATTAACATGACATCCTTCACATTTACAGTTGCAGGCCTGTGGACCTGTACATATATATAGTGTGAAGTTAAAACAGTCAATTACATTTTGCTGGTACTTTTAAATAAATTTATTATCAATAACTTTCATTTGTTGTGTAATAAACTTAGATATTAAGTACCCTAGTACTAAAATCAATAAATCAACTAAAAACTGAACAAATTATACAATATATATCTTTTAAAGTTTATTAGCATTTTATACTTTATTTCTATATAAGCATAAATACGATTTTAGTTTGTATTATCAATAAGGACTTGTTAACCTTGTAGCTTCATTGTGTATGTACAATACACTATCTACCCATAATTATCTATTATTATGGGTGCCTAAATGTGCTTTGACGACATTTTAGCCTTAATAAATATGTAGTTAACAGTTTTATTATTATTTAAAATGTATATCTTGAGGCCGGCACAGCATCTGACTGTAAAAGCGACTTTGTGGGTTCGATTCCCACTTGGAGAAACGAATTATTTTCATTTCATCGTTCTGGTAACAAAACAAAATGCAACGTTGAGTTCTGCCATTTTATAATCAACGTCTTGAAATTCTGGGGAAAATGGAAAACGATGAAAATGACACGACGAAACGATATACGCGGGATGTAGCGTGAATCTATTTATTTTTAAGCTCTTTTAAAAACTAGGATATAAATAAAAATCAAAAATACCTTCCAAGTTCCGATACCTAAAATTGGACAGTCATAGCCGTTTCCGAATTTAACCATAGGGACTATCGAAGCCATTTTAATGTTATATTTTATTTGTTATTAATAATAATAATCAAAACAAATCATACAATATCGTATCGGTGACGGGCCGGCGCAAATATTTTACGATTTGACGTTTTAGAACTTTGACCTTTAACATTGACAGTTGCTAGGCGTTCTAAAATGGATGTCAAAAATAAAATATATTAAACAAAAATCAAATAAAATTAGCTTCACGATGTATTCCGTGTTGACTAGCAAAACTCAACGCCGCGCTTTTCCTCATCATCAGAACGAAGAAATGGAAATGTAAATGCAAATAAATATTTCACTTGCTCGAGTGGGGATCGAGTCCACAACCGTCGAGTTACAGTCAGACCCTAGTGTCGCTGCGCCACGACGGCCTCAAAAATTAAAAAAATAAAGTCAAACTAGCAATCACCGCGTGTGCATCTCCTGCATTTTAGAAAAGCCTATACCTATATCCTATACCTATTACATTATTTTAATATTTTTAAAGTAACCTACTGCGATCGGATTGGATACGTAGGATGTGTCATTTGTCATACACAACTATAAAGCTCGGTTTCCTTCAAGGACTAAGTTGAAAATGCAACCGTAAACTGCATGCTTGACTGTCCACCAATAAATACTAAGGTGGAAAGGACCGAGCGAACTAAAAGGGCATACCTAAATGAACAGTGAACTCGATCAGTTCTAGTGGGAATGGGATGAAGTAATTACAAAATACAAAACTCTTTGTTAGTGGCAATGTATGCCGATTTTATTGAAAAAGGAGTCCGTTCAACTTAAGCATTTCCTGTTGATTTCTCTTTCGAATCCGGGCGTAGGTTATTTCCATTTGACCGTGTAGGAGATTTTTTTTATCAAGCTTTAGATTATGCCGCTTCGTTAGAAACACTTATCGTTTTGACACAATAATACTATATGTATTTACCTGATAGTATTACTGTCAGCGGCAAATGTTTTCTAGATAAGAAATTAATATCAATGTATGAAGAGTGTTAGTAAATCCAGGAGATATAAATGATATTGATATAGTTGCCTTATTTAATACTCACCTTTACCTGTGGTTTCCTTCACGTGGTGAAAATTTAAAAAATAAGAGTTGTATATGACGCTGACTGTTACCTTCCATGAGTTACAGCGAAACTTTGAACGAGTAAAAGATTAATGTAGAGAAATCAAGAGAACCTAGTATCAAGACTTTTCATTCTCCACTTTCCGTCTGAATTAGTACTCAACACCGTGTGTGGCGTGCAGAACTCAATGTTGCAATAAGTTATTAATGTAGGTACAATTTATATTTTAAATTAAATCAGCTTCACGATCACGCAGTAGCCCGCATACAACAGAGTAGGCAGAGGGAACACACAATATATACTCCGTTCCCCACTGTCTGCCGAAGTTTTTGAGATATAGCTTGTTGAGTGGCGGACTCAACGCCAGGCTTTTGCCTTAGTGCCAGAGCGAAGAAATGAAAATATTAATAAATAATTATTAATTCCCTCGAATGAACTCACGACTGTGAGTTACAGTCACACCCTTATGCCCCTACGCCACGATGGCTTCAATACTTTATAAGCTACAAATATTCCTTAAGTTATGTACGTTTAAATACGGACAATCTATTGTTTTAATTTCAAAGAAATACTCACTTTCCAAGTGCCTAGGCCGATTTGCGGTATGCTTTTGCCATTATTAAATTTGACATTTGGAACTTTGGACGCCATGTTTTCGCGCGCTTTCCACCAACGTCGAGTCGATACTAAATAAAATTTTATACTTGAACTTGCGGGTTATCGTTTATCTTTATTTAACGTTTACATAAATGGATAAATATTGTGTATTTATATATTTTTTATTGTTTCTTGTGTAATTGGAAATATGTTATGTAATATTTATTATATGGCTGTGATATCTTTAATTATAGTAAGATGTTTCACATACAGGTTTGAACGGAGTAGAATTTAAAGTTGCGTCGTTCGTGCAAGATTAAACAAGATAATAATTAAACCGTCTGTTTCTATTGAGTCAGAATTATTTGGCTTGTTACCTGAGTTTGTTAACGTGAGTTGTTATGGTTGTTGGCTCGATGAGTACTCAAGGAAATTAATTATTTGCATTTTCTTACTCTGGTAAAGGAAGGGGGGTATTGAATTCCTTCACTACCACTTACATACTACCATAGCTTGACACTGTATCCCTGATGGGGTAGCCAGAGAAAACGGAGTTTCAAACGCTACGGTCTCTACATATCTCTTTCACCTCGCCTACGGTCTTCAACATCTTCCGCCCAGCACAGCCCACCCGGCTCTCCCCCTTTCTACTCCCATGAATCTAGAATAAGGACACTCCGTAGTCTACTTTGTCCAAATTCAAGACACTGCGTATTGAGTGGACTCAACACAAACTCAACGCCACTCGACATCTACCTAACAGAGCGACGAAACGAAAATTATTAATTCTTTTTCAAGGGAATTGAACCCACAACCATCGCCCTTACAGTCAAGTCGTTTCAAAGCGGCACGACGGCCTTACTTTACTACTTACTTACTTTAATAATTAAATAAATAATATTATCAATTATATCTTAAAGAGACACTCGTAACTGATAAGAAAATAACAAACATTTTATAAGTGTGATAAAACAATCATGATCTTATATCCAATACCATGACATATTACATACTAGCGACCCAACCGCCGCTTCGCCCGCTTAAATTTATTAAAATTAATATAGGCCTGAGACAGAGAGAAAAGAAAAAATAGTTCATTCCTCCGAGTGGGAATTGAACTTACAACCGCGCGCGCGCTTTCTGTCAGACTGCCCCACTGTGATAAAATAGCCTAGTAATTTTTGTCGTAGTCGATATATTTAATTTTCAAAAAATCACTACTGTAGTAACATATAAATCTAATTACCATTATAAAAATAAATAAAACAAAAATGAGTTATAAATAATTTATTCGATTACAAAAAAATCTCTCAACATTAAATATTTTAACTTCCTCAAATTTACACTTAAATGAACATTTTTATTTTCACGCTGCATCCCGCTGGATAAGCAGAGATAACCTAGTGTAAGACACTCTGTTCCCAACGCTCCACCGAATTTCCGAGACATTGAGTGCCCCGCTTCATCTTATTACAGTGGGGAAATATCCTTAAGAATATTATATAAAGTAAGAACTGAGCCGAAACTCTAATAATGGAATGTTATATTTCTCTATCTCGACCTCAAAGTAAAAGCTTGACTTTACAAAAAAAAGCTACTCCAAAATTCTATAGATGATCAATCACTATGATTTCCCATAATTTATATTATTGGAGTTATCTCACTTTCACTTTGAAGTTCCGATATCGTATTTTATATTTTTCTAATCTTAGAAATGAGTTCAATGAGTAAGCTCTATGATATTGTTGTATTTGACGTAACACATTGAAATAGGCCATAACTTTTGTATTTATCGTGATATTTAAGAAAAAAGATAGTCTTCTCATTGTGTCACTAACATGACAAATAGAAAACAGAGTGTCTTATCACTAGGATTTCTCTACATATTGCATAAAATAGGAGAACCATGTGTAAATAAAAAAAAGTTTCTTAAATAATGCCACAGATTATAACTTACTTATAAACTGATATTTTTAATTTGATATTTTACATATAAAACTTTAGTGTGCTAAAAATGTTTTATTATAAAAAAGGACAAAGCAGTGAAACATACAGATTCTAATAAGAATTTCTAAGTACCGTAAGAAATAAATATTGCGTCTTTAAAAAGCTCCCACCTTTTTTTTACAAGAAAACGCACGGCCATGTTGAAACACAAACACGCACATATTGCAACGACTATTAGCTGCTATATATAAAAGTGGTGCAACCCGTACAAATACATATTCTAAATATGTACTATATTAAAAAAAAATACCTTTGAGGCCAGTCGTGGCTCAGGAGCACAAACGTGCGACTGTAAATTTAGGACAAGTTTGATTACTCGAGGAACAGGAAGTGAAGTATTTTCATTTTTCTCCCTCTGGAATGAGTCTTAACACGTTCTCTCTGCTTACCTTGTTATGTGCTTGCTATGTGTGGAGACTCGATTATCTAGATGGTTTCGGATTCGATATTATCCAGACTACCCATAAAGAATGCGATCGATCCATCGTGAATATATAGACGCGTAACATTTCATTAAATAAATATCTATTTATTTTATTTCATAATTTAAGCCATTTATTTTAGAAACTTCTATTAAATACTTTCGATTATCTGCAATTTAGGTTTACCTGAATGCTTAAAAGTATTAATTAATTCGATTAATCGGGTTTCTACAGTATGATTGAAATAAAAATGTATATATTTTTATGTAATGAAAACTATTGGGTTAGTTTTACCTATCGCGTGGTTTTCATTTTGGGATAGTTTTAGTGAATATATTTATTCAACAAAATGATTTTATACTGGCGACGATATTGTCGATGCTATATTTTATATTGACTTAACTTTGTCGTTTATGAACTGATCTAAATAAAATTAAAACTCAATGTTAAGTTTGCCAAAATAAAACAGCGAAAATGCATTTATATCGTCGTATCGATTTGTCTGTGCATCGACAAGCTGCCTTTATAACCTTTATAAATATATTTTCCAGTATAGAATAATTTAACCTTCACTTTATTAAAAGGATCCTACCACATAAAAAAAATATTGTGCATATATTGAAAAAATAATTTAAAAAAACATATCAAACACAGGTTATACCACTTTTCCATAGAAAGTAATATCTTTTAGAAGTCTTTATTTTGTTAGCATAAAATGCCACATTTTCAAAATAAAAGTGTCCCAACTCAAGATATTTGTAACTTTTTTGAAAAATTCTTCAATACACCCCCTTTAATTTTGAAAATGCAACATAATAATATGATATAAGCTATAATAAAAATATTCTTAAATATCATATAGCAAGTCCATTTAGGGTTGTCTGTTTCAAATTTCCTCTTTAAAAAGCCTAATTGTCTACATTTTTTTATGAAAAATGTATAACTGACAACCCTATTTAACTTATAAATTACATATATAATAATATTTAAAACGTTTTGCGATGCACAGCCCTATGACCCTCTTCATCATACTCTCTCTTAGAGACCCACATCTTACGGAATGTGTCTAGGGAGGCCAGAATCGAACCTCCTATCCACGTTGAGTATAGACGCTCTTGAGGTGCTGAGATCTAAAAAAAATTGGATAATAAATTTATATCACCAAAGAAAAGATAAATATATATATATAAATATAATATATAAATATTTACAAAGTTAGTGTTTGTTTAATTGAACGCATATATCTCAGAAACTTGGTTATGCAGACGAAGCCAGGAAAAACTAGTCAGGTAGTCTTATGAGAGGCTATATTTTCGCGGTGGGTTGATGTCTGAGTATACGACGGATGTGGGTTTTCCCTACTTTTTTTTCTTGGTATTGATATTGATTCCTACTGATAGGAATTATTTTCCCTAAAGAAAGATAGGCAAAACGCGGCGTTGAGATAAATTGACAAACAAACTATTCAACCCAAAAAAAGCACAATTCAAACCTGCTTACCCTAATTTTCATATCCTTGGGCGCCAATCGTCTTATTTCCGCCAGCAACCTGTCCCCAAACCCTCGGAAGAGAGTTGAACCTCCACTCAGTACTATATTTTGGTATAAAACCTTCCTAAGATCCATATCTGATTTTTGTATGGCAAACATTAATACTTCGTGGAGACCTGGAAAGGAAAAATAGGTATTTTTTCGGTTTTCTTAAAAAACACTTAGCACTTACAAAACATTATTATTTATTTCCCAAATAAAAAAAAACGTTAAATTAACTATATAATAAATTATTATTAAAATTATTGATTATTATTATTAATTATAATTTACGATTGTAAATCAATGGGAAGTATAATTTAACTAATTTATAAAAGTAGACAAGCACATGCACATTTTGTATAAAATGAACTACAATTATACACTTATAATAGTTTTTAAGTGTAATAGAAATATCGATTTTCATTTTTTGGATTTTTTTCTTTACTTGTACTAAGAGTTCTTATTTCTTACAAAATTTATGATTGTAGGTCTAGGGAAAATACCCTATAACATATATGATTACGCGGCGAATTTCATACAGAATGCATCAATACTCGTATACTTTGATTGCATTGGCTTCAAAGCTTGATTTTTTTTGTGCTTCAAGGGATCGAAACATGAATATTTAATTTTAATTTCAATTAGACGCGTGGAGGTTTCCGTTTTTACCTTCACACTCTTCTCCAATCAGATCTGGTCTAAATAACACTTCCGGTGCTCTGAACCGCGCTGGGCCGATCTGAAATAGAAATGGGAGACAAATTTATTACATCAGAACACTTAATACCTCGACATTTTAGACTTAAACTCTTGATAACCTGAGTGTTTGATATTAGTTCCATTATTACATTTCTTTGCTCTGACATCTCAATAAGTTCAACGAGAATGAGAATGAATAAAACATATAACAATACCTCAAGTTGAGTTCCATCAGGTAAACTATATTGAGCCCTCTCAGAGTCCATCGTCTCCTCTTTCAGCGGATTGGGAGAGAGATAGCAGGCTCTCTCTTTTATAGCTTTGACTATTTCCAGTTCAGCGGAGGTACGCAGATTCACACCCTCCTTACGGAGGAGAAGTCTAGAAGTTAAAAAAATAATTTCAAAAATTAAAAATCATTAGTAATACGATATGTCTACTAGAAGGCAGTCCAAGATTCGGTCAGCCATCTTCCAACTTCATGATCAAATCAGCTTGATGGTAGCATAATATTGTACTGTTACAAATTGATGATTGATGATTCCCACTCGAAGGACTGAAATATGCATTTAATACTTTCATTTCCTTGCTCTAGTAACAAGTGCAGGGAGCTGTTCAGTTCTTTCATTCAATACTCAATACCTCAAGAGTTTGGCGGTAAGTGAAGAAAGGGTGTCTTAACACTATCCTGCGACACGCAGGATACAGCATAAAGCCTTACTAACTAACCTTACCTATTTAAATAAATAAAGTATACAGTTTCACACTCAAAACTCACCTTAAATACCGTGTAACATCTCGACCAGCCACATCAACCCGCATAATACTGTGTGGCATTGCGAATCCTTCGTAAATGGGAACAGAATGTGTGACCCCATCCCCTGAGTCTAGAACCACCCCAGTCGTACGACCTGTTGCGTATCTGTAATATTAAAACGACAGAAAAAGCTTTAGGGACCAGTTGTGGTGGGAAAGTAGGGAACAGAGGTTCCCACTGCCTACCTAGCTCAATTCATTCAATACTAATAGATACTCACAAGCTCAAAACAGCCTGCATCGATAAAAACAATGCTGGCACATTAAAAGTTTCAAAGAACACTTCAGCTGCCTTCTCTCTATTTCTTCTGGGGTTCAATGGTGCTTCAGTCAAAAGAACTGGATGTTCCTCCGAAAATGTTGATAGTTGATCCTGTAAGATGAAATAAAATATAAATAAACTAGCCTTTTAACTGTGGGCTTGCTTGGGTAATCAATCCATATTAGAAATAGCTAAAATTTTGTATGACCCAAGAAAAAACTAAAAGTGATGGAGGTAGTTCTGACCGCAGGTTACATTCGAACTAATAATGTATTGTAGTACCCACAGTCTTCCTAGATAAATAATCCGTCTAGTATAAAAAAAATGCCATTTTGCACAAGGTCTTACTGAGATTAAGCTATTCAGTTTTATAATATTAGTGTAAGAGTATCAATTTACTTTATTTTTGAAGGAATCTCGCACATAGCAGTGTCGGCAAAAGGAATGTGTCAAAATAATATTAAGACCCTCCATTGCCATTAACATATTTTCATTCCCCACTTTCTGCCGAATTCTCGAGGCATTGAGTTAAGTAGTTACCAGAGCAAGAAAATGATAATATTAAATATTTAATTCCGAGTAATCAAACCCAGAACTGTCGCGTTTAACAGTCGCCCGGAACTACGTCAGCCACTACGGGCCAATTAAATTAAATAATTAAAGAATAAAATAAAGAAAGATCCAAGACCTATTAAATTCTCGCAAGTAATTTTTTTGTTTTTAACAATTTCAAACATTTCTCTGCATATAAGCAATGTTTTGCTGAGATTTGATGTAGATTAGATAAATAAATTATGTTTATTTCTCTGCTCTGATAAAAAAAGGTGAGTATATTAAAAATATCTTTAAGAAAAAAAAACCAACTTAAATTAACCAACCTTACTATAAATATAATTCCACACTCTCTCCATGTCATTCCAATCGGTCACTATACCGTGTTCCATTGGATATTTGATGCTCAACAGGCCTCTGTGTTCCTCGGCTCGTGGACCTACGAATAGTTCCCCTTCTAGAGCTCCTGCCATTACACGGATATGTTTTGGGCGACCGATGCTGTAATAAAAGATATATATGTATTGCTACTACTATTGATTACTTATATTTATTTAAGTTACTTATAATTATTTACGTTTATATTTCCATTTCTTTGCTCTGACTTCAAGGCAAAGCGCAGCGTTGAGTACTGCTACTCAGCACGCAATGCCTCCAGAATTTGGCAGAAAGTGAGGAACAGAGTGTATTAACACTAGGTTCCCTCTGCCTACCCTGCTGTGTGTGGGATACAGTGTGAAGCTGATTTATTTATTACTTTTTTCCTCGCTCTCGTAAGAAGACAAAGTGCGGCGGTGTGTTCCGAGAATATGCAACGTCTCTGTCTACCCTGCTTTATGGGCGATACGCCTTCCTATACACCTCCTCAATTTGGTGACAAAGTGCCGTGTTGACTTTCTTAAAGCTGTCTTAAAATTGAACAAAGAGTAGGGAACAGAATGTCCTAACACTAGGTTCTCTCTATTTTTTTTTAGCTTCTCACTGTAAATTACACATACCAGGGTTAGACAGAGGGAATCAGGGAATTTAGTGTTAAGAAACTTTATTCCCTATTTCCACTTTCTTTTTCCACTTTCCGCAAATTCAATGCTGTGACAGCTAGTTTTTTTTTTTTTTTTTTAGCTTAACATCTTACACTTACTCTACTATGTTACAGGGTCAACACAACAGGGTAAGCAGAGGAAACCTAGTGTCAAGACACATACATGTTTGTACCACACATTCTGTTGAAATCTGGAGGTATTGTGTGTTAAGTGGCAGTGTCCCTGCCCTATAATTGCTCTCGAAAGTTATCACATATAATGTATAAGGTCATTGTGGCATAGCAACAGAAGTATATGACTCTAAACATAATGGTTGTGGGTTAGATTTTAGGGTTAGTCCATTTAGCTGAATGGGTCATATCATATTTTTATTTCTTTGCTCTGGTTGCAAGGTAAAGCACGGAGTGGAGTTTAGCCACTCAACACGCAACATTGCGGCGAAAAGTTGGCAAAAAAATGTATCCTGCAAATGCAGTAGAGGTATTATAATTCCATTAAATATTAAGATACTCACTAGTTGGGAAACCTGCATTTTGGTATTTGATCACCAGCGAACCCAGCTTTGATCACACCTGAGCCCTGTCAACGAAAAAACGGTGTCAGATGTAAATTATTCATAAAAAAATATATGTATGACTCATTTTACTTATAAATTACTATATGTTTACACTTTAATCTATTTACTTATCATATAATAAGTGAGAATGTAGTTTTCTTTAAGCTTTTATAATGATTATATCTTATATTACTTAATGAAAAGAAAGAATAGTGAAAATTGTTAACGCCAATACGACAAAAAATCGATCGGTAAATGTAAAATATAAGTATATTTACATTGTCTATAACGACTGGTTGATTCACAATGACGTCGTTGAGTTCCATATTTTATAAATAATTGGTTTAATTGGTTGTTTTTATTGTATTTTCGGAATTTATTTCATATTAGATGATAGATTCTCATAAAGACTACTTTCAAAAGTGACATCAGAATGTGAATGTTGCCACTTGCCAACCTTGATAAAGATATGCCATTGCCATATTCTTTAATTTTGTTTTATTTTTAGCGCTGGATATCGTAATGACATCGCTGTCCACTTTTAACCGAATTCTGAACGCATTGCTTGTTAATAAATTTTGCTACCGTACTGTATTAATTTAATACAGTAATATTGCGACTGTAAATAAATTATAAATAATATATTATTTATAATTTATTTACTTTTAGCTTTTTTTAGCTTACTTGGTTATATGGTACCATGTAATACAATAAAATAAATAACACTTTCATTTTCGTAACTAGCAACATATAAAGCTTTTGTCAATAAAACGAAACAGAGGATTTGACTGGACGATTTTATTCAAAATTGAAATTCAATGAAAGTACAACTATATTTTTTTCTTTAATTAAAATTAGCACGAAATGTGTAATTCTGGCTGTGCTATCAAAAGATTGTTAATTTATAGTTCATTCATTTACTGTTTTACTTTAGCATATACAACAGAGGAAGGCATAGCAAATGGCTATTGCGATACAAAAAAATATTGTACAGAGGAAAGTAACGAAAAATATCTGCTATTCGATGTGAATCCACCAGAAGGTTTTAATTTAAGACGCGATGTGTATATGAGATTCGCTATAATGGTAGCTGAAGCTAGGAAAAAGGAACATAAAAGAAATTGGAACTTAATACTACCTCCTTGGTACAATCTATTCCATTGGAAAAACGATGGTTATATGAGTAAACCTATGCCGTGGAGTAAATTCTTCGATTTAGATTCCATGAGAAGTTTTGCCCCTGTTATTGATTTATATGAAATGTTTCAAAAAACTGATGCTAAAAAGCTTCATATAGACAGAGTATATGTTTTACAGAACTATGAAGACCCTTTTGGACCTAATGGCGAATTTATTGACAAGTGGGAGGTCAATAAAAACTGTAAATACAATGGATATTATTGGGATTATAATAATATAACAGTAGGTGAAGTAGTATGCATTAAATTTCAAGGAAGAATATCTAAATTATGGGAAATTGTTATGTTACATCCAAATGATAAATTCATTATGTTTGATAATGGAGAAATACCATTGCATGACAGATATGGTGACAAACATTTTTGGGATTGCAGAAAAAGTATGAAATACAATAAAAATCTTACAGTCAGATCTAAGAATTATATTGAAAATATTCTAAACTGCAATAAAGAAAAATGTAACAATTACATCAGTGTACATTGGCGTAGACGGGACTTTGCTAGATCAAGGAAGAACGAAGTACCTTCAGTTCAAGGGACTGCAAAACAAATCAACAACACTATTAAAAGACAAACCCCAGATATTATAGATATATTTATAGCTACTGATGCTGAAACAAATGAACTAAATAGCTTAGTAAAACTATTGGAAAACATGAATTTGAAAATACATCTTTTTTTACCGACAGAACAAGATTTTCTTAAATATGGAGATGGTGGAATCGCAATAATTGATCAAATTATTAGCTCACACGCTGCTTATTTTATAGGCACCCATGATAGTACATTTACATTTAGGATTTATGAGGAGCGAGAAATTATTGGATTTGAACCGGCAACTACTTTTAACAGATTATGCCCAGATAAAGGAAGATGTGAAAAGCCATCAATATGGAGAATAGAGAAACAATAAATTACATTTTATTAATATTTCACATTAAACCAAAAATTTAGTCATATTATTAAGTATACAATTAAGTATAGAATATATAAATATATCATTATTAAATTTTTAAACATGACTTGTCACTATTTACTTACTGTGTTTTATATATCTAATTTGGAGGAATGAAAATAACTTAAATATAATCATTTTGTTTTGAAACTATCATCGCGCGAGGTCATCAATCAATCATGCCATTGTGTGAATTGAACCCACAACCTCTTATATTTGAGGCGCCGCTCATAAAGGGGCGCCAAATAGTCTGCAAAACTATTTAAACATACATATGAAGTCATATTGTGTTCGCCTGGGAGGCGCTGTAAAAGTATTATGTCCCGGACGCACGTTAAGTTCGCTACGCCACTGGTGTTGAGTAATGGCTATCAACACCCAAAACGTCTCGAACTTTTTCCTTTTATATATTACTTACTAATAATAGTGTATACTGATTGGCACCTTAGGTCAAGCTGAAACGTTTTATAAAACATGTAGTCTTCTTCAAAAAATGGAGTATCTAACGCAAAAAGATTTAAAAAAAAATATTCGAACCCAAACTTTCTCAGATTAGTGTGTTCTAAATCATTAAGAACTATAATAATATTAATAAAAATAGAACAGACCACTGTAAATATTATTATAAATATTAATTTACTTATTATTCTTTTATCAAATATTATTGTTATTTTTTTTACCAAAATAATCCATATACCAAAAAACAAAAAATCTGGCAACATTACAAACAAAAATTGCACTGCATTACATTGAGTAAATGTGTTCTGTGTCTGTGATTGCAGCTAAATATTTCAATTTTAAACTGAAAAGCTATTTTTCTTCTATTATTTAATATTAGTAGTACGTAAAGCATTTAATTAAATAATTTATAAATAAGTAGTGTCTAAGCTAAAAGTTAGGTTTATTTAGGATATGGACTTATATTCGTCAGATTTTACCGGCAATGGTCAGTATTTATACATCGTACGTTCATAAATTTTACATTTTATTTCAATATTTAGCTTAAGTTCTTGTAATTTTGACAAAAAAATGTTACATTTTAAATATCTGATGTGAAAACATCATAACCTATTAAAGAAAGTAAATAAATTGTATTATAGGTAGGGATGCCCGATAATCATCGATGTTAGTAGACAAAATATCGATGTTTTAACATCGATGTTGCATTCATGAAAACATCGTAACATCCATGTTCCATTAAATAAAACATCGTAACATCGTGGGAACACATAGAAATTTGGTCGCGTACACGTCATAAATTTATGCATACATAGTATTTATTAAAGTCTGAACACCACCACACATCACAGATTAGTTTTCTACCTAGTTTGTTGTCTATGCCGGTGCAGCCAACAGCAGCCAACTCTGTGTCGCGTTATAGATTACTTACCTATTTTAAGCATTTCCAGCAAACCAGATAAGAAATATAGAATATTTTTTTACCAAAACTGTTTAAATATGATATGTCACTTTTAGAGTCTTATAAATTGTCATTTTATTAACTTTTATATATCCGCCATATTTTTCATATGGAAATTACTATTTTTCTGTATTTTTCTTATCTGGCCGTCTTTTTCAAAATCCGAGTTGGTGACTTGGCAAAACTGGCGTTCACTTCGTAGTTCGTACTTCACAATCGACCGGTGGTGGGTTGGATCCCCACTCGAGCAAATTATATATCTATTTAAATATATAGCTGAAGCGGAATGGATACAGGGAAATAAAAAAATGGAAAAAAACGAAGAAAGTTAACACTAACATCGATGTTGTTCTTTCGATTTTTATCGAACATGGATGTTAGAGCTTCGATGTTGACATCGATGTTTTTCTAACGTCGGGCATCCCTAATTATAGCTTTATTATTATTACATTAAAAATTTGTTTCTATGCAATAATTTTATATCGCATGTGTAACTATTTTGTCCAATCTATACTTATATTAAAATATATATGTAACTGATCGCTGTTGGTATATACATGAAAGATTTATGAGAGAATCTGTTATTCCCTCATTGATATGGTATGGTAGAACCCACTACAATGATAATTATGTTTTTTGTTGGCTTGTCCGAAACGATTTAACCGAATTAAATACAGTTTTCACTATTGTATTTTGGCAAACAACCTTTAACATTTAATATTTTTGTTATATTTAATTTAAATTAGTAAATAAAAATATAAACATTAAAGAAATGTAAAGTAATTTGTGTAACAAAATTGTTACAAAATTACTGTTATTGAATTGGTTAAAACTTTTTGGGGGTGGAACAGTGGGATATTTATTTCTCGAATAAAAAATATAATAGTTAAAAGAATCTTAAAAGTGAGTGAGTGTTCTAGATATTCTTAAGTCTATGATTTTATTAATACAGGCTTAATAACAAACCTATTTATTTCTGATAATTTCAGATTTCAATGAATGGGTGAGTGCTTTAATGTAGATGTATGTTTGAGCTTGAGCTTTGTAAAAGAAATTTTTTTTAGCTTCACATTATATCTCGCATGAAGCAATTGATCTCCTACTTTTCATCTTAAAAAAGTTACTTAAAATTTATGGGACATACATATATTTCATAAAATTTCACAAATGATTTTAGACTTACCGCTAGAAAAACTTAAAATTAAAGTAAAAAATATATTAAGCAAAACTTACTATTTATTCCATCTAGGACTATAAAGATAAGTATGTGGAATTAAATGCTAGCCTGTGGGATCTTCCTTTAAGACTGACACAACTGACATTTCTATGTAACTTGATTCAAAAGTGCTTGTAATGGCCTAATTGAATAAACAATATTTTACTTTGATATTATAAAGCTGAAGAATTTGTTTGAATGTGCTAATCCCAACAATAATGATTGTAAATTCAATTCCAACTCGAAAGGCATGATAATTTGATATTTTTCATTGTTATTGAACCACTCCAAAAAGACAGTAGGACATCAAGTTCTGCTCTGCTTTATTCAGACTTCTTTGACAGTTAAAATCTATCTTCTCAATAAATAGTTTATTGAGAAGTTAAAAAATATTTTGAGTTTTTTTTGTTTTATTACTTTTTTTTTAATTACTATGTTTACTTTTGCTTTTGGGGGTTCCTATTATAATATTTTTTCTTTTTTATTTGTTTATGCAATTTTATTTAATTGTGTTTCATTTGTCCAAAATTTATCTAAATAAAAATTATTTCTAACTGTTTATTATTTTTATGTTTGCAACCCTTTTTTTTTCCCATACTTAAGTCTTTAATTTGCATACCTACTAGCAATGAGTGTGCGGCAAATGAAAGATTAACTTAATATCCTGCCAACCTCTTTTGGATTATTCTTTTTGAATAGGTCAGGAAACACTTCAAAGTTTGGTTAGGTTATGGGGTTCAGTTGTGGGATCCAGTTAAAATTGAAGAAGTAATTTTTTTTTATTAAAGATTAAATTATTAGATTTCAATCATTACAATACATAAAGAAAGTTTTATAATTTTTTCTTCTTCTATTCATGCTGTATCCAGTGTAGTCTCGAGGCATTGAGTGTTAAGTGTCGGAAATTCGGAACAACGCCGCGCTTAGTCCTCTTTACCAGAGCCAGGAAGTGAAAATATTCTATATTTAATTACATCTATTGCGAGGCACTGGAATATTTAACAATCGAACCCACAACCTGTCTCGTTTACAGTGGCACTGGCTTCAATAATTGTAATTTTATGTATTTTAGATATTTTTGCATGTTGCAAATAATGAGTTAGTAACAACGTTTTTTGAACTGCCACACCAAAGAAAGAAAAATATTTAGCTACATAAATTTTTTTGTATATTCACAAAAACATTTATGTAGCGGTACTTGATATCTCACACTTATAAATTATTATACAATCTTAAATAGTAAAACTTATAATTAATAAATTCATCCATCCATATACTTTTTAAGTTTATTCTTTTAGTGCTATATATATACTCTTATTTTTAAATAAGAGTTAAAATACTTAATACATTTCCCGCCAAAGGAAACAAACAATTCCATAAATTTTTGGGCCCAGAATGTAAAGAGATGAAAATGGTATGATTTAATACGTTCAGGTTCATTATTCCCTACCTGAAAATTCTATAAATTTTGGCAATCTGAAAACTGAGTTATTAGATAAAAGTGAGTTATTAGTAAGTGTTGTTGTTGCTTGTTCCAAAGGACATCTCTAAAGAACAATTGATACACCGGCTCCGCGTGTCGAATCTTCTACGAGGCGATACCTCGTTCGATGTATTTGATTTGTTCAGAATTCAAGTTCAAGAACAAGAAGTACAAAAGTGAAGCAAAAAATGCAAAAATCATTAGACACGGTGTCATTGTCAATCCGTTGTCACATCTGTCATTTAAAATATATTTGAATTTAATCGGTTAAGGATCTAAAACTTTTTTTTTTTTTATATAATAATTTAATTGAGAATCTGGAAATGAAGAATTTCCAGATTCTTAATTAAATTATTATTTGCCATTCTAAAAATAAAAAAAATAGTAATTTTTAGACCACATTTCAACTCTTTACGGTTCGGCCTAAAAGTTTCAGTCTAAATCTAAATAATGAATATTTAATAATATTCATTAGAGAAAAAACAGATTCCTGCAGATTTATGGAATGGTATCTTAGTCCATATCGTGTGATAGCGACTGACTGTAAACGCAATGGTTGCGGGTTCCATTTATTCGGGAAAAAAATATTATTTTACAATTCCCCGCTCTGACACGACAAGACATACATAATAAAATGAGTGGTAGAATTCAACGATGCGTTTTGCTTCCATACCAGAAATTACGTAGAAAGTACGTAAAAATGAAAATATCATTTTTTCGGAATCGAACCCACCTGCTGCGTTCACACGCTTGTGCCTCTGCGTCACATAATTATGTACTCATTGAATATCTGAAACGTAGGACTCAACCGGCGTCAGCTCATCGACAGATGTCGAAATGCCGTCGATGGAAATTAAGAGAGATAAGAAGGCGGATTTTGAACAAAATGTTAAAACTGGCGACAAACGCCATAACCGAAGTAAGGGTAAGTTATATTGTAAAGTGCTTTGACAAGGCCAATACATAGTTGTCCCATATGTGTATAAATAATCTTGAAATACCTCATGGGAGACTTATTGGGCATTTAAATTAAATATTTAACAAAAATATTTTCTAGTCTGTGAGCTAAAGCTAGAAAAGGAGTGTCTTAACAGTAGGTTAACTCTCTCTTTCTTATGTGGGATATAGCGTGAAGCTCATAGCCATTAATATTTTCGATCTATTGCATTTTTTATTTGTAGTAAGTACACATTGCTTTTTTGCTCTTTATTGTTTTAACGGCACTACTTTTGTTGTAAGAGCCCAACGTCGCGCAGTGGAATGGCATCTGACTAAACACGACGGTTGTGAGTTCTATCCCTAATCGGAAGAAAGATTATATTTAATTATTTTCATTTCCCCGCCGGAAGACAGAGTGTGGCTTGCATGTTAACACGACATAACTCTTAAATTTGACGGTGCGTGCGGAACGAAGTGTCTTAATACTAGGTTCCTTTACCTTACGGGAAAAAGACAAGTTGCTTTTACAATTTTTTTACATTTTACTTAAAATAACATTAGAAGTATATCTAAAATATTATTGTTAAAATATATTTTTTTTTTATTGATATCCTATTTGAATGATATATTTGAGTTCTTTGAATTTAATTTTTAAATTTCATTATCTTTAAGGTTTCAAAGCACTATGGTGTCAGATCTTCGTCAGATTACTATTAATCTATTTGTAAATAAGAAAAAAATATAATATATATACATGGCGGTAGTTGTAAAACTTTCAACAGTTACATTGAGACGCCGCTTCTTCTGTCACACAAGTTTTGTCATTTCTTGCATTAAATTTGTTATTTAGTTGAAAGTGATCCGAAATATTGAAAATTCTTAATTAAAAAAAAAATTAACGAAAAGTGTGAGTTCCACATTTGTGCTAATATTTAAGGTGCCTCGAAACACTTATTGATTAACTTTTAAAAAATCTGTGAAAAATACAAGAATTTTTAATATATTGGTAGGTACCTACTATATTTTAAAAACAATATACCTATACTCAAATATTACATGAAAAATAAACTTAAAGAAATAACATAAAAATAACCTTATAGGTATTATTAACCCTTGCCTAGATGGTGAACCACCAACCAAAAAACCAATGCCGTCAATACAACTGGATGCCGGCTTCAAATGGAACCTTCATGTGAGCCAGTTTTTTATATTTATTTATGAGTTGATTGTTAGTGACGTGACTTATTCTGAGGTTCGTATTTCTAAACCGCTCTCTACTCTGAGATCGATCTTGAAAGCGATCCTTGAGATGTCTTTTTTCATAGGCCCGCATTTATAAACCGCTCTGAACTTTGAGAGGAATCTTCAGGCGCCTTCTTATTCATAAATTATAATGTATGGATGGAAACGGCATCTCAAAATCCATGTTAGAGTTGAGAGCGGTTTATAAATACAGGCCTTAGCTATTTTCATTTGATCACGTGGGCGAACTGTAAGTAAAAGCTAATCAGTTACAAAATTTCTTGGTGTTCAAATCCAGGCCCTTGCAAAAGCGGCAGAATCTGTGGAATTCGGCGGTAAATCTCCGGTGTCCGCGTTGAATGAGCTCGGCGTGCGCGTCGCGTACAGTGTGCTGAAACAACGCGGGCCCGCGCATTGCCCGAGTTTTACAGTTGCTGTAACGGTGAGTTATTAGTTATTTGTTTTTTTTTTCAGTGATTGGGATTTTTAAATATTCTGTGACTTTAGAGACTTTGGCTATATCTTTTTTTCATTATAGTTATAGTTGTGAAGAGCGAAGTGTTTTGTCACACACACTTGTGTCCCTTTGCCACGACGGGCCTCAAATATTCTTTATGATCTATATACTTAAATTTTTGATAGTTATGAAGGGAACTAAAATATAAAATAAAAGCAAATAATGGTTCCATAAGTTAAGTTTAAGTTAGTCTTTATACGTTTCCTAAATAAGTATTTTTCTTTCCTATGTGTGGACTAAATAACACTTTAAAAATGTTAGAAAAATGCTCTCTTGCCAGATAAAAGTTCATAGCAGCTATCTTTGAGTAGCGGAAATTTATAAAAATCTCCCTTTCAGAGATGCTAACAACATAAATAAGTTGTAACAAGCATATAAGAATTTCGACGTTGCTTGATGTGAACGTACCTATGGCTTAGTGGTCACAGTGTTTGGACGTTCAAATTTTCATACGTTTTCTAAATAAGTATATTATTACTATTTTATTAAGTATTTTAATACATAGCACCTTGTATAATCTCAATTTTGATTCTTCCTAACTTCGTCATAAAAATGTTAAAACTTTGAATCTGGAAAGGCCACAAGACTAAATTACTAGAGTCTACGCTTGTAATTCTATAAAAAAATATCTAATAGTAAATACTAGTCTTAGTCTATACTCTATTTATTTGAACTTTTGAACTTTTAAGAATGGAAGTTGTATTATAACTTTGTAGATTTTCTAGTTTTTAATTTAGTTCTTTTAAATTTTCTAAAACTTTAGTCTATATTTGTTTTTAATAATATAATTTATAGTGTTTTAAAGTGATTTTTATAATAATAATAACATGTACATATATACACACAGTAATTCAGATTAGTATATTAATAGCTAATTGGTGTAGTTAAAAAATAAATAACAAAATGGTTGATATAAAAAATATAACAAAATTGGAATTGAAATATAAGCATCCTATATCTATACTAAATGAATACTCCAAAGGTTTTATATTTAGGGACATTGGTAGAACTGGCAGTGAACATTTACCTAATTTTTGTGTGGAGGTCATAGTAAGTTCTGTTTTGATTTTATTACTCATCTACTTGTACCTAACTAGTGTTAAGGCACTGTTTCCCACGGACTGCCCAATTTTCAAGAAACTGCCAGTTAAGTGACTTAATGCAGCTTTTTGTCTTCCCACCGGAGCAGAAAAAAAAATTATTCATTTTCATGAAAAGAAAAATTATTAAAATTCAAAGTTTTGAGTTGAAAGTGGGGAATGGAAGTGTCTTAATAGAAACAGAGTATATTAACACTAGGTTGCCTCCGCTTACTTTGCTATGTGCAGAATACAAAACATATTTTGATCTACAAGGAATTTTCACTCCTTTTTCTGCTTTCTGTACTAATTCAAAATATTACATGTTGAGAGCTTGAACTTGATACTTGCTTAAAGGCAAATGAGAATAAATATAAATAAAACCATTCCTTTAAGTGGGAATCAAACCCACACCAAACATATTCCTCTATGACAAACTAGAATTTTAAATTAAATAATTACATTAATTACACTACAATATCCCACCCACCCTTAGTAAATTACACAAAATAAAAAATGTTTAAAAATCTAACTATATACAATGACCTCCAAACCTCTAAACAATGACATCATTCTGTTCACTGTACCAATGATGTAATTTTTGCACTTATACTTAGTTTGTCCTCTGTACTTTGTTTAAAGTTGATTATAAGATTTCCTGTAATTTACCTGAGTGGTATGAAATAAAGATTATATTTAGAAAATAAGTTTAATGGTGTCTCGTCACAGTGGTATAGCGACTGATTTTAAACGCGATGATTGTGAGTTTGATTCCCACTCGAGGGAATGATCATATTTTAATTATTTTTATTTCTTCTCTCTTATAATCAAAAATCGTTCGTGTTTTAACACTAGATTCTCTCAGCTGACCTCCAAAAATACATAAAAAATAAAATAAATATGCTATGTTTTCTTTGCCAGGTGGCCGATATGTCGTTTGAGGGTTGGGGTCACAGCAAGCGAGAGGCTCGGGCAGCAGCAGCCAAGACCTGTTTAAACGCACTGCTGGCGAGAGCTGGACGTGTTCTCCCCAACCCTGGTCCAGCCCCAGACTTCACAAGTGATGAGCCACCCAAATATCCGGGTAAATACGTCATGGATGAGAGAGTGGTTACTAAATGTTTTAGTATTGTTTTTGCAGGAATGTTGGGATATATTTTGTTCTTATTTGATTGTGCGACGCGAAAATGAGCAGATGTGTCGGTATTTTAATAATATTACACAATATTCAGTTCATAAAGGTGGTAATTTCAATAAACATTGTTGTCTTTTTTTATTTTAGTGTCGGACTTTCAATGTGTGGATACTAGAATTCAACCTCCCGATGTCAATAAATCGGCACCACCCCCAGGTGAGTTTACTAGTTTTTCAGGATGTATTTATTCAAATTGAAAAAACCTTAATATGTTTTCTTTTAAGCCCTTTATATATATGCTCTCAAGTCTAAATTGGATCTTGAAGGCGATCTTGCCGTTTTCATTCATAGATTATTAAAATTACATCTCAAGATCGATTTCAGAGTTAAGCTCTGTTTATAAATACGGGCCTAAATGAACACATTCAAAGTATAAATGACTGTTTAACAATTTCTTCTTGGCTACTTTAAAATTTATGGTAATCTAAAGATTGTAATATTATTATTTTATACTAATCTAAACTATATAAGGACTATATGAGACTGTTGTGTCCACACAATATCTGATTGTAAACGTGACGATTGTAGGTTTGATTTGCACTTTGGAGATTGAGATTTATTTTTATCACCTCCCTCTGGTAACAAGATTTACTGCGGCGTTGAGTTTCGCCACTCAACACAGAAAATCAGAAACGGCGAGTCTTAACACTAGGTTCCATCTGCCTACGCTACTATATCCGGGACATATGTATATGTTTTAAATAATTCTATAACATGAAAATATTTCAGGTCTCTTTGGTTCAACAGTTTCACCGATACACAAAAGTCCTATAAATACTCTATACGAAAATTATCCAGGATTAACATTCACATGTACGTTCGGAGACGGAACACCCTTGGAAATGCTACAAGGTAAGCATTTTTATTTATTAATAAAATTATTGCTTTACATGTTTATATTATATGAGAACAATGAGTGAAAATATTGACATTTTTGATTGTAAATATTTTCACATTCTGTACAAACAGAACAAATTAATAACGTTAATTTCACTTAGTAAGTTGTTAGTTTAGTAGAAATTATCGTAAAAATAAATGACCCTTTTTTTTATTTTTGTTTTATAATATATGTATTTTATTTGTTATTTAGTGATCATTAAAAAACGAATATGATTATGAAAGAATGACAGTAACAAGTGACGTCAAAAGTGTTTATCACCAATTTAGGGCCTGTATACAGGCATCCCTCGTATAACACGGTACTTGTACAACACGGTTTCGATATTACACGGGCCAAGAATTGAGACTAATATAACACGGTTTCGATATTACACGATACAAGAAATGATATTAGTATAACACGATTTTGAAAAATATGCATTTTAAATTTGAACTTTTTTTTCATTCAATAAGCTGTTTCTACTTGTTTTATACTATGTAATTATTATTATTAGTCTTTGAATAGGTATATTTTATTGTTGTATTTTTTAATTTTTGTATTTCATCATAAAATTGAATTTAATTTATTTTTCTTAATAAAAACTTCAAGGTAACTTCCTTTTTCATTTATGTAGTATTTGGAATGAAATTTCAGCTATCATAAAATTTTAAACCTTAAGATTTGGTTTCGATATAACACGGTACGCATTGCCTTTATTTGTATGATTTCAAAATTTCGTATAACACGGTTTCGATATAACACAAGACAAGGTCTCGATACTACACGGTGTACAGTATGGTATACCTGGTTTCGTATAACACGGTTTCGATATAGCACGGTACGAATTAACCGTGTTATACGAGGGATGCCTGTATATGAAAATCTGAGATCGATCTTGAGGTATTATTTTTATTCATACATTATAAATATGAGTTTAGATTTGTTTTAAATCTACCAAAGAATTGTTAAAATACTATTTATTCTTTACAAAAATGTTCTTAGATACCTCACAATATAAGCCTTTCAGTATATTTATTTACAAAAAATATAACAAGTGACGTCATAATTTACTATTGCTATCCATAATTTTAAGAAAAATAAATAAATAAAAAAACAATTTTCAACAAGATTCAGTAATACTTAATATAAAATAAAAAATACTCTTTTCAATCGTGTCTACTTATTTTTGTCGCGAACTGTACATACATACATGTCAAACTATATGTTAAACATATTATGTTGATTTCCCTATTTCGTTTGTTTTTTCCGTTTCTTGTAGCACCGACACAACTGAGTCATAGCATGCGCTTCAAAGTGGTCGTCCAGATAAAAGATCAAGTTTTCGAAGGTTTTGGTGAGTATTGAATGAATGAATGAATGATATAAATGTATTATTTCAGATTTATTATATAAAAATAGGAAACACTAGACTAAACTGTTTAGTGCCTTTCATAGCATTCAGAGAAAACCTAGTGTTAAGACACTCCGTACTCCGCTTTCTAGTTGAGTAACGGAAATTATCATCGCGTTTTTCCTTGTTACTAGACTAAGGAAATGAAAATATTAAATAATTCTTTCCCTCGAGTGGCAATTGAACCAACAACCGTCGTGTTTACAATCAGCCACACGCTGAGCCAATGCGCCACGACGGTCTTATTGACTTGATTAATTTATATAAAATTCTATTTAGTACCATATTTACCGTAAGAAACAATACCTAATATTAGATCAGATTTTAAGCAAATCTTAAATATTAACCTAAAATTCATTAATTCACCAAATGAATAAAAATATATTTTGCAGGTTCAAGTAAAAAATTGGCAAAATTAGCCGCAGCCAGAGCTGCCTTAGGAGAACTGAGTGATAAAACACCGAACCTACTACGGCCTGCCTCGGACGATGTGCTTCCACAGTTACTTGCCGATCATATTGCTAAGTGAGTGTCTCATTAGATGTCTGCCTTTTCAGGTTCACGCTATGAGGGTAGGCAGAGAATATTTTATGTTTAGACACTCCGTCAGACATCATTGCTCATCATACATGCTTTTTTGCCATTTATATATAATAGTAAGGAACCCTTAATGTGCGAGTTCGACTCGCAATTGCCCGCCATTTTACTTCCTTTCTTACTATCTAACGTTATCATCGTGTGTAGATCAATAAAAACCCGTCCAAGCGCTCTGACCACTAATCCATACGTTCTCATCAAGTTACTTCGAAATTCTTATACTTGTTGTAACTTATTTATGTTGTTAGCTTATGTTAATTATTATACTATCATTTGGCTAGAGAGAATGCTATTTCTTAAATATCTTTGACGGATCAACTATTTAAACTAAATTACACACAATAGCTTAAAATTACTTAGATCATTACTTTAAAGTATGTTATAAGTTATATTTTTGCTCGTTCATTTTGTATTTCATTTATTCTTCCAGATTGGTGAATGAAAAATTCAATCAACTCATGCGTGACGACTTAGTTCATTCTAAACGAAAAGTGCTCGCCGGCATTGTTATGACTATAGATAATAAAATAGAGGGGGCTAAGGTATGTCCTTTTTATTTTTTTGTTTCATATATATATTTTTTAAATTGTTTATAATTTTTTTGAGTATCTAATAATAATTAAAATATTATTGTATCAATTTAAAAAAAAATGTCTGTAAATGAAATAAAATTTTGCAATTTGTTTTTTTTTAAATGTTCTATTTATTTTCATGAAGTCAGTATTTATAGACTTTATTTTTATAAATAAATGTTGATCTGTCTGTTTTTTTAGCTTTACGCTGTTTCCCGCACATAGTAGGATAGGCAGAGGAAACCTGGGAACCTACCGTTAAGTAACTCCGTTCCCCTTCAGACACTACAAAACTCCTACAAAACTTTCCGCAAAATTTTTTGAGCATTGCTTATTGATTGGCGCAACCTAACCCCGGCCCTGCCACGTTCCCAGAGTAGAGTAGAAAAATGAAAATTATTTATCTATATTTTATTAATTTCTCTGTGTGTGCATTGAACCCTCAACCCGATTGTGCTCAACACTAGTGTCTTTCACAGATCATAGCAGTAACAACAGGTACGAAATGCGTGTCCGGCGAACACATGTCGGTCAGAGGGCGAGTCGTTAACGATAGTCACGCTGAGGTAAGAATTTAAAAAATGTGGTATTTTTTTGCAGGAGAATCTAATGTTATGAATTTATGACACTCTGTTCTCCACTCATCGACTGAACTAAAGATATTCGGAACTGAATGCCGCACTTTGTCTCCGACTAGAAGCTACGAAGACAAAACAATAACTTTTATAAAATATATTATTATGAATAATTAATGAAATAAAAGATTAACATAAGCGGTCGAATGTGTATGTGTGACTGAATGAATATTTGTGTTAAAATATATTAGTTTCACGCAGTGGCGTTAGTGAGGGGGTAGCAAAGGGGGTCACCATGCCCCGGGCGCCGCTCGTAAAGGGGCGCCAAATAGTCCGCAAAACTATTTTAACATACATATTAAATTATATTGTTCGCCTGTAAAAGTATTTTGCCCCGGGCGCGAGTTAAGTTTGCTACGCCACTGGTTTCATGCTGCGGTATACCGCATATGACAGAGTAGGCAGAGGGAACCTAGTCTTAAGACTTAAGACCGATTTTAGAAATATTGCTAGTTCAGTGCTAGACCTGAACACTGCGCTTTATTTTGTTACCAGAAAGAATAAATTAAAATAATTCATCCCCCGAGTAGCTATCGAACACATCCACATCCACAGTCAGATGCTGTGTCACTGCGCCACGACAGGCTCTATATTTATTTTGTAATTTTATATATTTAAATGGATATTTTGAAGCAAGTCGTGGCGCGGTTGTGCTCCACAAGCGTGTGATTACGCTACAGGTTGTAGATTCGATTCCCTCTCGAAATTAAATATTTAATGTTTTTATTTTCTTGCTCTGGTGTCGTGGCAGAGCGCGGCGTTGAGTTCCTTCACTCAACACGCAGTGCCTCTAGAATTCGGCGGAAAGTGGGAAGCGGAATGTCTTAACACTAGGTTCCCGAGATACAGCGTGAAGCTGGTTTAGATTTTTTATTTTTAAATTAATGTTGAAAACTGTTTATGATAATTTTATCTATATTATATTTCTTAAGGTGGTGGCCCGCAGATGCCTACAGAGACATCTCTACGCACAACTACTCATGTATGCGAGAGCTACAGGTATGTTATATTATTTTATTTATCAAAATTGTTTTTAAAACATAATATTTAATCTAAAAAAATGTTAATAGGTAAAAAAAATATTTGAATACCAGAGCGAAGAACTTAAAATAATTCACTCTTCCGTGTGGGAATTGAACCCACTACAGTCGCCACGTATTGTTGGGCCTCAGCCTATAATTTTTAATTTTTAAACTTATTTGTGACTGATACTTTATATATTTTTATGAAATATTGTTTTCCTTCAGACCCGACGATACCAATTCCGGAATCGGATTTAGAACCCATACCGGGTGGTGGATACCAACTGCGTACAGACAGACAGTTGCATTTGTACGTGAGCACGGCGCCGTGTGGTGATGGTCGTATATTCAGTCCTCATGATAAACACGAACTGGAGCCAGATAAACATCCTAATAGGTGAAAAAAAAACTTGGTTATGTATTTTAGTCCATCGTTTGGTCCATAAATAGGGAAAATAACATATTTTTTCTCAATTAAACATATTTTATAATGGGAAACGAATCCACAACCCCCGGATTTTCATACATGAGCACTGCACCATATGGCAATGGTTGTTATTCAGTTCCTGTAATAAACACGAGCTTGAGCTAGATAGACATCCTAATAACACTTACACTTCGTGTTATCCAGGATTATACTTGTGGTAGTCTGCCTTGTCCATATTGTCTGAATCGACAAATCTACATTTTTAGTAGATTTTTTTGCTTAGCCCATAAACTTGGAAAAATAGTAATATTTTTCTGTTAACATTTTCATTTTATTTATTTATTTAATATATATTTATGTAAATCATTAATTCAATCGTTGAAATCAGATTAGCGCGAGGTCAGCTCCGTACAAAGATCGAGTCCGGTGAAGGTACCATTCCGGTCAAGAATTGTTCCAATATTGTCCAAACATGGGATGGAGTTTTACAGGTGAGTTAGGAAAATTTAAATTTTAGTGATTTATATATATCCGAATATTCCGTTGTTTTTAGGGTTCCGTACCACAAAACGTAATATGATCCTATAGGGGTTCCCTCTCCCCTCCTCTCCTCGTAAAAAAAAATAAAGTATGATAATACTAATATTCCATAACAATAGGGCGAGAGACTTCTCACGATGTCGTGCTCGGACAAGGTAGCGCGCTGGTGCGTGGTGGGGCTGCAGGGCGCCCTGCTCGCGCGCCTGCTGCGCCCCGTCTACCTGCGCTCGCTGGTGCTCGGATCCCTGCTGCACCACCACCACATGTACAGGTGACTGACGCGAACACGCAAGCTCACAGACACGCACACATTTACATACATACACGCACACACACCCACACACTGAAGCCATGCCATGAAGAGATAGCGTTTGCTAATCGTCGTA
Organism: Heliconius numata; assembly: GCA_016802625.1. Lineage (NCBI taxonomy): Eukaryota > Metazoa > Arthropoda > Insecta > Lepidoptera > Nymphalidae > Heliconius > Heliconius numata. The sequence continues at coordinate 2,773,456 of JAEBDU010000038.1, read as the reverse complement.
AATCGTAAGAAGCCTGAGCGTCCGACATACGGGGTCACTGATAGACTAGACCTTATGATACCAAACACACATTTCTTTGAATATTTCTTTCTGTTATTGGGTTTCTGTTCTTGGGTGAATGTAATTGTTACATTTCTTTACATGAAACAAAATGAAAATTTTATGTTTTTCTAAAATTTATTAACATGTTTATTTTACAATCTAATATTATAATCTATGACTTATAATTAAATTGTTAGAATCATTATTAAATTAATAATTTATTATTAAAAACATACTATTCATTCAATAGAAAATGGCGACTGTCTGTTTGTTGTTAAGAAGAAATTGCCTCTAGCCCTGAAAAATAAATAAAAATGTTTCAAAATTTTATTATATGTATATGTTAGAGAATAATCAATAAGAGTACTTTTATTGACTGATATGACATTTTTCATATGATTTTTTGAGTAAGTTAATGGTGGTACTTGACGTGACACACTGACCGCGGTGTCTGCGACGCTCTAACATATATAAAATTATTCGTTGTGGGTTCGAGACACACTTGAGGTTATTTTTTTTTCTTGAATTATTTTTCATCAATCTGGTAAGAAACAACGCGGCGTTGAGTTCCACTCAACATACAATGACTGGAATTGAAGTGGATAGTGGAGAACAGTCGTGATACTATGATCTCTCTGCTTATCCTGTTTTAGTATACTAAATGCGATATGAAAAGTGGAAGATATTACTATGAATGATGGATATCAAATATTTTATTTTCAAATCGAACTTACAACAGACGCATTTACAGTCGCCCGCTTTCTCCTGCGTTACGACGACCTTGTTAGATTATTATATTACATACATATATACATAAATACATATTTACAACCATCTTACTTTAAAATATCCAAAAGACTTACCTATTTAGTAGTTATACTTAAATTCTCTTGTTTCAATCCGAAAATTTTTCTCAAAATCGATTTAATCTTAGACTCACTGCCCACGTTGATATTATAAGAGACCGGTTGTAATACTGGGGTAGTCCCTATATAGTTATTTTGTTCTTTTATGTAATTATTTAACTCTCCGTCACCAGTCTTTATCAAAGTGTTTATCTCTCTTATCACTGTTATCACTGGGATGACTTTTTTATGATGTTTCAGTAGAAAACCTAAGATTTTGTATACCATATTGTCGTTTGATTGTGGCTTGAAAAAAGATATGAATCGTCGTTGTCTATGATTTTTTTTCGTTTTTGGACTCAATTTTTGGTCCATTATTATAGGTATTTTGAAAAAGTTTTGAAAATTGGCGTTAGTTTGGAATTTTTTCTTCGTTGATGTATTTTTTATAATTGAAGCTATATTTCGTATCGTGTTCAAAGATCTTGCTAAACCGATTATATTTCGGATGGTTATTTTTGTTGGTTTATTCTTATTGAATTGAGGTGCGTTTGGTTTTAAATAGTAAACGTAGGTTTCGTTCGGTTGCGTTCTATTCTCACCTGCAGAAGAAATACAGTGCTGTACAGATTTGTGCAATTTTATTCTAATCTACTTAATATTTTCGGAACGGGAGGAAGGAATAAAAGGAGAGGGCAAATAGTGTGAGACTTTATGGTGAACATGATTTTATACATACGAACGATTAACAGCCTGATAAAATAAAACTATTATAATTTTAATAATATAAAAGAAGGACTTATATTACAAAAGTGAAAATACCGACCTTCATGCAAAACCTAAAATTAAAACTAACTACCAAGTGAAACAATTACAAAATCGTGCCAAAATCCCCAAAAATCTCACTTCAAATCGACACCATAGCCCATGTGGGTAGTGTCTCCACTAGCACAGTCTCCTTGCGAGAACTCCCGCCACGAGCTACACTGCGTAGCCCTGAATGAGTACGGGCGGACCACTGACTCGCTAAAGAACATGTAGGAACGCCAGTGGCTGCAGAAAACTAAAAAATATTGTTAGTATTTATATATGAACTCTCTATCTTTCTCTCTTCTTTGACTACTCCCCTAAAAGTTATATGAACTAGCTTTTAGTATTCCAATTTTAGTATTATTATCGCCTTCAATCAAACATTTTTTTCTGCTTATTACATATTAGTAAAAAATTATAGATAACCGGTCAAGTGCAAGTGGGAGTCGTCTACTGATATATCCATTATCGTAGATTAACGGAGTATAGAGGGAAGATTTTGATATTAAAAATGGATACCGAATCGCCCATTTTAAAGACACTTCATACCTTGGCTCATCATTTAGGGCAATCATTTAATAAACTAACCTAGACCATTGAAGTAAATCAAGAAAAAAACTATTTCTATTTTTAAATAAAGATGAATAATAAAATAACAGCCTGTAGAATGAAAAAATGTGGGTACTTACATTTATTCAGCAATTGATGTTGCGGTATAGTAACTTCTAGTTCACATCCCGGCTGAGGACTGATACCGCCGTTGGGGTAGAAGTCCACGTGGCCTACTTGCTGATTGTATCCTGTAGAGATAAACAAGAAATATAAATTTAAGAAAGTTTAATATTTCTAAACTACAAATTTTAAGGTATACGTTTCGACTGGGAACTAATATCAGTACAACCCATTTAACCAAACTTTTTACTCACCAAATATCCCAGCGTCAGTATGTATAACATCTACGAATTCAGCGTCAGTAGGATCCAATCGTTGTTGTATGGGCAGCTTGTTAAAAAGTGGTAACGCGGGATCCAAACCCGTTATACGTGCGACTCGACCTGTAAGAAATAGAGAATAGATTATGAAATGTTCTTGTTTTATCTTCATACTATATCCGCCTATAGCAGGGCAGATGTAATGTATTAAAAAAAATAACTTGCTTTTAGTATAAAGATTTTAATTTTCTAAATTTATTGATCATTCACCAAAATACTCCTTCAACCACTCATTCATTCATATCGTTCATTTCATTCTTTCTGACTTACCTTTTATTATATTAACGTTTTTTACCTGATCGTATAGAACTGCCCGCCACTCCAGCAGATTGTGCGCCAAGACTGTGACCCACTAAATGAGTCCTCGATAAATCTAAACCTCTGAAATTTTAAAAAGAATTCTTGGCATTGGATAATATTGCGTGTGATTGTAACCGCGACGAGGTTGTTGGTTCGAATCCCACTCGAAGGAATAAATTATTTCCATTTATCCACTTTGGTAGGCAAAGTGCGCAGCCATGAGGTTCGCCAGTCAACAGACAGTATTTCGAAATATTGTCTGAAAGTGGGGAACGGTGTCTTAACACTACATTCCCTCTGCCTATTTTGCAAAAAACTCAAACTTTAAAATCAATATGTGCAAATTATATGATCGCTTATGACCGGCCATCTTCTTTTATATATTATGCCATTTCATACAATTAAAAAATAATTTAGAAGCTGATGATCTTTTTCTCCACTCCCTACATTGCTCACTGTAATATATTTACCTAGACACTAAATAATCAATGAACTGGGCACCGGTGCGCCCTATGTACCAAGTGTTCTCAGCGGCCTTGAAGTACCACGGCCCCGCCTCCAGGCTCTGTGCGTCCACCATTATTAGGTTTGTGTCGCCGCGGTGGGTGAAAGCTGGAATATATGTTGTTATTAATGAGGCCAGTGGGACTGGATGAGTTAACACTAAGTTCTACCTGATCATGCTGCTATATGCTGCTTTTTAAATTTTACCTTCTCTTATCATCAACGCGCTGCCATCATCAGACGTCTCCATAAAAGCATGGAAGTATATAACTGTAGGATCATTGAAGTCGATACTCGATGCGAATAGCCGTTCATCATCGTCGATGACCAAATTGTGAGGTAGTAGCGGGTTGTGTCTAAAATATTAGAATAAAATACAAATCAATTTCCGAAATTGAAAAGTCCTGATAATATATGTACTTATAGTTACTCATAGTTTTTTAAAAACATTTTGTCTCTTCTGATAATTTCCTGAATAGGCTATTAGCAGGTTAACACTCTAACTAAGCTAACGATATATGGGTCGGCTTTCTTCACTATCACAGCTAATGTACTTTCATTGGCCGAGAATCAAATGTACGTACCTGGTGTACAATTGAAACACGACGTCTATATTGTCTCTAACGAAAGGGCATTTTCCTTTGTTAACAGGCGCTATTTGTAGAAGGCTGTTCTCGAACTGAATTCCTGGTGGACCTGAAAAATAAATATTTTTAAATATTTTCATTTACTACGATACAATTATTTAGTTACGAATCTGAACTATCCTGTTGTGGGTTCGATTCCCACTCGGGGACATTAAATGTGTAATATTTTCAATTCCCCGCTCTGTTAACGAGGCAAATTCGGATTCGAGACTGCAATTCAACGAAAAGTGTGGAACGGAAATGTTTTAATGGGAATAGAGGATTTTACACTAGGTTCCTAGGTTAGCTGTGCCCACAGTATTATATACGGGGTACAGCACGAAGCAAAAAAATATATATTTGACTTTGTCTTTGAATATAGCCTTTTTCGATAAATGGACTATCCAACTCAAAAATAATATTCCAATTTGAAAAAACGAAATTTTTAGCTTTGTGATATTACTATAATAAACCACAAATGTAACATACCCCACTTTTGATATATTTTACTGCCTTTTAAATTACTAAGGGCTATAAGGAAAACGCTTAAATTATATCTACATACATATATCACAACGAGTTTTCTCGTTACATCATTGTATGGAAAGCTCCATAGTGCGGTTTGTGTAGCCGCGATAGTAGCGATAGTGTGGGTTCAATTTCTAACTGCGTATTACGTATATTATGGCTTTAACTGAAAGTTCATTTTTATAGTATTATTATTGAAGTTTTGGCAAAATTGTAATCTTATGTTGTTACTATATACTCACACACACACACCTACAGATATCTTTTGGGAGATTTTTACAAATTTTCGATTTACCAACTTATTGGTTTGCATGACATAATGATAATGAATTATAATTCATTAAATAGTTTTTGCATTTTTACAGTGTTATTCCACAGTTTTTGAGAAAACGTATAAAAGTCCTGCTACGATCAAGTTTATATAAATTTTCTAAAAGAAGGAAGCTATAAGTGGCGCAGTGGCGCAAGAGTCTGCGAATTAACGACGCGACAGGATTCTAAATCGGCAGGATGAAATATCTAATATTTTCATTTTCTCGCTCTGGTAACTCTAGAACTCGAAGGAAAGTAGGTGGTTCCCAGGCGCCTTTTGCATATCTAAATAATATATAAAAATCCCGTTACGTTCAAATTTATATAGGATTTCTAAAGAAAGTATTTTTATTTCCAAGTGTGGAATAGTAATATATACTTTGAAAATGTTAACAAAATACAATTCCCCAAGTGGAGTGGAGTGGAGTGGTACCCATCGAACCCACAACTGTCGTGTTTACGGCTTCACTATACTCGTATAATCCTAAAGCCTGTATAATTGATTTCCGTCACATTTATACATAATAACCTGTTTTACTGGTACAAACGTAACTAGTTTCTATTTAATTGAAAATATTATAATTATTACAAAGCCGTACATACGGCTTTGTAAAATTTTTTCCTTAAATTTATATTGAAGTTCCCACTTAGTGCCAAGTTTCATAACTTATTGCCAAATTTCATATGTTATGTATGTTTTGATTACGGGGCAAATTATATACAAAATGCGGCAAAATCTATTGATTGCGTTGACTTGCAAGCTTGATTTTTCCTGTGCTCTAAGGGAGCGTGGGCCTGAATGCTCCACACAATCTCGAGACAAATGATCTTGACAGACGGACAACAAAGTGATCCGAACAAGCGAAACCGCGGGAATTCCATTGCACTTTATTTTTCGGTCTATTTGTCCCTAACATCGCGTGTCGAACTTATGAAATTGAAATTTCTCCGCACTGAAAACTTATCATGTCGGTAGCTATTGCGATCTACTAACAAATTGCATATTTCATAACTCATTATGGTTCTAGTATGAGGCCATCATGGCGCAACGGTACAGCGCCTGACTGTAAAGACGACGGCTGTGGGCTCGACTCCTGGGGCTGGACGTGGGGAGTGAATTATTTTTATTTTCCTCGCCCTGGTAACAAGACAAGGCACCGCGTTGTACCACTATTCAACACGTAATGTCTCGATTGTACACGATGCGTGACGAACAGAGTGTCTTAACACTGGCTTTGCCTACTCTGCTGTAAGGGGTACAGCGTGAAGCTGTTGACTTATAGTAAGTTCAAATCTCTCGGTTATTGCTAATATCTGACTGAAGAAAAGAAACCAAATTATTCATTTTCTCATATACCTAGCAGGGTAGGCGAAAAGAAACTTTTATCATGAGAAATAATTATTTTTTGTTTATTTTGTTTTTTTTGCCTGATGACTAGCGGAACATAAAACCGCGTCTTGCTAGTGCGTGGAAGTGGTAATAATTAAATACACACAATCATCGTGTCAATCACATTATTAATTTCATAATTATATTTATAGGATTTTTTTCTAATTTCTATTAACGAAAGAAAAGAAATACTTACGTATTATGGACAAAAAACACGCCAACGGAACTGTCGCTTGCATTTTGAACTCACCAAAACCTTATAAAATAGCTAAAATTAAATATTTTTTTATAAAAAAAAAACTTAATACCTATATTAATAAATTCCTTAAACCTTTAAAAATAAATATAAATTTTAAAGTATTAAATAGCAAAAAAAAACAAAAATGGCGATTAAGCAGAGCGTTCACTTTCGCGGTAAAAGATGAAATGGCGGGAAATCATAGAAATGGCGGCGACGTGTTTCCCGCCTCATTTCCTAGCGAAGGAGTGTTACGTCATTTAGTAGTTTTTTCTTTATGTAATGGGCAATGACTTAATATTATGAGACTTTAAAATTATATATTATAATAGTAGAAAAAAATAAGATGTTTTGACAAAGCCGTGGCGCGCACACACTAGCGTGTGACTGTAACGCGACGGTTGTGAGTTCGATTCCGTCTCGGGGGAATGAATTAATCTTTTCATTTCTTCGCTCTGGTTCCAAAGCAAAAAACGCGGCGTTGATATCCGCCAGTCAACACGTAATGCCTCGAAAATACGGCAGAAAGTGGTGAACGAAGTGTCTTAACACTAGATCCCCTCTGCCTATCCTGCTGTATGCGAGACAGTGTGAAGCTGAAAAAAAAATGACAACTGTACCATTAAGAATTTCGATATGGGACGATAACAACGTTGAAACTTGATAGATTTCATTAGACACTGGTTCAAATCCAGGATTTTTTTAGCAGGGTACACAGAGGGAACCTAGTGTTGAGACACCTTTGACACATTTTTGAGGCATCATTTGCTGACACTGGCAGTTTTCAACATCATGTTTTGTATTTTACTAGAGCAGATGAAAGAAGAGCAGAGATAATAAAAATACTTCATTCCACCGAGTGAGAATCGAACTCACAACATTCACGTGTTCAGTCAGACGCCGCGCCACTAATTCATGTTTCTGTTTTGTGTGCACTATAGTATATTCTTTCTATTTTATTTTATTGTCCACAGAGCTATCTGCGGTCGTATAGAGTCGTTCATATCTTCGCTGCCGCCACCATATGAGTTGCAAAGGCCGTTATTAGCAAGAGCGGCGAGTACTGAGGCTCGCACGCCCTCGAGGACGCCGGCCTTTAGTGTTTGTTGGAGTATCACAGCACCGGTAGGTGTGGGGTTCAGTAAAATTTTTTTAAGAATTAAAAAAAAAATAAAGTTGAGATACGAATGTTTTTAGATTTCGAGATTATCAGTTAATTGTTTGTAATAGATATTAAAATAATATTAAGTTGAATATGTAGCAAAAGGCAATCCAAATGTCTCGAATCTCTCAGTAATGATGACTAGCCCGAAGCCTAATTTAAGTAGCTCAGAAAAAAGCTAAGCTTCATAGCTAATAAATTTGAAAAAGTTAAATAACTTACGGACCATGTGTGTATAGTTAAAATGTAAATAGAAAAAAATTGGAGACCTAAATTTTAATTATTTACAAATTTTGAAATCTTACATTTTCGTAAATTTTCAACTTTTTTTAATGTTTAGCAGCATTTCATAAATTACATTCACAGTACAGTAATGTTTATTCCGCGATAAGAATAACAAACAATTTTTAAAAAATCCTACAGTCTTTTGATTTTGATATTTCAGCATCCAGAGGTGATAAACGCCACAACAGGCAAATTGGAAAGCGGCCACCCTTCCCTTCTTTGTAAGCAGAGTATGTTCGCGAGGTGGCAATATTTGATAAAATGCCTTCCCCTATTACCAACGGTAAGCAACATACTTGTACACGTTTGTGGATTCGATTCCTACTCGAGGGAATGTAATATTTAACAATTTTATTTCTTCGCTTTGCTAACTATGCAAATCCCTGTGACTCGAGCGGCGAAAAATGGAGAACGGAGTGTCTTAACACTAGGATCTGCGTGAGGCAGAAGAAAAGAAAATAAAGTGTTATACTTAGGAAAGAATAATACTAAATAAAAATAAATAATATATGTACTTACTCATATGGCTAAATAATACTTATTAACATTAGAGGCCGTAGTAGCGCAGGCGCACAAAGGTGTGACTGTAGCGCGACGGTTGCGGGTTCGATCCCTCTCATGGGAATGAATTATTGTTTCTTGATACATTAATTCCTTCGCTCTGGAACCAAGGCAAAAAAGCCCGATGTTGAGTTCTGCCTTCACACTAAATTCTCTCTGCCTACCCTGCTTATGCGGGATAAAGCTTGAAGCTGATTTAATTTTTTAAATTTTTCACAGGACCCTTCTGGCCCAGAATTTCCCTCTTTGCCCGAAGATTTGGAAAATATGCCCTATAATGAAGCTAAGAGCCTTTGTACGACTTATCAAGTAAGTATTAAAATTAAATATTACAAACGTAATTTCTCAAAACTTATTTTGTAAAGATTAAAGAATAAGAAACAAAAACTTTGTAACATTTTACAACAATTTTATAAAGACTAAATAAAAATGATGTCAAAGCAATCTATAAGATTTTCTCTGTATCTCTGTCTTAGTTATTCATTTATTTATTTTTTATTTTCATTACAATAAGATAAAAAAAATACATTTGAATTGATAACCTTACAGAAGTCGGTTAAAAAATGAAAATGTTATCTATTAGTTTTAAAATAATTGACAACCTAATTCTTAAACTGATAAAACAAAACATTTTTAAACTAATAAAAAGTATATATTTCCACTCCACAGATTGCCAAAGAACGTTTAACGAAAGCGTTTGAAACTGCTCAGCTGGGTAAATGGATAAAAAAACCTATAGAGCAAGATCATTTCACTTGCGAAATATTCGGGGCCGATCCCAATATACTGTTCATCTAGGTAGATTCTATTCAAACCTGTAATATTAGTAGAATTAGGTTAAAATTTTAAAAATAAATATTTTAGAAGCTGTGCTCATTTTGATGGTGTTGTAATAGATTTTGAAGAAAACTGTGGGATGGGTGGAGATGATAGAGATTTGCTTAGTTTTGGTCGACTTTAAATACAATATTTTGAATAAATAATAATTTTTAATAATTTTAACGTAATTCTGCACAATATTACAGGTTTGAATAGCATCTGCCTAGATGAACAGTATATTGGGATATATATGTACATATATATATATATATTCTAGTATTTCACAATAAAAGTAAACAAAATAAAGAGAATTTGATCACTAAGATTTTTCGGTGTAGCAAAGTAATCTTTTTAGGTGACAAATAACGCATCTATATCTTTGAATTATTTTTTCTTTAAATAAAAAAAAAACTGAAACTAATCATTTAATTCTGTATTTGATTGTGTAATTATCCATATAATAATTTTAGTCTAAGAAATAAGTTTATAGAAATAAGAAGAAATAATAGAAATAGGTGATTTTTTTAACATATTTATAAATGTATGCAGAAAATGTTTCTTCATTGATTATATAAATGTATTTTTAAGTAATTTAATTTAAAGTCTTTATGATATAAATTGAATAATTTACATGTTGTTTATTAAGTAATTTTTTTTTTATGAAAGGGATGTCAATTTATATGTATGTATTTAATAAAATCTGACAAGAGAGGCTAGATTTGTATAGTAATATTATTAAAAAAAAAATAATATTATTTAAAATTTTAGAGAACAAAATCAAGCAACATAGCGTCAGTCTGTAGCGCGATGGTTGTAAATTCGCTTCCCGCTCCGGGGGTATGAATTACTTCCATTTCCTCTCATTGGTGAAATTGGTAACAACAAAGTTGAGATCTGCCACTCGTTATATACCACAATATCTCTAATACTGGGCGATGAATGGGGAACGAAGTGTTTTAACACTAGGTTTTCTCTGCCTACATTTGCATGAAGCTGTAAAAAAAATTTGTTAGAGTTTGTTAGTGGAAACTGTGTTTTATTTTTAAAATGTATTTTTATTGATTATGATTTAATATTATATTTAAATAGTTTAATTAATGTCAATAACCTATTTATATTAGTCTTATAAGTGGTACTTTGTAATTTCTGATCGCACAATAAACAATTTTAGTTGATTTATTGTTTTATTTCAAAATTTTATGGAGACACGATGGAGAATAACTAACCTACTTCAAACACTTGTCAATTATAGATATCTTTATACATATACCCTCTAAAAATGCACGGATACCCGAATCTTAAAACCGATTTTAATAAAAATTGGACCGTTAACTTAGTTAAGTTTTAACTCATCAAAATGGAAAAGGCTCATCTCGATAAACTTAGCTTCCGACTAATTTGTCGTCAAACATAGACATCACACTCAAATATTATCCAATTTCAATTATATCACATACATTAAACTGATAACCTTTTTCCTACTTTTTCGACTTTGGTTAAAAAATTAAAAAATAAAAGAATTAAATGTAGTTTAATATTAACTGAATACAAAATATTTAACTTTTGACTATTAAATAATGTTTTTTTAGTTTCATCGCACGCATCACATCGCAGGGTTGGCAGAAGGCACTTAAGAATAAAGTGACACTCCGTTTCGAATAGCGGTACTAACGACTCGCTTTGCCTCGTTACCAGACCGAGCAATTGAAAGTATTAAATATTTTATTCCCCCGATTGGGAATCGAATCCATAACCGCCGTGTTTACGTTGTCGCACGCTTGTGCCCTTGCGCCACGAAAGCTTCTTTATATTTGACAACATTACAATAAGTTAAGTCCGTTCGAGAGTACACACAGTACAGTATAAAACAGTTAAATAATAAAATGCTTAGTTTATACTTAAATCATTTATTTCACAAAAATAATAACTTAAACAATAATTAACTAACATAAACAAAAATAGAACACAATCACTGTTTCCCCGATGGCTTTTTGATGAATCCTGGAAGAAAAAAAACATCATAAAACTATTTTTTAATAATCAACTATTATTATTATTTAACATTATAAAGCTGAAGAGTTTGTTCATTTGAACCCACTAATCTCAGGAACTACTGTTACAAATTGAAAATCAATATAATAATGTTATAAATTTGAATGTTTGTCCCACTTTCAATTAAAAACTAATGAATAAATGAATATTTCACATGAAAATGAAGTAAGCAGGGCCGGTTTTATCACTACCGGCGCCCTGGGCGAAATTTTTTCGGCGCCCCCTAACTACATTTCAATAATATACAAAACAGGGAATGAGTACAACGAAATAACCATGTATTTAAAAAAAATGACAAAAACTAATAAAATTTCACTTCTAGCCTTTCTATTTGCGAACTCTTTTATTAGGCATTCAAAGTCTATGTTTTCTACAATTTTATTTTCAAAGTTGATAAATATTTCAATGACGGTGACTTGTGTGTGTTTTTTTTTTAGATATCAAAGACGACGATGTCTTTGTTTTTTTTTTTAGATATCAAAGACGACGGTGACTTTGTTTTTTTTTTAGATATCAAAGACGACGATGTCTTTGTTTTTTTTTTTAGATATCAAAGACGACGGTGACTTTGTTTTTTTTTTAGATATCAAAGACGACGATGTCTTTGTTTTTTTTTTAGATATCAAAGACGACGGTGACTTTGTTTTTTTTTTAAATCTTAGACCATTTTAAAACATCTTTGCGCAAAGCGCCCTAAACGGGCGTCTACGGCGCCCTTTTTATCCGGCGCCCCTGGGCGGTCGCCCAGGCTCGCCCTACCCTAACGCCGCTAGTGGAAGTAAGCATACATCTATCGTCATAAATGTTAACTTTCGCGCATAACGTAAATGTTAACTCGCGCGGCTTTGCCCGCTTATAACTTATTACATTATAGACAAGTTATACTTAAACTTTACCTAAATTATAGCCTGTGTGTTATTATAATATATAAGCTATATTACTGTTTCATCTAAATCCATTTTTGCGTTAAAGTAGAACAAGCATCTGTCTTACGAACATTAACATTTATAAATGAACAAGATTCCCCCAAATGGGAATTAAACCCACTGCCATTGCAAAAAAATACTTACTTTGACTCAATCTCAATATATTATTCAATTCCATTTATTGTTTTCTTCTTGGTATTTTCGATATAATTTTATTCCTTTCTTTATTTGATAAATTACTATAATTAGTTAGATTTGTCTGTTTCTTCTTATTTCTGTCTATTTCAAACGTTTTCCCGCTTATTTTTGGTTTGTTTCCAATCTTTTTTATATTTATTTCTTTGTTTTGTATTATATTATTTTTGGTTTTCAAATCTTTGCTAAATTTTGTTTGAATTTTATATTGGTTTTCATTAATTATAATAGTTTTAGGTTTGTTTTTGTGTGTATTTATTTTATTTTCGTTTATTTCATTGTTTGGCATAACATTGTTTTTCGATTTCAAATCGGTAATAGATTTTGTATTATTTTTTTCTGTATGATTTTTGTTCTTAGAATTATTTTCAACTATTTTCGAATTCATTTTATTTTTTTTATTTACTTCCTCATTGAGCCTTAAGTTTGCTTTATTTCTTTCTTTATCTGTATTCAAAGTTTCTTTATTATTTGTTCTAGACTTTCTTTCGTCTACTTTAGTTTTCTTACCTTTTAAATCAATTTTATTTTTATCAATGTTTTTGGTTGGCATTTTGTAATTTGATATCATATCACTGTTAGTATTAGAAGTAAGATTATCTTTCTCTTTATTTTTCTTATTTAACAGTTCTTTTTTCGCTTTGTCATTTATATTCTGCTCATTTGTTTTTGGTTCATATTTTTTTTTGTTATTATTCTTAGTTTTCGTTTTTTTATCAATATTCTGTTCATTTGTCGTTGGTTGACTATTTTTATCAATTTGTTTGTTTGCCTTTAAATGTTCATTTTTATCAAGTTTTTCATTTGACAATTGAGTATTACATTTTTCTTTATTATTATAATTTGAAATCGGTTTGCATTTATGTTCATTGACTTTTGCCTTATTTTTATCAATCTGCTTAGAAGTTGTTGAATTATCAAAAATTACAAAATTAGAACTCATATTATCAATTCCATTATTATTATTACTAGAATTTTCTTTATCATTATCAACTTTAGCTCTTTTAGCATTACCATAATCATCTGTTACTCTTTTTTTATTCTTTTTAGGTATTAATTTAGGTGGAGCCATTATTTCACTATCTTTATCGCTAATATCTTTGTTTTTATCTATATTATTATCTATATTTGATCCGTTTTTAGTTATATCTGTTTGTTTTTTCGCTTGGAGGCATGTATTTATTATTTTTGATATTAATAACGTTCTTTCACCAGTCTCAACTGAGGGGTCTGATAGTTGTCGGTGCAATTGTGTTATTATTTTTATGTAGGATTCATCTGAAAATTAAAAATGTATAAATCAATAATAGTAGGTAGAGAGAAATGGAATAGAGACAATTATGTTCTGAATGGCGGAACTTAACGAACTTAACGCCGCGCTTTGTCTGGTCATAGCAAGTAAATGAGTAAAACTCATTCCCCCGAGTGGGAATAGAACCTACAACACAGTTTACAAATAGACGGCGTCCCACTATGCCATGATAATTACATTTTGTATTTATAATTATCTTAATTGATTTGCTATTATAGTGTAGTTGAGTTTTATAAAACATATAAATGTTTTTGTTCTTGAGAATATTTTTTAATATCTTAAAATAATTGTATTCTAAAGCAACTTTGTCTATCATAAGAGTTAAGAGTGTAAATCTAACGCCTGTAGATTTTCGTTGATAGTGACGAACGGAAGTACCTTAATAGGAGTGTTTTAACACTAGGGTTCGAGGGATACTAAGCAAAAACATAAACTAACACTTCCGTTGCCCACTCTCAGCCGATTTCTGGACACTTTGTACGTTAGATGAAATTCTATGCCATGCTTTGTCTCGTTATCAGAGCGAGAAAATTTTACATAAGTGAAAAAAAATCCTGAGTGGAAATCGAATCCACAACCTGTCGCGTTTACAATCGCACACTTGTTCGCTGCGCTACGACTGACCTCAATAACAATTTATTTACCCATATATTCAAGGTCAAACTTCATTTTATGATGAAATGGGGCAATGGGTGACCATTTGTTTTGTAAAGTCCAAGAAACCTCCAAAACATCAGCGCATTTTAGTATGTAACCACCTTCAGGCTGTAATAAAAAAAATACATATAGATTTTTATATGATATCTCGATATCTTAATTCGCATACCAGCAGCATCTGAATCAACTTTCAAGACACCATAAAAAGGCTATGTATGTATATTGTAAAAAAGACCACTTCTTAAAAAAAAACATTGATATATATTATTTTTAGCTTTATAGATGTTTAAGACAATTATCTTTTTTTGCCCTTTTCGTCTTCATGGGAATCGAACTCACATCCGTCGCGTTTACAATCAGACACTATGCCCCAGCGCCTAGACCGCCTTCAAATATTTAAGAAATTTACATACAATAACGGTATGGTTTAAATTTTGATAAATATTTTTTTAAAAGCGTAAGACTAACAAAAAATTATTGGTTTTAGTTTTACGCTCTATACCGGACTTAAAATGTTGAGTGGAACTCAACACTGTCTTTGGTGTGAAACGCGACTGAACGAGACTGGAGTTGGATCCCCACTTGGGGGAATTAATTATTTTTATTAATATTTTCATTTCTTGGCTCTGGCACCAAAGCAAAAGCTCGGCGTTGAGTTCCGCCACTCTACAGGGAATGCCTCGAGAAATGGCTTATTCAGTGGAAAATGGGGAACTGAGTGTCTTCACACTAGGTGCCCCCTGCATATGTTAATTGTAAATATTAATTGTAATTAAACATAATAATATAAATTATATATATACCAATGGCTCCATAAAAAGTGTATGTCCGTATGTTTCAGCCAACTTCGCCAACGTGGATCTTCTGGAACGATGGGCTTTTGCATAATTCCTTACAACCTGAAAATAAAAAAAAAAACCTTTAAAGTGTTATTTATACATTTTATATAAGAGAATATTGTTGAGAATATTGTATTTGTATTAAGAATAATATAAAAAAAAACAATTTGAACCTGCACTTGAATTACTTATTTTAATTAAAATAATGATAAAAAGGATTTCAAGTTATCATGATAGTGTCCGAGTATTCATAAGCGATTTGAGTATGAAAAATATAAAATAAAATAATATCTATATTAAAAAAATCCCAATTTTCACAAATATTTACATAGTAGGACGATCTTAGGAATCATTAGTAATGAAACTAGAACATAGTTTTTTAGCGTGCGTGCGAGTGTATGTTACAGAGTCGTGGTATTTTTTATTTATTTTCTTAGCGAGCGCCAGTGGCGTAGCGAGGTTAACTCGCGCCCGGGGCAAAATACTCTTACAGCGCCCCCCAGGCAAACACAATATAATTTCATATGTATGTTTAAATGGTTTTGCGGACTATTATGACCCTTATGAGCGGCGTCCGGGGCATGATGTTCCCCCTTCCCCCCACCCCTCAGTTCGCCATTGGCGTGCTAAAGTGAAGCATGCGCAGAAATTCAAACCTTACTTCTGGTCGGCCACAACTTTTTCTTTTTTATTTTTATGAAAAAAGGATACGTTGTGTTTTCACTATTAAATTTTCCGCTCCTAAAAGTCTACTAGTCGCTAACAAAGAGAATATTTTAAATAAACGAGTGGGAATTGAATCCACAATACACAATTTTATATAAAAAGCGTTTATACGAAATTAACTGAAAAACATTATCATGATAAACAATAGAATAACTGTTCCCTTACTACCTTTCCCTCTTTCTGTCTCTTCCTCTTTTACCCTTATACTTCCTTATACTAACATTTGTGTGATCTTTTCTCCCCCTTTTTCCTCTCTCCCTTTTCCGATTCCCTATTAGAGTGTCTTGCCCCTTATTACGTACCTCTACAGCGTCGCTCGGTGTTTCCACGGTAGATAATACGGAAATGGCAAGCTCTTGCTCATGGGCAATCTTAACAGGATCCACTTGTAGATTTTTATAGAGGAAAGGTTTGAAGAGACATTTCTGGAAAAACATATATATAAAGAATATAGCTACTAAACTTTAACGTTACTGTTACCACACTTAGTAATGGAGGCCTATAACCTAGTGTTAACACTCCAACTCCCATTTTCCATCGAAATCTGGAGGTGTTGAGTAGCGGAACTCAATGCAGCGCTATGCCTCTATATCAGAGCTAAGATAAGAATTTATTAAATATTACATTGCCCTAAGTGAAAATGGCACCCACAATCTGTTGTGCTTACAGTTACACTTTTATTGTTTTGTCTCATACAAAAAAAATTGTTGGTAGTTGTGGTTTCTGTACTAGCTTACATAGATCTATCATTTTATACTCACAGGCTGATGGACATAAAAATTCATTGAAAATTGTACAAGATCAATTCTACACTCTACAGTAATTTCCCTCCATATACCTTCTTCTTTTGTTGGGGGGTCTCTGAAAAGAACACAGTAAAGATTAAAACCTAGAACCATATTCTTTAATATATTTAATAAGAAATTTATATCAGTTAAAATCATTAATCATATTTCTTATGTAAGGCTGTTGTGGAATACATACACACAGGATATATGACTGTAAATGCCACAATTGTGGGTTCAACTCCTACTTGGGGAAACAAAAAAAGAATATGTTTATTTCATTGAATTGTGCCATTGTCTCAATAATTTGGTGAAAAGATACATTCATACTTCACGCTTTATCCCTAGAGGGGTAGTCAGAGAGAACAGAGCACCTAACACTATGGTCTCTACATATCTTGTCTCATCAATGCAGCTAAGGCTCTGATAACTCTATTACCGATAGCAATATGCCTTTCCACATCCATCTCATATCTTTAATCTCTACTGAACATACTTCCCAAATGTACCACTTTATTCACTTGTTCTAGTATCGTACCATTTACACTGGTCTTGCATTCTGTCCTTTCTTCACCCCTTTCAAAAAATTTAGGTCTACTTTAATGGTTATGCATATCCAGGGTTAGCAGAGAGAACCTAAAAATCTTAAGGTTTCCAGGTTTTTTGACTACCCTAGTATGTGCGGGATACAGCGTACATATAAAGCAATATGTTTTATATCTTACTTTTAATAGAATGAAAATTACACAATGCAAATTATATTCTTTTCAAATTCACAAATTGTTTTCTTTTCTTTACTCTGATAATAAAACAAAATTCAGTGTTGACATCTGCCACTTAACTTGAAATGTCTTGGAAATTGGGCATAATGTGGAGATTATGAGAAAAAATCACCTGTCTACTTTTCTATACCTTCTACAAACCCACTAATATTGAGTTAGTGTTTTTTATTTTAACATCTTTATACTAATTTCTCTATTTTGACACTTTTCCAACAATGAAATCAATTAAAGAAAAAAAATTATTACTCTTACCTCTCAAAAACAGGTTTGCTAACAACATTCTCTTCCGATTGTATAATTTGTACGCCTGTCAGCTCTTGTGTAGCACAGAGACGTGTTTGTAGCATTGATTTTTTTAATTTCAGGTCTGCTATGGAAGGTTCCAAATTCACTGTGAGTTCTTGCTCAGAGTCTGAACTGAAAAATATATATGAAAATATATTTTTTTATTTTTAGCTTTACCTCTTTATTGCATATATTTTTGTTTTTTCACACTACAAAAAGATCATATGCAATAAACTTGGGTAAAAAGTATTATACTATTAAATCAAAATATATTATATACATTTGATTTAGTGGAACTAATATTTTAAAGAAATTTGATTTTACTTATGTTTATTTAGAGAAATTGGCCATATTTGCCAAAAATTTTAAAATCTAAAGTATCAAAATGTCAATAGAATTGATTATTTAGTGTACACTATAAAAAATATTGATAATGTATAAAATAATGTACTACACTTTTATAATCCTTACAAAAATGAATAAGGAGCTATTACAGTATTATTTACCTTTCATCATGAAAATGTGAATTTGCTTTTTTTCTTACTTCATCAATTCTCTTTTCATAATATTTTAATTCTTTTAACAACTCTTCCTTTCTTGCAAGCAAGTTTTGTTTCATATCAAGATTTCTTCTTGCCATTCTTATGTATTTATATGTGTACTAAAGTTTTAAACATTATCTTGATATATAGTTGTTGTCTCAAAACCAAATTCGAAATAACGCTTTTTAAATGTCACTTCAAATGTCACTTATGATAGTCTTGAATTGTTGCTATATAATAAAATATGAAAGAATAAAAACAGTTTAGAAAATTGTCATGATTTTATAAAAAAAATCAGCTTCAAGCCGTATCCCACACACAGGAAGGTAGGCAAAGAGAATCTTGTGTTAAGACACTGTACCCCATTTTCTAAACGGGCGTCTACGGCGCCCTTTTTATCCGGCGCCCTTGGGCGGTCGCCCAGCCTCGCCCTACCCTAACGCCGCTACTGATTATGGATCTTTTAATTAACTTTTAATTAACTTATAAATAATATTTCTATTGCGAAATGATGAAAAGTAGCTTAAAGGATAAGGCTAAATATATAGGGTTTATCTATCTATATATATATATAAAAGGACTTGTCCTCACTGACTGAGGTAAGACACACGCACAGCCGTAACCGCTAATGGTAGAAACGTGAACTTTGGACAGATGTTTACTTTCGTAATCTGGACATTCACTAAGAAGGAATTTTGAAAAATTTTAACTCTAAAGGGGTGAAATAGGGATTGAAAGTTTGTATGGATTTTTTTTTAAATCAGCACCGATTCTTATAAAATTTAAAATTTTGATTTTTAAAGGTATTTAATTTAATACGTGTTTCATCGTTTTCTAGAATTCTCCCCCTAAGGGTGCAAATAAGGGGTTGAAAGTTTGTATAGATTTTTTTTAAATCGGTACCAATTTTTATAAAATTTTAAATTCAGACTCTTAAAAGTATTTAATTGAACACATGTTTCATGGTTTTCTAGAATGCTTTCCCTAAGGGTGCCAATAAGGGGTTGAAAGTATGTATGGACAAATTCTTAAATCGCCACCGATTTTTATAATATTAGAAATTTAGACTCTTAAAAATATTTCATTGAACACATGTTTCATGGTTTATTAGAATTCACCCCTAAGTAAGCAAGCGAAGCTGCGCGCGTCCGCTAGTTAATATATAGGGATTATCCTAAATTAAAAAAGTTTTATATAAAATTAAAGATTTTGGTTTCACTTCCGTATTCTATAACATTAATACTTATAGAATACGTGAAGCATAATATTATACTTAACATATTCTTAATAAAAAAAAAGAATCTAAAAATACAGAAATTACATATTTCTCATTATTTTTTCTAAATATCATAATTTTTTTATTATTAATATACACAATGTATTTTATAAGTGTTTATAAAATATGTATGTATAATTTGTTATAATTATACAAAAATTATATATGCAATCTATTTGACGATAATTAAAGTTATAATAAAATCGATTACCTCATTTCAATCGATTAATAAATTGATATAAAAATTGCAAATTACAATTCCTAACGTCAAACGTCAATGCCACATCTAGATATTAAATGTAAATCAATGTAAATGTAACAAAACATTATAGCAATTATTATAAATTAATCATAATGTATTATGTTATAAAACATATCGTGTGCAATAATTACTAATTTTTTAATATATTTTTGACATTTTATATTATTAAATATACTCAACTTAGACAATAAGATAATAAGATTCCAGTTAGATATATTAATGTTCACATTAATAAAGCGATATCTAAATAAATAACTTTTTAATACGTAAAATAATGTGTATAATTCAGTCGTTATTGTAATGTATGAATGGACGGACTTACGCTTTGTTTTTTTAATTATATCGTGATAATTTTTGATCCAGAAAAGTGTGAATCTTATTGAAGAAGAAATGGGTCAAACGGGGAGTGCTATGCCAGGTAAGTGTACTAAACAATAATTATTATTATCTAACAAGATTCTAATTAGATTCGTTTTCCGTATTAGCATAACCTTAATTTTATGTTCATACAAACATGTGATAGAAACGTTTTATGTATACATATATAACAATGATATTGTTTATATTACTCACACTAACCATACTAATATTACAAAGCTGAAGGGTTTCTTTGGTTAACTATGCTCATTTCAGGTATTAGTTCTTATACATTTTTTTAAATTACTTTTGTTTAAAAGTTCATTCAAGGTGAAAGGCTATATTAGATTACATTAATTATTTCATTGTGACCTATACCTATATTATATACCTATATCTGTACCTGCTGTCACAGTTGCCTCAGAAACTCTGTGTCATGTGTCATACACAAGTAATATTTCCAATTGACTACTATATAGAGGCATACCGACAGGTGAAAGCTAGTACACTCAGATATAACAGTGATAATATTTATATTACTTATATTATCAATTATAAAGCTATTTTCAAGTTCAAGGAGTATGTTTAATTAATATAAAGTGATCAAACATAACTGTTTATTATGTTTTAATCAATCTACAAATATTAATAGTCTAGTTTGTTTTTCATTGACCATGTGTTTTATAAATATAGTGTCACAATGTAGAAGATACATTATGTAAACTTACTTTATGTTCAATTTGTAATTGTTTGGTAAATAGATGCATATATTAATTTCCTAGACACATTGTGGCATGTGGTGTGGAAATTGAACCCACAACCACTGCATATACATTTACATGTTATACCCCTGTGCTACAATGGTCTCAGCAATTGATGTATCTAAATCAAAAGAGAAATTATTTTTTTTAAATATAACACTAGTAATAATAGGTTATTTGACACAATATTTTGGAATTTTTGGATATAATATTTAATATAATTTTTAATATTTTAGCCCATAGTGTAAACACAACAGGTTATGGGTTTGATGCCCACTCAAGAAAAAATAATTAATTAAGTTACAAGTACAAGGACAGAAAACAAATAAAATTTGAAGCTATTAAAATGTAAATTAAGGAGGGTAAAAGAAACACATTACAATAAGCTATAGGTTTATAGCAAACTTTAGATGACAATGACTCATCAATCATACTGCTAAACGCCACACTGCATTGTTACCAGAGCGAAGAAATGAAAATATAAAAATTCATTAACCCAAGTGGGGATGGAACACCCAATTGTCGCATTTACAGTCACACGCTTGTGCCACTGCACCATGACAGTCTATAAATAATGATAAAAGTGTTCAATATAAATGATAATAATTATGAAATTACTAAATAAAAACATAGATTATACAAATAGTAATTGTACAAATTTTAAGATATGATTATTATGTAAGATTATTTCTTGCTTGAGGAGTGTTATTTTTTTATCATTAATATTATCACTACAAATGTATGTACATATTTTTATAGATTATTTTTCATATATTTAGTTATATTTCTTCTCCCACTAAAACTCAGCTTAGAACTAACAATGTCTTCAAATAATTAAGTCTTAAATACTCCAAAAGATCTTTTTTATAGCCTCACACAAGGAACCTAGTAATTAATAATACATTCTGTTCCCTACGTACCTCCGAATTATGGAGATATTGCGTATTGTGTGAGAAAATTCTGCGTAGTGTTTTTGTGGTACAAGAACGAAGAAATAAAAATATTAAGTGATCGTTACTCCGAGAACGAATTGAACACACAACCGTCGCCACGTACTGCGTCACGAAGGCCTCTCTGTTTAGAAATATTCACCTGTATAAGAACCTGCTGCCTTCGTGTTAGAACAATATGTGGGCAATTCTTGTTGTCGTAGTTCTATTCGTTTTTATGACAAAGCAAATCAGCTGGGCCAAGTTAAAAAAAAAATAGTGCCTTTCTTCACTATTACCATTGCGTCAGCTGATTTCTTGAAAAAAAAAACAAAAACCTCTTTGCATAACCGAACTCTTTTATTTAAAGTTTATTGTGTTTAACATAATTGCATTATATACTTTATTTTTACTAAAAATAAGGTTGATTTCTATTTAAATTTAAATTTTAAATGTCCATTTTGCATTGTCCCTTATCGCTAAAAACACGTGCGTTATAAAAAAACAAGAAAAAAATAAAAGAATGACAGGTAGACGTCACAGCTGATCGTCAGCTGTTCCGTGGATCGAATAGGAATATTTTGTTGTAAGTCCTTTTGTGGAATATATAGCGTTTTTAACCTTATCATTGTGTCAATTAGGTAAAAAGTTAGTTGAACTTGGCCCGAGGATAATATTTTTTGGAATTCTATGTTTTTTTAGTATGAATGTTAGTTTAAAGTTAGTTAGTTAATGGGGTTGAAGTAAGTGAATAATAATTTGTGTAGAAAATTGAGTTTTACGTCTTTTTAATATGGTTGCTTGTTCTAAATTATTTCTAACATTAAAGATGTTATAATATTGCACTTTTAAATTTAAATTTTAAACTATTTTTCGATATAATACTTAATGAAATTCAGGCAAAGGCTCTTGAATATAAAGCTTATATTTATTTGAACACTGTATTCATTTTTTTTTCTCACTTTCTTAGGCCTTGATTTATAGATATAAGTTCTATGGGAACTTTTCGGTAAGAATGTTTTTTTTTTATTTACTTTATTTCACTTCCACAATGCCTGCAATCTTTCTGATGGTACCTGTACCTATAATTGTATAGGTTTTCATTTCGTAGATTTGAACTGGTGGACATTTTTGCGTAATTAGAATATTTGCTTAGCTTCATGCATACAGCGTGTAGCTGCCCCTCATGTGGCTGGGTCGGCAGAGGGAATCTAGATTTATGATACTTCACTCCCCACTTTACCGAATTTTCGATGTTTGTATTATGACCAAAGCGCATAAATTAAAAAAAATATTCGATTCGAGTGGAATTTATATAATACAACTATACAACAGTCGCATATACACTCACACCGCACCGTGCCACTAGGCCACATTTGAATATGTAGAAGAAATAATAGCTTATACTTTTTCTTGACACTTATATAGCATAGTTTTTTTAGCTTCCCCTCATATCCCGCACATTAGCAGAGTAGGCAGAGAAAACCAGGGAACCTAATGGTCCACAATGCGTTCCCATTACGGAATCGTAATGGGAACGCATAGAAATAGTTTTCTACCGGATTCTGGTGGCATTGCGTGTTAAATGGTTGGTGGCTCAAAACCACATTTTGCCTCGTTATGAGGCTGAGAGAATGAAAATATGAAATATTTAATTTCCTCGAGTGGGAATCGAACCCACAACTTATCGTGTTTACAGTGGCACGCTTGTGCTTGCGCCACACAAAGATGATACAAAGAGCAAAATACAAAGCAGTCTTATTGCAAATAGCAATCTCTGTCCGACAACCTTTGTAAAGAGCAGTTAAGCCGGGAAAAAAGAGATGCTGGCTAGTGCACATTAGGAACTTTAAAATGGACGTGAACCCGCGGTTGAAAGTAGTGTAATTTGATTTAGGTCGCATATAATTTATTTGGAATGTCGAATGTAGATTCAAATCTCAAACGGTGGAAATTAGGATTTATATTCTAGATTTTTCTTTGGTGTATAGATACTATATTATGTACTTAATACATTATGTTTATTCTTTAATTTTTTTAATAGTTTTGTAGCAACTCTTCAAATTCACATGCGAGAAACAGCTTAAAGGTGAAAAAAAAGTAAGAACCAGTAGTTCCTGGGATTCCTCTTCATCTTTATAATATTAGTACATTCACAACGATTCTTCGATGTCTGGCAATATTACAAAAGTATTGAACTCTACATTTGTAAATTGGTTGGAAATTATTCCTTACACCTTGGTTAAGAAAAACTCGCGTCGAAAGAGCGCAAGATGTTAAATGCCTCATTGTTTTAATGACAGATGCCCTTTTACTTTAAAAGTCGGTCGAAATTACTAAAAAGTTCCCATTTTGTATCAATTTTCAAACAAAATTGAACTCGCGACCACCGCAATAGGGCTCAAATTGATATTGCCGAGCATTTTAACTAAGCATCTGTCAATCAGCTGGTTTTTTGAACTTTATTAAAAGGAATTTCTACTGAATTTTACTAAAAAAATTTGTATAATTTCTTATGTGCATTGGGATAAAGTTGAAAATGGTAGCGAATTAACGGTTGTGAAGGTATGCAGACCTTTTACGTGTACCTATTGAAAATTGAAATGTCAGCTGAGGCCGTCGTGGCGCAGCAGTACAGTGACTGACTTCAAACGTGACGATTGTGGGTTCTATCCCTCGAATTGGGCGAAAGTGAGGAAAGGAGTCAAATATCGCGTGTTAGGCGGCGGAACTCAACCCCGTGCTCGGCCTCGTTAGCAGCAAGGAACGGTTTCCCACTCGGTGAAATGAATTCACAAGTTGGGAAACGAACAAACAACCGTCACGTTTCCCAGTCGTACGCTTTTGCCCCTGCGCCACGGTGGGTGCTATGTTAAATGAGTAAATACTTTACTTTATTATATTGTACAAACGAAACATATAAATAGTAGTTCAATGTAATCAGAAACTGTATATTTATTCTGTAAGTTGGGGTTAATTCTACCCATATTCAATCCTCTACTAGAACATATAAAGTGTTAGGACGTCAATCAAGGGTAGGTAGAAAGAACCTATAGTGTTAAGAATCGGCGGAAAGTGGGGAACCTAAGTGCCTTATTGCAAAACTGAGTGTCTTAAAACTAGGTTCCCAGGATTCCTCTGACTACCCTACTATGTGCGCGATACAGCATAAAGCTAAAAAAAATCAAAAATTAAAGTGCCATTATATGTATATTTAAATTGATAATAATTAATAACCTACTTTTTCTATGTATTGAAATAAAAGTTATACTATAGAAAATAAAATGTTTCTGTATAATTTTCTTAGTGCTATGTAACATATAATATAAAAATAAAGAGTTTAATAATATAAGTAATACCGCCTGCGCCTGCGCCTGCGCCTGCGCCTGCGCCTGCGCCTGCGCAAGGTCGGCTTTGAAAGGAAAAAAATGTAGCATCTGTCCCGCGGCACGCGAACGTCACGTGTCCTCACTTACCTGGCTATAGATGTTATATGTTCACGTTATTTATATATTTATATTATACTTTATTTTAATATATATATTTTATTTTTCTAAGAATTAAAATAACGCACACTAAATGTTGAGGAGAGACAAAATGAAATATTGTTAACAAAACTTAAATCGCTTCAGGTTACATTAAAAATATATTTATTATTCCGCTCTGGTAGATAGAGTGCGCTTTTAACACGCAATGTCTTGAAAATTTAAGGGTGCATGGGGAATGGCGTGTCTTAACACTACGTTCCGTTTGTCTCCCCTGCTATAAGCGACATATAGCGTGAAGCTGTAGTGTACCCTATTATAAAATCAAACATCCCGCTCAACAGATGCGCACGCGCCAAATGCCGGAAGCTATTTTGCTTTAAAAAAAATCATATGGCATATACCGTTTGCTTTGTACACCTTTGATTTGATCCCAATTTTTAATACTTGCATGTTAGATTGGTAATTGGGGTGCTGTTCTGTAGCGATGGTTACAGGCTCAACTACGTTTTTGGACTTATCTTGTAAGTTCAAGTTTAGTATAAAATTTAAATATTCCATATAATTATTTGTACTGCCAGGATATTAATAAATGCCTTCAGTCAGCATTTAAAAATTGCCTTTCAGTCCTTCTTATCTAAAATCCAGGTTTCATTTCTTGGGCGCTGATACATCCTCTCAAGTTCAACTTCAATCAAGATCTGACAACCGATTAAAGTTGCCAACTGCCCACACGCGCTTCTACGGTGAATCCTTTTCTGTGAAAGCGGTAAAACTCTGGAATATGATTCCTTCAGACATTCGTCACTCCAAATCCCTAGATATATTCAAAAGTCGTCTAACTAAGTATTTTCTTTCCTTACAATAATTATGTATTTATTTATTTGCAATATAGTATGTATAAATGTATGATGCCTATATTCAAACTATGAGACCTAACCCATCTATATGCCAAATGTCAACTTTCTCAATCCAATACATTCGTTTGTGCCTTGTGTGTCAGTAAATGGTAGTGTTTTTGGTAGGGTGTTTAGAACCCAATAACAAACCTATTTACTCCTTTCCACCTCATTTACTAATCCAACAATTAATCCATAAGGTGTCCAAATCTTGATGCCGTGTATTTGCAATTTCTAAATAGTGAACAGATGTGTAAGCACCTTGCACTTGCCATCTGCGCATGCGCATACGCAGACGACCGGGGGCATTCACTTATATACGTTATAGGTACGTGTCGTCAGTTGTACCTTTGACCATTTCACTGTCTTGGATTATAATGAAAATATATGGATGAGGCCAGTCGTGGCGCAGGGGCACAAAGTGGGACTGTTAAAGCAACTGGTTGTAGGTTCGATCCCCACTCAAGAAAATGAAATAAGTGTATATTTAAATTTATATTTCCATTTCTTCGCTCTGGTGTCGAGGCAAAGCGTGGCTTTGATTTCCGCCACTCAACACGCAATACCTCCAGAATTCGGCGGAAAGTGGGGAACGGAGTGTTTTAACACCAAGCTGCTATGCGCGGGATATATCGTGAAGCTGATAAAAAAAATATGGATAATGTACCTATGGCGCAGTGGTTGCGTTAAGCCTAAAACACATAAAAAGAACTGCTAAACTGAGAACCTGGATATTATCTTTAGATAAGTCTACGGTGAAAAGTAAGGAAAATTATCACACAACTCTCCGCTTCACGTTCTCCGCACAATGTGCAGGTGTTACAAAAATGCCACCCATCCAAATAAAATCCGAGTCACCACCACTTGACCCCATTGTCACAAAGGAAGTCGTCGACGCCGATGTAATCAGTTAATTGTTCTTATTACTTAAATGACTACGAGTAACTCTTATTTAAATATGCTATGTCAATTTCTATTGAAGTCATTTGTTAATGTACCTATATATATTATGGTTTAGTGGTAATTAACATCAGTTGTAATAGATTCGATATGATAGTATCGATTAATTAATTGTTTCGGAGTATTTTTTTTATTTCTTCTTATTTTGTGCTAATATACACGGGGGGATTTAATTTTGAGAGTTGCCTATGGTATTTTACGCTGTGTTTACCAGAGTGAGAGAATGAAAAAAAAATTAAATGCTTACAAGTTGTATGTATTTTTAGATTCACACTGTATCTTGCACATAGCAAAGTAGTCAGAGGGAATCTGGGAACCTAGTGTTAAGACACTCAGATGTTGTTCTAACATCTCATTGCGCCATGCCGGCCACAATAGTTTGTCCAATATGAAATGAATTCGTATCATCCTTTTTTCTTTGTCTCCGTCTTTTTTTAAAGGTTCACGCTGGATCTCGTTTACAGCAGGGTAGGCGATGGTAGTGAGTTCGATTCGCAGATATTAGTTATTTATGAAAAGAAGATAAATCACGGGGTTGAGTCGCTCCAGTGTCCACCCAGCTTACTTCTTAAGATAAGCCCTAAACCGTTTCAAGGTTTCTAGGTCACTCAATCAATAACTGACATTATTCTCGAGAATAATAAAATATTAACATCTTTCAAACGCTAACCTAATTTTGTAAGAAAGGAGCTAAAATTAACATACACACAGACCTACAGTTGCAGTGTTCTTAAACAATGCCATTGTGTCTTAATATTTCATGGTCACTTATTTAAGGTTAAGAAGTGTTGAATAATTACGTTTTTTTTGGTTCCCGCTCTATCCCGCGCATAAAATTGTAGTCAGAATATCAGATATATTGGAAGACACTACGTTTTTCAGCCATTCTAGAGACATATTATATTTCTCTGCTGTTCTGTTTCCATTATGAGGCCGTCTTAGCACAGTGGCATTGTTGCAGTAATAAAGTGCGGTCAATCTGTCGTAGCCACCCTGAAGTTAGGTTTTCTAAATTTTTGCGCATCGTTCACTCGGTAAGAAAATAATCGAAAGTAAGAAAAATTTTGATATCAAATCTGCGCAGCTATTTACAGCAAACTTCAGGCTCGTTGACCGTACTGTAGAAATAAACACAACGGTTGTGCATATCATAGCCAAGATTTATTTTCATTTCTTCAAAACGCGGAATTGAATTCCGCCACTCAACTCCGCCACGCAATGCCTCCAGAATTGTGCGGGAAGTGGGGAGCGGAAGTCCATTAATGGGAACAAAGTCTCTTATCACTTGGTTCCCAGGTTCCCTCTGCCTACGTGCTATGTGCGGGATATAGCGTGAGGCTTACCAAAAATCCTCTCTGTGGCAATAAGACAAAGCACGTCGTTCGGTTTCGTCTCTAGACGCGGTAGTGGTGGAAAATGAGGAACGGAGTATCTTAGGCTAGTGCTATAATTATGCGGAATACAGCATTAATTAAAATAAAACTTATCTGTACATAAAACTATGTATTTTTTTGCAAAAGGAAACATGCCATTTTACATAATAAATAAAATATGTACTAAAATAATGTAAATCCATTTTTTTAAACTACTTTCACCGTGACCAAAGCGAAGTTCACAAAAGGTTTTAATTATAACCTAACCCTATACGTCTGCGGCCATCATCTGTTACCCTGGAAAAAAGTTTCATTTTTTTCTTATTAAACATCTTTGCCCGAAACCTGGTTATTATATTCGCGCGTGCACTTTTGAATTTTTGCCATACAATAAAAAAAATCGACACCGGTTTAAGAATTACACAAAGGGACCCTAATCTAACCCTCTTATTCGATCTCTCTTTCTTTTTTGATGGAAATGAAAAGAGACAACAGATGCTAGGGGCTGTTGTGCGCGCGCATCTGCCTCTTATACTATTAAAGTCATATGGAATTAAAATTTTCGTTTGATTCTCAGCCTTTAGTGAAGAAAATATAGCTGGTTTCTGGTTGCTTGTGTGGTATATCGCAGATGTTAAAAGCATTTCGGTATACAGCCCAGTGTTGTACTGAACGCCGTCACTCCGCCGGTAGGCTTCGTGGCGTGCGGACGTCTTCGCGTTGACTTCGTATAGGCGTTTAATTTAATTAATAATAAAAATATTAATAAAACACGCGTCAAGTGTTAACGTGACTGAATAGAATCGTGACTGTGAAATGTATTGAGAGTTCTAATTGTTGTTTTTTTTTTACGACCTTTCTGGAAATCGTTCGGCCGTATAAATGATGGGTGTAAGCAGTTGTATGAGCCTCAGGCAGGCTAGGGGCTCCTGTCATTGTCCCGCGTGCCCTAGGGCTTCGGGCCATGGTGCTCCGATGCCACCCCAGACCTTGGTACTACCACCAATGGCTTTGGAGCCCGAAACCACGCCAGTAAAAGACAAGAAAGGATCTAAAATGAAAGTCCTTAAGAAAATCAAGAAGAAAATTGGATTAGGTGAGCTTTGGAAAGCTTTTCTTTTTTTTTCTTTAATTAGTGAAAGGTGTGTGTTAGTGTTTTATAGTCTGTGAAATGTTGTATCTTTTTAAATTAATATGAATAATTGAACATTTTCAGTTTAATACACAAAATACAGGCGGTTTCTAACGGTTTTTTTAAATCTAATCTGCAAAAGCTAACATTTGTTACGTTTGCAAAATTTTTTTATTAAAAAAAAACAATGTTAGGGAATAGTCTACCTACTATTATATATATATAAACATCATCTTAAAAATATATAGTTCTGTTGTACTTTTATAATGTGTTTAAATATAAATTAATAATAAAAGTTAATGAAACTCATTAAAGCTTTAAAAAAATCGTACTGTTCTTTTCTACTCTTTGATAACGGCGTTTTAAATAAAGATATACATGATTTTTACTTCTATTTGTACTACAGATGACATTTTCTAAATTATCTATGGAATGAATATTTTTTCCCTCTACCTTCCATTAAATGTCAATTGCGTTTGAATATAGAAGTAATTCAAATTTAGAGCGTCATTTCAAACGGTTTTTCATTGCCAGTTCTGTTTTCTTGAATATTTAAAGATAAACACGTTATATTTATTATTATGAAGTGAAACAATGTGATGGACGTTTATCTTAATAGAAAATGTGGTAAGCTTTAGTTTTGTTTTATTATTTTAAATTATGATTCAATTTCTAGGTAGTGTACCCACACTATAAAAAATAAAATAAGAAGCTAAGCTAAAATTCTAAGAATAGTACTCACTATTCTTAGCATTTTTCGAAATTTTCGACTACGTTTCACGTACTTTTAATTCAATCACTTATTAATAGAAAATTTAAATTATTATTTGAAAATAATAGTTCTGTATCAATTTTTAAAGTAATAGTGAAATTAGTACAGTCACCATAAAAAGTTAAAAACCAACCAATATTTTTTATACATTATGTTAATTAGTCGAAGATAATTGAAAGTATCTACAATCTATATACATATGAGTTTCTTTTAACTTTTAGTTATTTTTCAATTATTATCCACAGATAATAGCATGAAATGAGAGTATGTAATTAAAATGTTATTTATGTTTTATTAATCGGTCACGTGCCACCTGTACCTACATACATCTGCCAAACACCTTGCGTTAATCAATAGTTATTATGAAATGTAATGACGTCTTATACTCACTGGTTGTCACCAGTTCAAATACATTCTAGAGTGTTTGTACTGCGAACACGGTGGGTGTGGGTTCGATTTCATCTCATGAGATGCCAAACATGCAAATTAGCAAAATTCATTTCTTAACAATTCTGATTTTAATGTGGTTTTCAATAACAAAAATAGTGATAGCGAGGTATATGTGTAGATTTATATGTATAATACACTCATATAATATTAGTATTATTGTGGTACATGTGGACGAGCACGACACTAGTTCTGTTATTATTGAAGTAAAAATGCTAGTGATATAACTTGTATCTATATTTAGTTTCATTCTTTTTCCTTTTACTTGTAACGCATCGTTGAGAGGGGTGTTTTTTTATTATCGGTCTACGGGCGTTACTTCTATTCTTGTTGTATGATATAATAATAACTAGAAATATCTTTCACCTTAACTAGAAACTAGGATATTTATACAAAATGGAGGCAGAGAACCAAAATTTCGAATGTTCGAAATATTTTGTCTAGTTACTACAGTTAGGTAATGAAAATATAGCATGGTAATCCAGGGAGCCTGGTGTTAAGACACTCCGTTCTTATGCACCGCCTACTATGTCTATGACATTTTTTTAATACGGCTCTGTAGTTATCTGCCATATTTTGCTCACAGATTATTAATTTAAAAGAAAGGTTTAAAAACAAAAAAATATTGTTTAAAAAGAATAAAGTGAATTTGTAAACAATGCTTTTTTTGTTCATAGATTAAATAAGACTATAGCCATTTGGTCATTAAAAAAAATAAACTAAGCGCACTTCTAAAGTCTTTGCCTAAAAGTTATGAACAAAAGTCCTTTTTTTTTGAACAATGCAAATTATATTGGCATATGGTGGCCGGATGTTGCAACAGATGTAGATAGTTTCCGTGTTGCGTGAATAGTAGGCTTTAGCTTTAGGGTCCGCGTCAGGAAGTAGGGGAAGTCGAAGCCGAAAATGTACATACAGTAAGTACGGTCGACGATGATTTTTCTTACTTTTGATCGACGACCGTACTATATGAATATGTACGAGTACTATGAACTATCACTCAACACGCTAAGTTGGGCGGTGCGTAAGAACAGAGTGTCTTAAGACTAGTTTTCGCTGCCTCGCCTGCTATATGCAGGATAAAGCGTGAAGCTAAACAAATCATATACGTTATATATATTAAAATCGTGTGCCTGATCGATCGTTACGGTTTTATTTTTATGGTAAATTTATACTAGTCTTTGGAAAGCCGTCTCACGATTCTTCTATTGTTTTTTAATTGAATATAGATAGGTAAATGATTATTTTTGTTGTGAGTTTAATATTTGTATGTTCACTTTGATATATAAAGTTACATACAATACAGTATACATTCTTCCTTGAACTTCTAAGGTGTGCCCAGAAACAGATGATCATAGTTTATCGTTTTTTTTTTTTCAAATTGCATAACAGTGCATCCTTGCAAGGCTTTTTTATGTCGTCCTTATACGGGTCTTTGCCTCGAGAAGGTCGTTTTGGAAAAAAAAATTCTAAAGACAGCTGTTCAAGCAGCTGACTGTATGAGGCCTGTTTCAAATGGAATGTATTTTATTTAATGTTATTTATTATCTAGAGTATAGAAGATAGATTTAATGTTGTATCTTTTTGTTTGCTTCACGCTGCATCCCGCATCTAGCAGGGTAGGTAGAGAGAAAATAGAGCTAAGCTTCGTTGCTACCTTTTCTCCAAAATTTCGAGTTGCAAGCGACGATTTGAATGTATTAAAAATTCCTTTTTTTGTATGTAATGGTCAAATTTAAAAATTAATTAATATTAAAATTAAATTTGTCATAAAAAATCTAATTTACTTTTTTCTGTCAACCCTACCCATCTGCTCACGCGCATGCTCCAAGTACCGTTTCAGAACAGCTGGTGTGTGAAAGAGTTAGCGTGCGTTAGTTCATACGATAGACGGAGATAGCATATAGATATTAGACATGAAGATATGGCGTCAAATACCACCTGGGTTTACTTAGTTTTGGTGTATTTTATGATAAAATTTAAAGTATTCCGAGTAAATATTATATGGTCTAGATAAAAATGAGAAATAGGTTATTTTATATATAAACAAAATATAACAAAAAATATTATGTTAATAGATAAGGGAAAATAAATAACACAAATAAACTTTACCTTTTAAATGGAAAATGAAAAACAGAGTGTCTTAACACTAGGGAATTAGTTCTTAAAGCGATGAATAAGATGAAAAAAGCACATTACTATACAAAAAAATATGTGAATAGAGGTACATATATATATATGTATATGTAATACATATTATATTAATTTACCTCGTCCTGGACTCGAACTTGAAATAATAATCTTTTGATATTTTTTCTTATATTTTATTTCTCTTCTGCTTTAGATATGTAGGTATCAATAAAAGTAAAAAAAAACGCATCAGCTGTTGTCTGTCTGTTCTTTGTTACATACAGACATTATATCTTGCGTCCTTGTCTAATATTTTATTGTACCAGCTGCTTTATATATTTTTTTATTAAGAAAGAGATAGCTTTAACAGATGTTTAGAAAGAATATTGTAACTTTATTGCGATTTTTTTTTGTTTCGCGGGGTGAGCAGAGGGAACCTAATTTCAAGACGTTGAGTGGCAGAACTCAACTTCTTACTTGCATTGGTTCCAGGGCGAGGAAATGAAAATGCTACATTACTCTGAAAAAAAAAAACTTATTAAGAACCGATGCAAATAATAATTTAGATTAAAAGAGTTCATACAATACATATTATAAAAAATTATTTAAATAATCGACTAATGATCTATTTATTATCTTAAATGTCAGTATTGTCAGTCGCAATAACTTCTATGGTTTTAGTTTACTATCACTTGTAAGATTACGAAACTTCGCCAGCATTCCTCTATACTAAGAGTTCCCACGGTAGTTAGTTGGCTCTTCCATTTCGAATCGTGCGTTATCTGGACGTTGCATTGCTTGACGGCGTTAATCCACGTTAACTAATCCCAATTAAAGTTTAATTAGAGTTATTTTTGAAAAAGAAGAACCTTTATCCTGTATCCCGTAAGTAGGGTTAGCAGGAGGAATCTAGTGTTAAGATAAAGAAATCCACTTTCTTGCTTGTTAGCGGAACTAAACGCTACATTTTGTCCTATTTTGAGCGTAAAAATTATAACTTATTCATCCGACGGGAATTGGAACCTACAATCATCACGTTACGGTTGTCTTTAGGCAGATGCGTAAAGTATATCCATATAATATAGAATAGAAAGGCGATTTAATAAATGTCTCGACAACCCAATGTACTGGAAAGCGCGCAAACGTTGAGGTCGGAGGTCGCGGGTTCATGTTCCGGTTAGGTTTGCATAATGTATGGCTGGCGTTTTAGTTGCATTCGATGTGCACTTTCAATTTTCATTATGTATATGTATGTATGTATGTATTGTCTTTAGTGTTGATGTGTGGATAATGAAGTTGGAGTTAACTCATGTTGTTAATATAAGTAATTGTAATCGCGTCGGTTTTGAGTTGAATTACCATTTGGGGGAAATTATTTTATTTATTCGCTTTGGTCTTGAAAATTAAGCAGAAAGTAGGAGTACCGAGTGTCTAAACACTCTGTTTCTTCTGCCTACCCTGCTTGCTATATGCGGGATACAACGTGAACCTAATATTGATTAGTTTCATCGATAATTTTTGAAGTAAACATTTTTTTATTTGAACTACAAAAGCGTGTTTGCGTAACGTTTTAGTACATTATAATAGTAGAAATTAACATGTAAATGTTTTCTTTACTAACTTCAGAGAGCAAACGGATGCAGGAAGTTACTTTTGTACTTAATAAAAGTATAATACTACAGTGTCTGACCGAAAACACGATGGTGGTGGGTTCCATTCTTACTTTGGAGAATGGTTACCTTATTTCCCCGCTAAGATAAACTACGATGTTGAGTTACGCATCTCAACACTTAATGTCAGAATTTTTTCACTTTTCACAGAAATGGAACGTACGGAGTCTTTAACGCACTCTAAAATAATTGTAGCCAGACGGGTGAATTTCTTTTTTTTTTATTTACCCCAAATAGTAACCGAACCTATAACCAACACCTTTCCAATATTGTGTCCATTTTTTTTCCAAAATTTTCTAGCAACAGATGTAAACATATTAAACCCTTTTGAATTTTAAAGCGTTTCTCAGTACTGCGTGGGAATGGACAATTTAGATACACCCTCGATTATTTCCCCTAAAGTACGACCTTATTGCTTTACAATAAAAGCGATTTTCCACTGATTTTATGCCATGCAAATTATAATACAAGCTGTGAATGGTTAATTTCTTTTGTAGTTGCATGTATAACAATGTAAGAAGAGTTTGTTTCCGGTAATATGTAAGTTTATACATTTTTTTTGGGGGGGAATGATGATTTTTTCCTGTCTATTTTGGATGCATCTGGTCGTTTTTGCGTTTTCTTTTCGATTTCCTATGGGAACAGTTAGTGTTATGCACCTTTTTCATTATTTTCAAGATCTATTTATACGGTAACGTTGTAGTTGGAGAAGTGGGTGGAAGACAGTGGGTTAGCTTTTAACTGTAAGCGAGAAACTGATGTGGATTTGATCCTGCTCGGGGAATCTGTCAATACCAAGTGCGGCGTTGAGTTACGCCACTTAGCACGTAATGTCTTGAAAATAGACCAAAAAATACAGACGAGATTATCTTGACATAAGGTTATTTCTGTCCATCTTTAAAAAAAAAGTTTTTTTTTACAAAGTTCAAATAAGTTCTTTATGCCTAATAAACTAAATGCGAGCATTGCGTGTAGATAATTAATATACTTACAAGCTAAATATATTCCCAACTACAACATTCTTGAGAATTTTTCTCAGTAACTTTTCGAATTGATGAAATATTTTCTTACTGTTCACACGCTTTCGTTTTAATCCTTATATGTAACAAGGCGGCGGATAAATAACTATTTATAGGAAATCAATATATTATATAAAATACTCGCTTTGTATTTCGCTTCGTTCACCGCCGTTCGTAGAACCTAGTGTTAAAACACTTCCGTTTCTTACTTTCCGCTGAATTCTGGAGGCACTGCGTGTTGAGTGGCGAGTTCTGCCATTTGCCTCGTTACCAGAGTGAGGAAAGGAAAATGTTAAATATTTCGATTCCTGGAGTGGGAATCGAACCCATAATCTTTCGCGTTTACAGGGACAGGTTTGTTGCATCATATAGTTAGTTTATAAATTCCTCAATAAATGGACTATCCAATACAAACAATATTTTTAAATTCGAACTAACAGTTCCTGAGATTAGCGCGTTCATCCAAACAAACTCTTCGGCTTTTTAACATTAGTATAGATGATGTCACAAGGATTCCACGATGCTCAATTGAGGCAAAGGATTAGTTTTATTCAGCCACTCGGAAGATAAACAAAAAAAAAAGTAAACAAAAACTAGTGATGAATATACTACACATAAAAACAAACGCACACTAAATGATGATTGAGAAATATACTGAATACCGAAGCAGTCATGACATAGCGACATAACGTCAGTGGGTTCGATTCTCGCTCGAGGAAATTAACTTTTTTCATTTGCTCGTTTTGGTAAAAAAACGGCGCGGTGTTGACCTCCACCACTTATTGTCTAGAAAATGGTGGCGGCACTTGGTGAACAGAGTGTATTAACTTTAAGTTCTCTCTGCCTTCCCTTCTGACTAAAAAAAAATTAGAACCAAAATTGGTATGACAAAATAAATCGATACATCGCACAGAAAGGTGACGTTCCCACGATCCGTGAGAGTGTTGGAGTGAGATGGAACGTGCAATAAACTATACGTGCGAAAGAGACAGAAATAGTAACAATTACGTTAACAGTTATAGTATGGTTAAAGGTAGCTTATTTGTTTATAATCTGGAACGTGTTTTAGGAAGTTTTTTAATTGTCTTTGCTTTGTAAAATAGATAATAAATAATTATTTATGTGTTTCTTAGTTTCACGCTGTATTCAGCATATACAGGAGGGTAGGCAGAGGGAACCTAGTGCTAAGACACTCCCGTTTCCAGTTTTCCGCCATTTTTCCGACACATTACGTATTGAGTGACGGAACAAAGATATACACGCTTTTACAGTCAGAATAAAATATTAGGTCATAAATAAAATACTTTATAAAATTACTTATTATAATTCTGTGAAATTAGGAAATATTTTATTTAACTGTATACTTTACTTTTTAAATTTTCGTTGGTCACACTCTAATATTTTGATAAAAACCCATGATTAGGACAATTAGAGTGCTCAGAATGGTGGTAGCTTTCACTAATTTTGGTATAACACAGTAAATTATTGTAATAAAGATTAATTTAAAGGCAACATAACTTTCTCTTCTCTTTTTTTCTCTTTCTCGCTTTGGCTGTCCGTCGTCAGTTCTTTGCTTGTTGAAAGAATCGTTTTATTTATGGGCCTACCGTTTTAAATATGAAGTATTTTATTTATTTGTAATATACCTACTTAGTCTTAAATAAAAACTTATTGCGTCATATTTGAGATCTAATTTATCTGATCTATAGATAATTCATAACCTTGATCCAACCATATTTGGTAACGCATGACAGCTAACAAAGGTGCATTAACGAAAGTGATGCTCCCACGGTGTAGTGTAGATCGTTTATACTTGTTTTTTGTTTTCTTTTTAAATATTATGTAGATGTGATTGTTGTTGTGGTACATCACTAATTGTTTTTTTTAAATAGACGGTATCTATTAACAGAGTATTTTTTAGAATTTAGTTATGAAGACTAATAAAATGTGGAACTTATTTAGCCTAATTTATATTTAAATTATTTTTTATTTCCTCTCTTTTGTAGCGATAAGCGCGGCGTTAAGTTTCGCGACTCAACACATGAAATCTCAAAAAATTCTGTTTAATAATATGTTGATGTGACAAATCACTCTGAAAAAAAATTGCTGAATTAAACGCCGCATTTTGTAACAATAAAACACAAAAGAAATTGTACGTGTACAACTGTTATTCACGAATTATACGATGAGTAAAGAAACATACATACACAATACCTTTGCAATTATAATTTTGCTGTTTTCAATTAAAAATAATAATCAATTATACATGATTGCTATAGAATGGAAGTAAAAATAAAAGGGCAGTGACAATTGTATCGTGGGATAGGATATGAGACCGTTAGTCCAGTTTTTATCCTTCGTTTTGCGTGAAACGTGTATGCGCTAGCGGGTTTGTGTGCTTTTTTTTTAAAAAAAAAGCAGTATAATAATATTTAATAAGCTGGATAAGATGATTATCACAGCAAGAATGAAAATGTTATTAAATATAATGGAGCCCCCAACCATCGCGTCTACGTTCGAACATATTGGTACTGAGCCTATCTTCCTTTCTTTTTCTTTTCCCATATTTAAATACGTTTATCTTTTTTTTCTTACGTTAGTTAAGAAATAATTATATTAATAACAGTATAGAAAGGCTGCCATTATTTCTTTATGATCGAAATCGTTCTTGTTATATGACCATTACGTTACGTGTTAAAGCTATATTTATAAATTACTGGCGACCAGCTTACGGCTTCGCCCGCTTTACCACAAAATTTTTTTAGTTAACTAGTTCCTGAGATTAGCTCGTTGAAACAAAAACACTACTTATTATATTTCTGTTCTCCACTTTTTTAATTCAAATTCATAATATTGTATATACAAATACGCTTTAACCCGCATATAGGGGTTAGACAACCTAAAGATAAGACTCTTTGTTTTCCGCTGAAACAGTGGCGGAATTAAACGCTGCACAATAAATTTTACAAGGTCATATAAATATTTTATCATACAAAATATCAACCTATTACATACTAATCGCGAAAAACATTTTTTTTCTAATCCATAGGAGTCTTAAAGATTTTGTTTATGGGAATTCTTGGTGTGTGTGCTACTTTATAAATAAACGGAACACTATAGAATATGTTTAAATTATTTTGGACCATATGTCTTAAATAATAAGATGCCTTTTGCTACATTAGTTCCTCTAGCGATTCATTTCCCACGCTATCGTCGGTGAATCATTAAGTATCGATAAAATGTGGTCGTGTTTTTAGTTATATTTTTGTGTTTTGTTTGGTTGGTGTGGAAAGTGTAGGTTCGATTTTTAGTTGAGGCTTTTTTTGGGATTTTTGTAGGTGAAAAGGCTTAAGAGTAGTTGAATTTCTTGATTTTTTTTAATGTCTAAAAACATATTTTTATTTCATTTTCTTCGGTAGGATTGATTTATACTGACGACTGTCATCATATACTTGCAAGTTAGTCACATGTTATCGGTAACACAAAGGTCTTTTAGTAAACCTTTTGTTCACTAGATGAATAGCCTGTGTCAGTTCATAACGCTTATTTGTCTCATTATATAGGATGACGGTAAATAATAAATTATTTTTTTAACTTATTGTTTTAAATATATCTTTTTCTTTAAGCGTCACGATTTATCCTGCATATAGCGGTGTAGGTAAAGGGAACCTTGTGCTAAGACACTCCGCTCTCCGTGCACCATCCAATTTTCGAGACATTTCGTGTGCATGTGTTTAGCGGAACTCGATCGTCTTTCTTACCAGAGCGAAGAATTGGAAATAATTAATAGCTTCGAGGAGAAACCGACACTCGCAACAGCACCACGACCAGCCTCATGGCTTTCTTGATTTTAAATAAAAAAAACCCACTATCTCTAGATAAACGAGAGGAAACGGATGTACAAAGTATCCACTATCCAATGGCCGCAACCAGTAACTTGTATCAAGTGTCCATGGGATGTGAAATCTGATACGTATGATAGCTTTCCCGTTTTGTGATTAAAAAAAAAAGAAATTTTTAATCATTTAAAAAGGCCTTAATTTTCACAGGACACAGGGAACCTGTTGTTAAAACACTCTTTTACTACTTTCGGAACTCGCGTTGATTTGATTCACCTAATTTTTCGAAAATTTTGCAGTACCTGGGGAATAGAATATGTTAACATTAGGTTCCCTCTGCCTACCCTGCTGTATGAGGGTATCCTGCAGCAGTGTCAAGCTATACATTTTCTCGAGTGAGGATCGAACCCTCAACCATTGGGATAAAGGCAATGGTTGAGGGCTACGATGGTCTGACTTATTTTTAACCCCCTGCCCCAAATATCGTTGCATGTTGAAAATGCATTTAATTTATGTCTAACTGAATCCCCGTGGGTCAGTGCCATGTGTGACAGTTGTGCATACGGCTAGATGCGACCCCCGCGTTGCTCCCGCCGTGTTATATTTTGTATTGTCTGGAGAATCGGAATAACTATGGTTTTAGTGTATTTTAAGATATTTTTGTTAGTCTTCGAGTGTTGTTTTTGTCCAGGTTTTAGAAGGTAGTTGACTTGAGAGAAGTGTTAACTTATCCATCTATTAAAAGAACTAAGGTTTCCGCCACCCAATACGCAACGTTTCGTTAATTGAGTGACACGGGCAACGGAGTGTCTTAACACTAGGTTTCACCTGTCCACCTTCATTCACCTTATTCAGCGAAGATGAAGCTGCTTTTTTAGAATATAAATAATACTAATTCTAAATCCTTCCACATATTATATTCCATTTCACTTGAAAAGAAACGAAGCGTGACGTTCTAAAAACTCACTGTGCATGAACGTGTGGTGTGCGAGCGAGGCGCAAACATTCATTGGGTAATGTTAGAAAGATACGGCAATATCGAATGGTGAGGGAAACATTGTAATAAAAAGTTTATATCTATTGTTTTTAACTACATATTAGATGTTTTTTTTGTAATATTTATGTGTCTTGAGAAAAGGAAATATATATGCTGATTGACTTCTTTGAGGCGTTATACATATGGTGGTTATAAAAAAAATACAGTCGAATTGATAACCTCCTTCTTTTTGAAGTCGGTCAAAAAATTAAAAACAACATGGTTTAGTTTTTATACCAAGTAAAAAAGATAAAATATCCCGAAACTTATTTTTATGTGCTAGGGTAGGCAGAGAGGTTTAAAAAACAAAAAAAAAATCCAATAAAATATTTTGTAAATTCAGTGATTTCTGAGATTAGTGTGTTGAACCACACAAACTCTTCAGTTTTAGAAGTATTACGTATAGATAGATATTTTCTACGTATCTTTGAAATGACTCATGCAAAATTCTAAAATAACCCCCTTTGTGTTCTCCCCTCAAAGGCTTTCTTTGTTTTTGTATTATAATTAGGCTAACTAACTCTGTTTGTCTGCATGTTTGAAATAACTCCGAGACTTTTTTACTTTTTTGTATAATATAGCTTTAGAGATTAGTTAGAACATGCCTTTGAATAAATGTATATTTTGTTTTCGCTATGGATATTCTGCAGAAGAAATTTCAAATAAATAAAAATTTGACTAAGGTATCAAAACATACAGCATTTTAATGGAAAATGCTTTTTCTTTTTTGTAATATACATTTATATATAAATGTCTAAAACATGTAACATGTTTTTTGAGGAAGTGTTGCCATAATATAATTTTTTATAATTAGTAATAATATGCTATCTATTATATAAAAAGCAGCTATCCATGGCAGAATACAGTGTTACACTCCGCCAACCACCAGGTCATGGACCGCGGCGTGACCGAACCGAGTAAAAACCGATTGGAAATAATTCACAACCAATCATGCTATTAGATACGGTTTTAACTGGACCGTACTTAAATTTTATAGTGGAAATTATGGTTTTTATTAACCGACCTAGAAAAATGTGGTTATCCGTTTGACCTGTATGTCTGTATGTCTTTGTGTATGTGATATTGTTGGAATTGCATAATATTTGAGTATGATATATGTTTAAGCTTTTTGTTTCTATGTTGAATGTGGTCTTGTCTGAAGCTAATTAGACAATTCTTCTTCTTCGTCCTGGCGTTAATCCCGGCTATTGCCAGGGTCTGCTTTCCTACTCAACCTACTCCACTTTGCACGGTCTTTTGCGACAATGTATAACTAAAATATGTAACTCAAAATGTGGACAAATATCTTTACAAATGAATACCCTAAAGATTATTTATGGTTTCAAGTAATTCTTGTAAAATCAACAAAATAGTAAAGACAACACGCAGAAAGATTGTACACGAATTGTTAGTTATATTTTTATATTATATAAATGTTTAGAACATGTATAAACAAGGGAACAACTACACTAACATACCACAAACTCTGAAGAGTTATTTAAGGGCGATCCCCTAATGTAAGGGCAGATGGTCCGTTACGTTTCTAGGT
The DNA here is from genome assembly GCA_016802625.1 of Heliconius numata. Taxonomy (NCBI): domain Eukaryota; kingdom Metazoa; phylum Arthropoda; class Insecta; order Lepidoptera; family Nymphalidae; genus Heliconius; species Heliconius numata. The sequence goes on along the minus strand of JAEBDU010000038.1, from coordinate 2,731,045 downwards.
TAAATTTTGATAGATATGGTGGAGTGTATAAACATTTCAGATCTTAGAGAGAAATATGGTTTTTTTTTCTCTGTTTTACTCTGCATTCCATACATATTATATGTAGTATGGTAGGTTACTGTGAAGGTGTGTTCATTTTCTACTAGATTCTCTCTCAGGAGTGCCTTCCGTCAGATTATCTATCTTGTTATATGCGGGATCAAAGAAAATACCACATCATCCTCTTTCAGCTTTAATTAATACATAATTTCAGGAAGAACTTATTGTTACTTTTAAAATTCTAAAAATAACTGTTTAAAACGTTACTTTGATTCAGTTTATGAATTTTATAAACAAAATAACACAAGGTATGATAAACATATGAAAAGTTTGTTTAATTTAAACATCTTTTAACTGACTTCAAAAAAAGAAAGTTATCGGTTTAATAAATAGTAAACTTAGTACATAAACAAATCGTTATAGTTGTTTTTATTTAATTCAAAATCTTTTATCATTTCTGAATTAAGCCCGTGACCTTCAATAAAGACAACATAACAATGCCCTATTCGTCGAGGGTAAGTTGGAGGAATCGACAGCTGCGCTTGTAACTCACTTGGGGGTTTTGAATGAAGTGGTTTTAATCCTCAGGGATTGGTGTGGGGGTGTGTTCTTGATAATGTATCGATTTCTGTTATGTTCGAGGGTAGATTGAGAAAATAAATTGGAAGATGGCGAAGACACTCTGTTTTATTCAAAAAATTGCAGCTTCATGAATTTTCTAGCAGTGTATTATTTTTTTGTTATTTTGATTAAGAAAATATAATTTAAATTCTCTGTTTTACTAAGAAACTGGCTTTCCACACTTTTTTCCGAATACTTTATATTTAGGCAGAGATAAACTAAAAGTTAGTCACCCAGATTATCTCCTATTGCCCAAATGTGCGACTACTCTTTATGCCGGGGCGTTCTAATTAAAGCAGATACATGATACTAAGTTAAAAAATGCACTGTATGGGACACAACGTTAAGTTTTAAATAAACATTCCTCTCGTAAGAATCGAATCCGCAACCATCGTATATTTAGTCAAGGGACATCCTCTATTTTTATTTTTTTTATCCGTTAATTAACATCACCTAATTGCTCTATCCCGGAACTGTGGGGATAGTTTTAAAATTATAAAGAAATCTTATATGCAGTATGGTTCATACTTTTAGGAGATACGCTCGGAAGGACATCCTGTTCTTTTCTGAACTTGGGGTGCTCAGTGGATAGTGAAATGTTATGTTCGCTAGTGTTTTTTTTATTAAAGTACCTTTTAATGATGTTCTTGACTTCAAATGCGGGTATGAGTGTGTATTTTTATCTCATATAACGAGACAGCATGCGGCGTTGATTTTCGCGGAAAGCGTGGAACGGAGAGTCTTAACATTAGGTTCCCTCTGGCCTACCCTAGTATATGCGGGATACAGCGTGCTGCCCATATCAGTGTGTTATGATGTTAACCTTAAGTATTTAATTGTTTCTTTAATATATAAATATTTCTGTATGCAATCGATTTTAAAATAATACACGCAATGGTTGATGAACATTCATTAGTACATCAATCAACAATAGTTATATATCTGCCTTGCGACATTAAATCTAGTGCAACTCTGACGTCATACTCCCAATATTAGCGCCCACCAGGAAGCCTGTGACGCAAAACGTGACATTTGCTAGCTAGTCTGTTTTCGTTTTTTATTCTATGGTAGATTGTCTTTTTTTTTTTCTTTTTGACGTTTAGGTAATTGTTTTTTTATCTGTATTTGGTTTCGACTTTTTTTGGGTGTGTATGTTACGTTTCAAAGCCGCGCTTTAGCTTATTACCGAATCGAGGAAATGAAAATAATTAATTCCTAAAGTGATAATCGAACCCACAACAATCACCAACAATGCTTTATTTACAATCTTAATCTACTCAAAAGTTATCTTATATTTATAAGTATTTTTTTTGTCCCCTCAGAATAGTACCCTCTCAAGCCACCCTCGCCCTCCCGCCAAAATGACAAAACCGAAATTAGTTAGGGAGACTATTTATATCGTAAATTAATTTGGGACACGCGTCGCAAATAGAATGTAAGCGTTGCAATAATAAATAATTGTAACATACGAGTGTTGTAACGTGACTTGACGTAGTCTAAGTATTTTACTATGACAGTATTAGAGGAATTTACATGGTCGAAATCAAATATGTAATATAAGTGATATCTTGCAATGGGAATCTGAAAAATTATAGTTATCTCTCACAAAAAAAGTATATCTTTGTAATTTTACACAAAATTGCGTCTCATCTTACACAGAAATCTGATCTGAACATATTCGGAAGTACTTTAGCCCACCTTCCGCCGGAAACCATCCCCCAAGTGCAACCAACCCCTTGTAAATAACACCTGGTTGTTGATAAATAGCTTTTTTTAATATTAAAAGTCCATGTGAGGAGAAAATAGAGAATCTATACTTCTATACTATTTTTTTTCTATGATGATGACATAATTTGTATATAACCTTGAATTCTTTTTTTGGAAAATCAGCATATTATATGACTGTATAATTAGTGTAATCCGAACACATTTTGTTTCTATAAGATTATAAAATGTAAATATTATAGAAGTTATATAAAATGTATGAGTGGCCGCATAAATTTACATTTTATTTAGTGTGTTAAAGGATTAATAATATAGTCTTATCAATGGAATGTTGTATTCTACACATAGTAAGGTCAATAGTGGAAACCTAGTGTTAAGACACTCCATTTTATTTGTTTTGTTACTTACAATTAATAATGGGCTCCAACTTAAATTATATGAAAAAATGTTTTCATACTTGTGCAATTTGCATTCACTGCGTGCTTCTCAAATTATATTATGTTAATACATCACTTTTTTTTTATTAATTTTCTAAACGTGACGCGAGTGAAAACAAAATGGCCCCGCATTGTTAAACACTTCCGTGTTTATCATTAAGTGCTTACTTAGCACACGTGCAGGGGCTTATATTGTAATGTTACAATTAACGCCGAATCGACAGACTTCCTCTTGCTTCCTTCCTCATTTTAACCACGTATAATAAATTAGTTCCACTACTCAGGTCCTGGCTCCATCATCACACCAGCTTGATAATACTATGTTATTGTAATGTCACAATTATTACGACCTAATAAACGCGTGTACTAAAACAATATTATCCAATATGGAAAACTGAGGCCATTTGACTGTAAACTCTACAGGTTGTGAGTTCGATTTCCACTTGAGGAAATAAAATATTTAATATCTTCATTTCCTCGCTCTGGCAACGAGCTAGCGTCGAGTTCCGTCGCTCACCACCAATGCTTACAGAATTCGGCGGAAAATGGAAACGGAAGACTTTAACGCTAGGTTCCCAGGTTCCCACTGCCTAGCCTGCTATGCGTGCGATATAGCGTATAGCTAAAAAATTGGAAATTTAATTTTGGTTTTTAAATACCATTTTCCTGCTTTTTACTCACTTTGATGTGCTTATAAATTTGAAAAACAGTATTTCTTTTAAGACAAAGAATCCAAAATTTATTCTTATTATCTGCAAATTAAAATAAATTGAATTGCATAAAAATCTTATGAAGCATTTGTTTTAGTATATTTTAATAAGATTAATAAAACAAGTTTAATTTATGGATTTTGTTTGAATAGTTATCTTGTTTTAAATATATTTTTTATAGCTAGTATAGCGTTACCTGTATCTCGTATATAGCATGGTAGACGGAGGAATCCTAGTGTTAAGACATTCCTTTTTATTTGCTTTGTTACCACAGCAATGGAATGGAAATAATTCATTCTTCCGAATGTTCGACGTCCCCGACATCCTCAAAACGCAAAATTAAAGAAAATAATTATATAAATATTTCTTAATACATATTCAAGATGTAGAATATAACAGTACATTAAGAAATTAATAAAATTCTAAAGTACAAATGTTAGAGCAAGCTGCTATGCATCTGTCGCGCAGGTGCCTTTTAAATAGGGGAGGCTTAGACACCTGTGGCTCTTATGTTGTTGTAACAGAGTTCAGCTTGCTTTGGCACGTAATGTATACTATTCTTAGTTTATATATAAACTTGGGGATATAATTTTTGGTGTAAATATAAGATAATTGGATAAGTTTTGCTTGGTTGTAAGTGAAAATATTTTATTATCTTTATTGTATATGACAGACAAAACTACTTGATTACTTAGAAACGTTGACATTTGTTCGTTGAAAGTTATATACACTTTACTCAAGATATCCTCCCTTGTTTCAGCACCTCGCACCTCCTGTACTGGTGGTACCCCGAACAATCTTCCACCGCTCAGCTTCCACGCGGTCCATGGTGAAAATGTACGCGTCTCCCGCGACGGTGCTACTGCAAGACGTGTCGAGTCCTTCTGCAAGGGAGTGGCTTTCAGCGCTAGACCTGTTAGGGTTAATGAAAAGGTAAAGAATTCCTTTAAGTTTAAATGTACGACTTGCTTATTAGTTCATAGTTTATTATTTGGAAACATCTTTGACGATAAAATCTAATAATAATATCTTTTTTTTCAGGTGTGCCTTCGTTTCCTTGAAATATCGAATAGCTGGAGTGGTGTTATACGTATTGGATTCACCACCCACGATCCAACTACCCTAGCACATGCACTTCCTAAATATGCCTGTCCAGACCTCACGAATAAGCCAGGAAATTGGGCCAAGGCTTTAGGTGAAAGATTCTGTGAAAAGGATAACATTTTGTATTATTACGTGAATTCCGCTGGTGATGTTCATTTCGGAGTTAATGGAGAAGATAAAGGGTTGTTCTTCTCAGGAGTTGATACAAGGAGTCCATTATGGGCCTTAGTTGATGTCTACGGTAACTGTACAGCAGTTCAGTTCGCAGACCCAAGAGCTCCCAACCAAGTTAGAAGATGCACACAAAGCCCGGTTGCAGAAGAATCTGATAGATTAGTTAGTAGCATGAGATCGTTATCCGTTGAAGAACCTCTTCCACCGCCCAGATATCAGAACCCACTGGTGCCACTAAGTCTCCACAGGACGAAAGGCAGAAATGTGCAATTTATTAATGATAGAGGCGTCGCTGCGAGAATTGAAGCGGAATTCTGCCAAGGATATGTGTTCACAGCTCGTCCAATGCGCCCAGGACAAACGATTGTAGTCCAAATATTAGCTACGGAAATAGCTTATGCGGGAAGCTTAGCCATTGGCCTGACATCATGCGATCCAGCTATCCTAAGACCCTGTGATCTACCTGATGATGCTGAACAGTTGTTAGATCGCCCTGAGTATTGGGTAGTGAGACGTGACGCCGCGAACGGGCTTAGGCGAGGCGATGAATTAGCTGTCACTTTGACATTAGACGGCGAAGTGCGAGTCAGTAGAAACGGATCGAATCCCGTAACAGTTATGCATGTGGACCATACTCTAAGATTGTGGGCGTTTGTGGATATATATGGAGCTACTCAGAAAGTTAGGATGTTAAGTTCTCAAGTTCTTCAAGCTCAAACTCCCCCTCAACAGTTGAGGGTTTTGACGGGATCAGCAGCGCCGTTGGCAGCAGGTGCTGGGGGTACAGTTCTGGTTGTCAGTCTGCCACCACAAAACGGCGCCCAGAATATAGCTAACCAGCAGGGACTGACGTTGGCCAGTGCGCATTATATTGAGGTGAGTTTTTGAAATGATTTATTTGTTTTTATAGCAAGCTAATTTCGTATATAATAGAACTTGTTAGTCATATATATCTATAACAGACATCGTATTCTTATTTATAAGCAAACTCAACATGTATAAAAAATGAAAATTTAAAAAAATACTAAATTAATACAGTTTGTGTTGTGCAATTTTTAAACTTATACAAACAAAATATTCAATATAAAAGAAAAAATAAATAATATTTTTTTTATTGTTATTAAATTACACACTAATAATTGTATCCTTCTTTTACAGCCCATACAAACGTCGTCCCAGCTCTGCCTAGCTAATCTCCAGCCCATTGCTCCAGCACCTTCATGCTCCAACCAACAACCCTACCGTCCAAGAAATGAAGGTCAATGCTCGTCCACTAGCCAGAACAACTCCAACGAACAACTCCAAATGCCAAACGGCCACGAGCCTTTGAGGATCGAGAGGATCCCTGGACCATCCACCAGTAGATCTATACCTTCAAGCTCCCACCATACTTATTCAGTGATAGGTGAAGGTCTAACAGGAACAGAATGTACTATATGCTATGAGAATCCCATAGATAGTGTGTTATATATGTGTGGGCATATGTGCATGTGCTACAGGTGTGCTGTGCAACAATGGAGGGGCAAGGGTGGTGGGCAGTGCCCATTGTGCAGAGCACAGATTAAAGATGTCATCCGTACCTATAAATCTTGATGAGTAAATAATTAATGGGTGAAGCGAGTTTGTGTAACGATCAGATTGAATGGGAGCGACAGTGTGTGACATACGTTTTAAGATTATACAAAATATGCCAAAAATTCGGATACTCGACTCTGATGGTGTTTGATTGATTGATTAATTAATTTTTAATATATTATATATAATAATGATTGCTAAGTTCCCAAAAAAATATATATTGTATTGTATTATATATTATAATAATATTATGTTGGTGTATTCAATATGTAAATATGGCGGACGATTTGCAAATTGGGATTGAGATGATTAAAAAAAATTATATTTTTTCCTTAACTCATTTTGCAAAACGATCATAAAACATAATAATGACATGGTTAAGAAATGCTTCGGAATTAATTTGGCTGTAACGTTGTAGATGTATATGTAATATAAGAATAACGTTTAATTTTAAATAATATATACGTATTGGTTAGTCTATTATAGTGACGTGAAATGAAGAAAAAAAAGTAATTTATCGATTGAATACCGATTTTTAATGGAATGATGTTTTTCTCTACAAATTAATGATAAAAAATAATATTGCTTCACCAATATGTTAACAATCATATATTTTTGAAGCAATTTACAACATCGGTGTTAATTTTCTTGATTTTATTTTAATTGATTCGTATTGACGTATTAAGCGTTAATTAACTGCGAGGCTATACAGCAGTAGTTTTGCTAGATGATTAAGATATAGGGTTCCTAAGAATAGAATTTCTAAAAAAATGATTATTAATAACTATATATGACTTAAAAGTCGTACACTGTTAATTTATATTTAACTTAAAATTGATTTTCGATTCACTTAAAATCGATATAAATTAATAGTGTAACAACACTCAGCTTCCAAACATACGTCCACAGATAATGAATAATAGATTCGATGCATTTAATTTTTTCTTATAATACTTACTGACATTTTTAATTTGTAATATTTTGATAGCAGTTCCTATAATGGGCGGTTTTCAAATATGTGTCTTTATTATTAATCTTTACTTATCTTTTTTCTACATACTATTGGATTGATTATTTTTATTAGAAATATTTATTATTTTTGAATTGGATCGAATATTTAATTAAATTCGGCCCGTAGATCAAGCGCTATGGCGCTGTATTGCCAAAGTTAAATATTACGTATCTAAAGTTAATGTAAAACCGCCCAAAGCATCATAAAATTTTTAATTTGTAATCTATAAAATTATATAACCACAGGTAAAATATCATTAAGTAATTTAATAACAACTATAATTTAACTTAATCTATTTTTCTTCGAAGGCAGAAAATCTACTGATTAGATACTCGGTTTCCCACTTTCCATATCATCCCCAAATGGGAATCTGATCCCCAACCATCACGTTTACTGTCAATAACTGTTAATAACTGTCAAATCTAACAATTTCTTTGCTCAATTCTAATCCTGTACATATCATTTTATACTAATATCTATACCTATATTAGATTATTTCAAGTCTGAGTATTTGCATTTTCAATTTAAAATCATTCCTTTCTAATATATTTCTTTAAGAGCTATATATTGATTACCAATTTTCGTACCAAAACACTTGTAGCCAGTTTTTTTTATTTTAGAATACTTTTAAGATTTAGACATCAGATTTTGTATAATCTGTGTATAATATAATGAGAAGTTTTGAAGTTAATTTGGTTAATTAAAAAAAAATAAGCAGAATCTGTACATAAAATTATTTTTTATCGAATTTTGAAAAACAAATGCTATCAACTCAATTTAAGTATTTTTTTCGATAATTATGTTTTTTTTTGTAATCTGTAATGACATTTGTTATATCATTAAGTAGTGATCTGGTTTTTATAAGTCTTATTGATATACTCGTTGCTATATAATAGTCCAATTTGTATTTTTTTATATTTGCTAAAGAAATATCTATTTTTTTGTACAAAACAAAAATAGAATACTTATGTTATGATACTTTGTTTTTGAGTAAAAATAATTTTGTTGTATAATTATATTTTTTCTGGTCAAATTGGACTATATATAGCCCAGAGTTTAGTCTAGTTTGTGCAATTCTACATTTGACAACAAATTTATATGTAGAATCATTATTATTATTAATTTGTAATTTATGACTTATTGTAATTTATTTTAGTGTTTGTAATTTTTATACCAAAACTGCGACCAGTTTATTTAACTTGTTAATTTTAATACAACATTTGTAATATTGATATATGTTTGAAATTAACTTTTGTATTGTTCTTTTTTTATTTTTTAAATTTTTGTCCATTGATACATTTTTTATCTGTCGATTTTATAAAGCTCATAATATATTAATTATAAATTTAATGTATGCACAAAGTACAGGCGATAGATTAAAAATATATAATTTTGTAATTTTATAATTAATTCAATTTCAAAATTTCAAGCATATATAAATACTATTTATTTATGTGATAATATTTTGCGACATTATGTTTATTCCCATTGTCCCTGTTGTACAGCGTTCTTCATCTAGTCGTTAATTTATTTTGAAAAAACCTTCATTTGATTACGATGTTGGAATTTAGATAAGTTTTCAATTAAAATGGTTATTAAAAGCACTTGTTTTTTTATCCTTTTATTATTGTTTTATTCCCTATAATAATACAATTTTGTAGTAAGAAATATTATAACATTGCTATCAGAATTTCATTGATACATAAAATAAAAAATTAAACTTTAATTTCAATCATTTTATATCTACAGTTATAAATAGTTATTTATTCTATTACAATTACAAATTGAGCTGTTGTGGCGTAGTGGTATGTCTGTAAACATAATGGTTGTGTATCGAGAAGTGAAGAACAGAGTGTCTTGACACAATCGTGCCACCCTCATTATATGCGAGATAAAATATGACAGAAAAAGATACTCAATAATTCTTAAATTAAACACTAAACTTGATAAATAATTTAGTAACAAGTACCCACATCACATTAAAGCGTTTTTCAAAGAGATCTATATCTGGTAATGGGGGGCCCCATACAATAAAACTACTATAGAAGTTCGATGACCTATACACATTATATCAGACATTACATTATATCAGAAGAAATACATTATATTATATCAGATTACATTATATCAGATGAAATATTTTAACATATTAAATTATTAGGAAATTTAGAATTATATATAATAAATATTTTAAACCGTAAAAAATAATAAACAATTTTTGTCTTTTCTTTTTTTTTAAGAAATAAGATGTAATATTTACAAAATGTAATTGATTAAATCAATTAATAAATAATTAGAAACCTTAATTATAATAAAGAAATATATAAAAGCAATTTTTTTTATAAAAATTAATTAAAATCATTAAATATTTTTTATTTTATACAAAACTTTTGATAATATTTTTAATCTGTACTGAATATTTCATGGCAAGTATCCGATCGTTTGATTTATTTTATACATAGCGTCAGGATACAAAAAGTATTGTTATTGAAATTACGTTAAAACTTATCATAACCTTTTTATTATAATTTATGATTTAATTTTATTATTTAATAATGAAATAACAGAAGTTTTCTAATATTTAATGTGAGTTTTAATACAAAATTCAGCGTATATACGAAATAAACGACAAAAGGTGAGTTGTTCATTCAAAACAATAATTAAATTAAATTAGTTCATTACACCGATATCAATTAATAACATGTGCTTAATATTGTACAAACTATAAAGTTTCTTATTAAATAAGACAATAATTACGTAATAAATGTATTGAAACTGTAAATAAATTGGTAATTTGTTAAATAATGTATGAATAATACTTTCTTTTCATTTGTCATTTTAGTATATAACTGTACTATAGTGTGAATGGCCTGGATATAACACAACATGTTTATTGTTATTACTTTATTCTGTACTAACTTTGCCGGCGACTCTTGCGTAGGAAAGTAAAATATTTTTAGACTTATATATATCTATATCCATCAATGATCGTTGTGGTGTAGTGGCTTTTGACTATGACTAACATTTATCTGTTAACATAATAGTTGTAAGTTCAATTCACATCAAGAGGAATGAATTATTTCCATTTTCCTGTACCATCCATTTTCCTTGCCAGAGGGCAAGGTGATAGTGCAGTTACAAGTCTGCCATACACAAACAATTTCAAGAAAATCAGTGCATGGGGAAAGGAGTGCCCTAACACTAGATTCCCTCTGCTTATTCTGCTATGTGGAACCTAAAAAAAAATTACATATTAATATATTTGGTTATTATTGCTGTATCCTGCATACACTATGCAGAAAGAAACACAACACTTAACTTAATTTAACACTTAATTTTGTCTTGTTACCAGAATGATGAAATGAAAATAATTGATTCCCCCTGAGTGGAATAGAACCCATAAACATTGTGTTTACAATTGTGATGGCAACATTTTTTAACATATGAATACTGCATTTCACTAATTCTATCTTTATGCATAATACCTTGTTTAAAAATAATAAATAAAATTATCACCCTTTACAGATGTTCTGTGTACAAGAAAAGGAATCACCTCACTCAGAAACCTTCAGAACAACTGACAAAGACCCTCTTAACACACAATCCGACTCAAGCGATGACGAGCCTGACCCAAAACGCTTAAAATTTTCGACTCCTGACTTAAAATTACAAGTTTATCAACTACCCTCATTCAAAACACCGAGTTCTTTATCAATATTTCCATCTTCCCCCACTTCGACGTTACCCAAATTTGTAAATAATCCCTTAAACTTAGCGAATCCTCTAGCTTTTGCCACATCAAGTCTAAATAGTAATAATTTAGTTAAAAGTTTACAAAATAGATATTCTTTGCCATCAAAGTTGACTATTACACCTGTAAAAACAGTGAGTGATGGTGAAATAGTTAGATATAAGAAGAATGGTGAGGTAGCTAAAAAAAGAGGTCCCCCGAAAGGTTATAAAAGGAAACCTAAGGATTTGTCACAGAGTTTTACTAATGGAGCTTTATTACAGGTGGGTATTTTTGTTTTTTTTACGCTGTATCCTGCATATAGCAGGGATACAGTAAGGTTCCTTAGTTTTGTTAGGTTTCGCTTTTATTTAATTATTTTCTTGTTTATTCCAGGCGCAAAACACAATATTAACGAGTCTGTTAGCAGCGAATACAACGTTAACCACAATCACGCCCCCACCACCTCCAGAACCAGTGCCAGAAATTAAATTACCCCCAGGTAAGTAATTTACCCCCTAGTAATAATACATCCTAAGAAATTAACCCCTTTGTAACCACACCCTAATGCAACCAACTGGAATACAACCAGTTTTATTGATCAATAAATACATTTGTCGGCGCGGTTGAGTTAAGCCACTCATTATGCAATGCCTCAAGGATTCGGCGGAAAGTTGGAAACGGAAGTGTCTTAATGGGAGTCTTAACGGAATGTCTTAACGCTAAGTTCCCAGGTTCCCTCTGCTTACCTTGCTATATGCAGGGCTATAGCGTGAAGCTAACAGAAAGATAACCAGAGTTTGGTGTTAGCACCATAATTTTAATTGATTTTTAATTTAATATAAATATATATATAAAACAAATATAATAATCATAAAAAAAGAAACTGACGTTTTTTAGTAGTTTCATACTAATTTCCCACATATATCCGATCCGCCTAGTATTTGAGATAATGCGCGTTGATTGACGGAACTCAACACCGTCTTTTGTTTTGTTAACAGAGCAAGGAATTGGAGATTATTAATTCCCCTGACCGAAAATCGAACCCATGATTTTGGCTTAGTGGCCTCGTATCGTACCGCCCAAACTAATGAACCTCCCAAATGAATAGTAATAAGTTACCAAAAATTGCGTTGAAAGATTGCTTTCTCAGAGATGATTTAGGAAAATATATTGTTTGAAGATTATCAGCTCATTTCTAGTTGTTTGTTAATATTTAGAGCTTTTATGTTGGGTGTTTTTAATTATCAATTTTCATAAAATTAGGTACGGAATTAGTAGAACTCCACTTGGACCCCGATGACTGGTTCCCAACGGAACCCTACAAAATGGTTTTCAGCAGGAAAAAGAACCCCAAGTGGAAGAATTTTCCCTACAGATGTGAACATTGTTTTAAAGTAAGCCTTTTTGATTATTCTTTTCATTTATATCCTTCATTAAAAAGATATATTCTTTTCAAAAAAAAAATATTTTTAAATTTGTAATAAATTATTTGTATATATATATAAGCATTGACTTTAAGTCTAAATTTATCAATTTTGTTATGTATTTCTCCATATAATTTATTTGATATACAAAAACACTTTATTGTACTAGCGTTAACTATCTCTCAACCCGCATTACGTCCAGAATTCGGCGGAAAATGGGATCGGAAGTGTCTTAATGGGAACGAAGTGTCTTAACAGTAATTCCCAGTCTCCATCTCCCTACCTTGCCATGTGCGAGATAAAGCGTGAGATTAAGAAAAAAATACTATTATTAAACACAAAGTCTTCCAAATTTTTCAGGGTTACCGCGTAATATCAACCCTCGTCAGCCATTCCGAGACACGCCACGGTTGTGCGCCGCGTAACTTAGCCCTGCCGTGCCCGTGTTGCCCCCACGTGTCGCTGAGACGGAAACAACATAAGAAGCACTTGGAAGTACACGAGGGGAGGAGACATAGGATCTTTTGCCTTTATTGTTTACCACCAGGTAGGTTCAATTTTTTATAAATTTTTGGTCAGATTATCATTGTATTTAGGTTAGGGATGAGTTCGATATAACAAAACGTAACTTGTAACCGATACGATGCCGAAACCATACCATAACGATATCTGTTTCTAAAAAACCGTTATCATAGAAACTTATCAAAACTATCAGATGCGTATTAAAACTTAAAATCACACACAGCAACTATCGCAACGAAAACGTAAAAACGAAAACTTCGCATAACACGAACTAAGTAACTACCTCTCTTTCTAACTATATGTTTCTCACGAGTGTAAAAGAAATGAAGCGAATATCCGATAACTTGCATCTATAAGATATTATTACTTTACGTTACAAAAAAGAACTTCTATGTAATGGGAATAAGGTTGAAATTTGGTTAAAATATTCATATTATTTTCACACTTAAGTGGATTCGACTTTTAAATTCTAAACGTTTGTTTTTAAGTGACAAATGCTTGTTTGAAATTTATTTTAAAATTTTTAATATTTTAGAAATAGTTTAGTATTGTATTTAGTCCTTTGCGATACGTATTGCGGACGAGGTTTCCTTAAAAATTGTGCATTTCAGTGTGTGTATATACTTTTTTTTAACAACAATTTCTTTATAGTTTAAAGTTAATTAGTGTTAGTGTATAGCTTAAATATATTAGTGTATATAGACATAATTTTTTTCTTAAAAATGTCGCGTAAAGTCTCTCATCTCTCTGTATACTTGGTGATTTACTTTATATTCATAATACTTTTAAAAAACGCAACCAGCGTTTAATGTCAATTTGCCTTCATTTTATATCGTTAAAAATGATTTAACGTTTGTAAACTGTATTATCAATATCGATATCTGAAAACCGTTTTTGATATCGTTATGAAAACCATATATCGGTTACATAACCGTTATCGAAAAAAAACGATAACGCCCATGCCTAATTTAGGTAGGTAGAAAATCATTATATTTTTATGGAGAAAGCGCTAGAATTAGAAAATTTTGAATATTAGAAGGAACATATCATTTTTTGTCGTTATTTATGGCACTACCAGGTGGAAAAAGGTTCAGTTTTGGTTTCCAGGTGGGGGTACAGGTGACTTATTTTTTTTTATCTTATTTTATTTTTATATGGCCTCAATATATTTTATTGTCTTGTTATGAAGGAAAGACCTTGTTATGAAGAAAACATTGAAAGTATTTGTAGGTTTTTGGCTGTATTTTATGGCTTCATTATATCTTGTAATGAAGGAAGTGTTGGTATAGTCTGGCAAACATGTTATTGATAATGGGAAGCACGCGCGGCAAATTGCGCAGAAAGCATATTTTGATGTTGTTTTGTTTTTAGGCAGAAATGGGAGGATCTTGAAATTTAATTTCATATTCACCATGATCACGATCTTTATTTATATACATAGCAAATTCGAATATGTATGACTTGTATAATATTCTTATATAAACTATTAAACATAAAATACTAACGTCAGAATGAATATTATATAGACTTCACTCTGCTGAGCTACATCACGACACAAGTTCAAATACTAAAATTCTCTTTAAACAAAATGTTTTTAATAAAATATACCTATTTTTTTTATTTACAGTGGACCCAAAAGAGGCTTACGTAAAGGAATCCATTAAATACCCCTTTGATAAGTTCCCACAATATTGGTACGCATCAGAGGAGTCCTTGCGTTTACACAAAAAAAGAAAACACCCTTATGCCGCCATGTTCAACTACAATTGGTATTGTACGTGGGGTGAGAACACGCCGAATAGTTAGAGGTGGAAGGAAATAGTCACAACCATTATAGGTTTTAGTAGAATTGTCTTTACTAAGAGAGAATATAATCATATGCAGAGAATGCAATCATTTTTTTTTCTTATAATATTTGTTAACAATTTTTGCCTAAAAAATCGATTTTTTTTCCACCAAAAAAGAAAATAACAATAAGCCTAAAAACCATGTTTAGTTATAATTTGTATTATACGTGAATTATCAATAATTATGCTGTAAAGCTACAAATGGTAGAAATTTTCTACTTATAGTGGCTAGAATAAAAATCCACCATGGTCATCACTATAGTAGTCTATAGTCTATCATGGTAAAGAAGGAAATTTGATAGTTTTGTACGTTTTTAAGACACCACGTCTTACTAAACGCTTAAATGATTGATACGAAGTGGTAGTTTTTTTTATTAATATGGACGAATGTAGAATATTTGTCATTTTTTTTTTTACAATTACAATTACAAAGTTGAGGTCAAAACAATTTAATAAATAAAAAATCATTTTTAATAATTTTTAAAATAAAAATAACACCTTTTTAAAAAATTAAAAAATCCAATTCTTTATTGGCATTTTGAAAACTTTCCCAAAAGTCCGTGAAAGTAAATTGAAATTTACCTTCATTCTTTAATTTTTCAAACATTTAGTCCATTCTTTTTTATAAATGTACATACCTACAATAAATCACAAAGCATTTTTTTAATAAATAATTAATAAAGTGAGATTTTTACAAATAAATTAAGTATTAAAAAAAACGCCTGATAGTTTGTAATTTTTAGTATTTTTTAATGATGGCAGCACTGGACATTGTACTTACGTAGTGTTGCTATATAAATAATTGAATTAAGTAATTTTTAAGTAATAATTTTAATAATAATGTGTATATTTTTGTATGACAGCTTTTTAAAGGTATTTTAAATGTAGAAATGTGCCTTGGATACATTCCACTGTATAAAAACTGTACTGATATTGTTTATTTTTTTCGATTTCGTAGTCTACAAAACACTCTTTTTTACTGACGATTTAATGACAACTGTATCTAATTTAATAATTAGGATTTGAATTAGGATATGAAAAAAGTTGTTTTAAAAATTTAACTGTTTTAATCGATTTTGATAAACTTGGACTGTTCCCTAAGTTGAAATAAACCATATTTAAATCAAAAAGGATAATCTAAATATGACTTGGTTTCCAAGTAATTTGTGGACAAATTATTCGGAAATCAAGTTCTGTTCCCCCGCACCGCTATATTTTCTAGATATTGCATGTTGAGTGGCGAGACTTAACGCCGCGCTTTGCGTCGTTAACAGAGATAGAAAATAAAGCCACTGCGTTATTAATAATTGGATTGTGTTAGGTAGGCCTAGGTTCCCAGGTTCCCTTTGCCGACCCTGCTATGTGCATTAAACAGCCAGAAGCTTAAAACAAAATATTCATAATATAGTGTTGTTAATTAAATTATGATATAATTTAGTATTAAAACCTATTTTTATAATCTCTATATATAAGATTATTTGTAAATATTTTTTATATTAGAAAGTATATAGCTTAGTGATTGACATGATTATTCACTGAGAAATCGATTTGAATATGTCTTACAATCAAAAAAGTTTAATTGATTTATAAATATTGGTTTTTTATACTCAAAAAAGTATAGTTGATTTTATAAAACCCCTTTATAATATAAATGAGAGTGTTTTTAAATATTTTTTTAATAGAAACATTCTTAGCTTTTGATTTCGATGTAACTCTAAAAATATATATTTTTTTACTTTTACCTTTTGTAAGGTATATTAGTTTTATGAAAAATAGCATCATATTTTAATTGCTAATATAAACGATGTAAAGTGTTTTTATATCTATGTAAATAACTCTATTAAAATCTCTTTGATCTCAAATATCAACTTTTGCACACCGCCATAGTAGTCTATTTTCTTGTATTATTATTATATTAGCTTTAAACTTCAATTTCGCCTGAGGGAGAGGTAACAAGTATAGTGGGTTACATCAAAACATTTAACGTGATGTAATATAGACTATAGCCTTCCTTGCTAAATGGACTATACAAAAATAGTTTTTCAATTCGAACCAATACTTACTGAGATTAGCGCGTTCAACCAAACATAATTTGTAATATTAATATAGATATTTAACACTAAGCTATATCCTTTTTTTTAAATGAACAAACGTACAAATGACTAGCAGTATTTTTTATATACATATTTGCATTTAAATCTAGTTTTTAATGTCCATAAATTTGTAGAAATAAGTGCGGATTCAATTCCCGTGTGAAGCATATAGTTTTTCAATAACCAAATACGGTCAGTATTATTTTTTAAAGTGTTTTTTTTATTGATTTTGAGCCATCACCGTGTGTGTTGAGATTTTGTGTTCCAAGTTGTAGGGAAAAATGGGTATTCAAAGATTAAAGTGATTTTTAGTATTTCCTTCAGAAAATAGAAGTTACACATTTTTCCATTCCCTGTCTTTTCATTTTATTAAGAAAGAACTAATATTTAAATATATTTATTTTGCTGTCAGACTAATAATAATTTATGTATTTTTCTTTATACTTTCTGCCTTATAAATGTTTTATTTGATTTTTTTTACTTAAATTTATTGCTAGAATCTATATAATATTGAAATATAAAAATACTTTTATTGCATATTAAATTTATAAACGTTCTGTAAACACTTTTAAGAAATAACTTTTAGTATTTTTGTGTAAAATTAATAAAAAACAAGACATCAATAGTTCGATGGTGGCCTCAGAGTCATTATTAGTATTCCTAATGCGGGTAGCTGTAATTTTTTAACTTTTTTTACAACTTCGAATGAGCCAATAATAAATTAATTTATTTTTTAACGTTTTTTTATACTTTTATAATAATACTCGTCCTAAATGAAATGTTTGTAATTTTTGTAATTAAATATTTTTTTATGTATTGTTGTTTTTTTATTTCTTTGAATCTAGGGTCTATATAAATATTCCAGTTATTATTATTACAACCTCAGACTAAAAGCAAAACTAATATATATATATATACAGGGTGTCCCAGGAGTCAACGATAAAACGAAAACAGGTGATAGACCAAGTCGTGACAGTTATGAGAAAAATATAAAAAAAAATCTGTGTCATGTATTTATCATATTATATTGATTTAAAAAAATATCGGAAAAACCGACACCCTGTGACGATTTTTCAAGTCCTAAGACTACAAATATTACTCTTTTTTCATTTTTTTTTTCTGTAATGTAATCATGAGTAGCCCTTCTGTGAATTACAGTTTAAGATTGAACATTGAACATACCTGCATCGGTTTTCAATAAAATGTGGTGTTTTTGCCAAACATTAAATTCAAAATATTTAGTACACCCAGCTTTAACCGACTGTACTATAAAAAAAATGTACTACACTGTTTTTGCAAGTAGCTTTAAAAGTTGGCGCATTTAATCTGGATTCCGAAATGGTACGATACTTGCTGGATTACTTCTTTGTTGAAGAGAGAAAAATCGAAATACACGATAATCGGGGTGACGTTCAGTGTTTTGGTATCTTTTCCGATACATTCTAGCTGCAGCATTAGCATTACATAACCATTCTCCATGAATGAAATGCATATTGGCAATGTGTCAAAGACCGAGTATATGGCCTGCGAGATCGCGGAGTCGAGTACTATCCTTATAGGTCCTGGGCCAGCCCCTAAATCGGATATGCAGGCTGCAGCTAGAATGTATGGGAAAAGATACCAAAACGCTGAACGTCACCCCGATTATCGTGTATTTCGATTTTTCTCTCTTCAATAAAGAAGTAATCCAGCAAGTATCGTACCATTTCGGAATCCAGATTAAATGCGCCAACTTTTAAAGTTACTTGCAAAAACAGTGTAGTACATTTTTTTTATAGTACAGTCGGTTAAAGTTGGGTATACTAAATATTTTGAACTTAATGTTTGGCAAAAACACCACATTTTATTGAAAACCGATGCAGGTATATTTCAATCTTAAACTGTAATTCACAGAAGGGTTACTCATGATTACATTACAGAAAAAAAAATGAAAAAAGAGTAATATTTGTAGTCTTAGGACTTGAAAAATCATCACAGGGTGTCGTTTTTTCCGATATTTTTTTAAATCAATATAATATGATAAATACATGACACAGATTTTTTTTTATATTTTTCTCATAACAGTCACGACTTGGTCTATCACCTGGTTTCGTTTTATCGTTGACTCCCGGGACACCCTGTATATATATTTTAAAATAGGTGTTTTCTTGGCAACTTGCCAAGCTTGTCTTTTTCATAAAATTAGAAAGTATAAAATTGAGTATAATTATCCCAAGTTAGTATTGTGATACTATATCTTATTATCTTATTTAATGAAACATTTGCTGAAATATTTAATATTTTCATTTCATCGCTCTGGTAACGAAGCAAAGCGTGGTGCTGAGTTACGTCAGTCAGTAAAGTGGGGAATGAAAGTGTCTTAACACTACTTCCCACGCTCCAAGCTGCCTACCCTACTACGTGCGCGATACAGCGTGAATGAGCTTGATTGAAAAATGGCTTTTTTTTAGTTGGGTTGGGTAGTATTTTGGAGTAGGCAAAGACTAAGTATTTTTTATAAATACCATTTCACGATTTGGATATTAAATGGCAGAGCTTAATTTGTAAAATAAATAGTTATAAGACTTCTAAATTAATATTTTGGGAGACGTTGCGGCCACCAATACTATGTATTTTCAAACTGAAGAACTTTTAGTAAATTTCGATTTGAACTGAGGACCATCCAGTTGGCAGTTACTTTTAAATATCATCCGGCTTACAGTGTAATTCTGCTACCAGGTGACATCAGTATACGTATATTATCAGGAGGTACGACTGCATAACGACGGAAAACTGTTGAGTTTCTTGCCGGCTCTTCTCAGCAGAACTGCCTTCCGAACCGGTGCCGGTGGTAGCTTTTTGTTCATATGTTCATTCGACGATTCAAAAGTGCTTATAATAATTGCCTATTTGAATAAAGACTATTTTCAATTTGAATTTAGCCAATTTCCTAGTAAGTCGACGATATGCATTTTTTATTCATTAAATTTGTCTTTTAAAAACAATTCGTAGACAAAATTTCAAATGGGGAGAGCGTTTATGAAATAGTAAATAAAACAATTAATATTATTAAAATGTCATTTATTTTATTATTTATATGAAAAACACACGAAAAACACAAAAACCATTAAAAGTCATAAAAAGTCACAAAAACACAAAATACTACAAATTCATGTAGAAAATAAAAAATGATCAAAAAAGTACACATTTGACATAATCACATAAAAAATCATATTATAAAAATATTGTCGCTTATTTTTTTATTAAAAAAATAAGTAACCTTAGCAATAAAATACAACCAATATTAAGTAGAAATAAAAAAGTACACCTTAGGCTAATAATAAGTAAAAAAAAGATATGTCAAATTGACATTTAAAAAGGCGCGAAGAGGCCATCTCGTGCGTCATATTTAAAACGCATTTTTGAAGGGATAGTTCTTGTGAGTGTCACCCATTCTAAAAAAAAAATAATTTTGTTAAAAATCTTTTAAAAGCAACAGATTTTTTTCATCTTTCAGATTCAATCTTATTTATAATAACTTTAAGTTAATGTTTTTATCTATTTTATAAGAAACTTCAGTTTATATTTATTTTTCAATATAACACTGTAGTGTAGGCAGTGGGAATTTAGTGCCAAGGCACTCCATTCCGTTCCAGCGTTTCGGCAATTTTCGAGATGAGTGATCTCAATTTTTTTTGTTTACCAGAACGATAAAACATCGGAATCGATACGTGATGTAATAGCGCATATAGTTTCCCTACTAGACCACAACACAGAAATAATGTTCAATTCTAACCAGTAGTTTCTGAGTTATCTATCGCGTTCAACCAAACAAATGCTTTATAATACATGTATTAGTAAGGGAGTGTACATTTATTTGTCCAATTTAAAATAGGACAGCCATTTTAGTCTCTGATGCCAAGGAAAAGCGTGGCGTTGACTTTCGCCATTCAGCACGCAACGACTAGTATTCAGCGGGAAGTGGAGATTGGAAGTATCTTAATAAAAACAGGGTGTCTTAACACTAAGTTTCCAGGTTCCTTCTGCCTATCCTGCTATGTGCGGGATTCAGCGTGAAACTAACAAAAACAATTAATAGAAAGAAAAATAAAATCAAATATTAATAAATAATACAGAAAGAACATAATATTAATGCCTTAATATTATGTTCTTTCTGTATACACTACATTGCTACTCTCATCAGTTCGAAATATTATAAAAAGTAAGGAAAAAAAATACCCCTTAAACGTAAAAGTGCGTTTATTCTTATTGAGAGCGTCCAAAGCTGACACTTGGGTTTGGTCTAACGTCACGTTCAGCGCCTGCAGGTTGTCCCACAGGTGGGCGCCGGTGGAAGACTTGACCACTACGTTGCGATTATGGAAGAGCTGGTAGCTGTGGAAGGTAATATAAAGAACTATGGTAATTAGATAGACTTTGTACCACCTAGTCTTTAAAATTTGAAGTCTTAAATCTACCACTCCAGATACCAGTCAACTCATTTTGCAAGAATCCATGGTCTACTCCAAGATGTTTTTAATTTTTTATATGACAGGCTTTGATTGTTCGTGCATTTTTTGTGTAAAGAGGAGTTTTGTCGATCTCAGTAGGTATATTGATTATAAGTAGGGATGTTACAAAACTTCGTCTTCAGGCCCGATAGATCGGAACTTCCGATTAATATAATATCTCCGATTCCGACTTCGGTTCCGACATTATTGAATCGGATTTTACAATCGAAGGTGGCGCGGTCGCGGCCAAGGTCACCGTGTCTAAAAAACTGTCACGCGGGTAATGTCTCTCTACAGGCACTAAGGTTCAATTAGGTTACTCTGTCAATTTATTTGTTCACTGGACTTCTGTGGTATACATACAGATAAATAAAGAACATTATTAGATCTAATTTGTTTTTATTATCTATAAAAAAATGGTATTAAAATCAATATTCAACTACGAAGTCTCGATAATGTACCGATTTTTGTTAATTACAAAATTAAATGCTATACTCACGCAATAAGCAATTGTGCTGGAGTGACTCCTAAACCTGCAGCCATCACCTGTACCAATGGGTCATCGATCACCGAGAAGTTTCCACTTTTCAGTTCTAGAGGAGTTCCCTTAGATCCAAGGACACTGTAGCAGCTCAGTTTTATGTTGCGATTGGCGCAGAAGTCCTCTAAATTGTGTTGATTCAGGTAAGGATGGCATTCCACCTGTTTTTTTGGAAAAAATGATATCTTAGATCCTTTATTAGTAAATGTATAAAACTTCTACTCAGCGAGATTTGAATTCGCGCTTCTTAGAAAAAGTTTTCGTTTCGTTTCGGAATAATACATTGTAAATACTAAGAAACAAAAGCAGTAAACGTGACCGTTGTGGGTTCGAATGAAATTCAGGGAAATCAATTATTTTGATATCTTCACTTTACTAAGGAGAATTTTTAGAAAATCAGGCGGTTTGTAATTAACGGAGTGTTTTAACCCTAGGTTCCCTCTAATTACTCTGCTATATACGGATTACAGGATTGACACAATAATATTTAGATGATACCTGATTATTGAGGTCGTCGTAGCGCAGCGGCACAAGGGTGTGACTGGCACGCGACGGTTGTGGGTTCGATCCCCACTCGAGGATGTAAAATATTTATTTACATTTATATTTCCATTTATTCGCTCTAGTGTCAAGGCAAAACGCGGCGTTGAGTTCTGCCACGCAACACGGAAATCCTCCAGAATTCGGCAGAAAGTGGGGAACGGAGTGTCTTAACACTAGGATTCCTCTGTCTACCCTGCTGTGCAGGGGATACAGCGTGAAGCTATTTTTTTACCTGATTAACTACTGGCTTGAACTTCGCTTTATCCATGATCCTGTCAACTTGGGCGGAATTGAAGTTGCTAAAACCTATCCGTTTCGCCAAGCCCTTGGCAGCAACCGTCTCCATGCCGTACCAAGCTTCCAAGTAGTCATGTTGGGAGTATTGGAGCACGTTGGCGATTTTTGGTATAGGATTCGGTCCCTCCTGGATTTTTTAAATGGTTAGTATATATAATTGATTTTACAGAATAGTTAATTAGTTTTTAGTTTTTCACTAAATATAAAAGCGACAGTTGTTCGTCACTAGTCACTTATCACTAGTGGAAATAAAATATTTTATGTCTACTATTTAATTAAATATCTAAAACTCACCCTAAAGGACATAGGGTTGTGTATCATAAAAAGGTCGAAGTACTCTAACCCCATGTTCTGTAGAGAGTTCCGGCATGCCGTCTCCACCAGGTCACGGCGGTGGAACGTACTCCAGAGCTTGGATATGATGAAGAGATCCTCTCTGGACAGATTTTGATAAAAGTTTAAAAAAAAAAAGTTTTACGGCATATAATCACACTAGTCCTAGTAACATTATAAATGCAAAAGTTTGTGAGGATGGGTGTTTGTTGCACTTTCACGCAAAACTACTAAACGTAGGCAATAGGCAACTATATTAATAATTTTATATTTTAAATATACTGTTTCCCTCGTCGCCAGAGCGAAGAAATGAAAATATTCTCTCAAGTGCGAATCGAGTGCGACTATAAGCTCCGTAAACGTCAGGATCTGTAAAAGTGTAAACGTTCGCACACTTGTATCCCTCCGCCAAGACTGGCCTCGATTTTCCTTCTTTCTTCTACATTTAACTTACCTCTTGACAGTGCCATCTTCTATCTTACTTCTGATAGCTTCTCCTATCTCTTTCTCATTCCCATATATGAAGGCGGTGTCGATAGCTCTGTATCCAAGGTCGATCGCTGCTGACACTATGTATTTGATGAGTTTAGGATCGAGCTAAAAAAAATTTTTTTTAGTCATCGCCGCCGATGAATGATTTCTACTTATTTGGAGCAGAAATTTAAACCAATTTTAGGATTCTGTACCTCAAAAGAAAAACTGGGACCCTAATAGGATCATTAAGGTCGCGTTCAGGTATCAGATGAAATTAATATCAATTATGTATAGGTCTACGGTCCCTTAGAGCACAAAAAAAAACTTCTAAGTCGACGCAGACAAAAGATCGAGCATTTATGCATCGTTTTTACTTTTATTTGTTTCTTTTTTCCCGTGGACACACATTTATATAATTTGGGAAAAAGTGAGAAAATACAATACAAACAAAGGAAAAAAGTGAATATTTTAATCATAATTCAAGAAAGCACAATTGTCCAGCCATTTAAAAATTATCATTGGCGTTTTTCTAATTGTATGTTTACTTTTTAATTCGATAGTTATTTTTATGTCGATAGTTTATAATGAATACATGAAGAGAAACTAACATGGAACACGGAAGTTTCTTAATGGGAAACGGAGTATCTTAAGACTAGGTTCCTAGGTTCCCTCATTATTATGTGCAGGATACAGAAAAAGAAGCTAAAAAAATTAAAACATACCAAGGCTGTACCAACAGCTATCACGGGCATAGGAGACCCATCACGTAACTCAATATTGGGCATATCCTCCCATTTGCCATATTTAGTTTTTGCTAAACTCAATTCTTCTATTCTATTCTTTAATTCTTCTTCACTGATCGTCGGGATGATTGAGGTGTTCTCATTCTTGGTCACATTTTCTTCTGTTTTTATAGGGACGATTTTTTTCTGCAAAAAAAAAAGGTATATTAATATGTTTTGCTTAAAGTACATTATTACGGCCAGTTATGGCCGTTGCGAAGTTATTAGAATATTTCTTTTCTATCTATTTGTGTAGGTCGAGCGGGCGAAGCCGCAGGCGGGTCACTAGTTCTATAATGACCTATTTGTAAACTGTTACATAAAAAATATATATTTGTAACGCCGTTGTAATAAATTTGAGGCGAATTTTTTGGAACATGAGGGTATCTTAAATTGAAAACGAATTATATTACTGAAGCCGTTATTCTATAGAAAGTAAATGTAACACATAGGGGCTGTACTTTATGGAGAACAGAGTGATCACTAGATTTTCTTTACTATACCCATAATGAATGGAAAATAACAACATATAATTATTCAGAAATTATATTAAAATAAAAACTCTTCTGACACACAACAATTGAATTAGAAGTGAACGGGATTACCAGAAAGAGTTTCCAGAAATACCTATGGCAACGGGAAGAGAATATATAGTCCATTATTTAATTGAAAAAATATATAGATGCAATTTTATTAGTTACTATTTGCTGTTATTCCACACTTTTTACAAAATTAATTATTTACTTATAAGAAAAATAGGTAGATAGCTAGGTATATAAAAAGTATGAGCAGTCCTTCAATGGAACATAAATATATACTTCATACTTCCGTTTAGTTAAACATTTTCACGTAATAGTTAATGATATTAAAAATGATGTCATCGTTTTACATAATTTATGAAAGAATAAACGTAATTTAGAGAAAAAAGGTTAATAAAACTGTGTGAAAAAATTCCACGTAATATTTTACACGAAAAATATGAAAAAGGCACACAAAAAATGGAATAACATAAAAAATATACTCACAAACAATAGATACACAATAAACAGTATAATAATCTTCATTTTCGACAATAATTGCACTAAAAAATTGTTAATCACGTCTACCAAGTACATCACTTTGAACATAAATGTGGGTACTTTAGTTAAATTTAAATTTACAAGAAAAAATATAAATCTGCGGGTAGAAATTACTTTTCGTTGAATGATAGATGCTTAAAAGGTTAAATAGTGTTACTATTATAAAAAACGATTTTTGTTTTATTAATATTTTAAAAATGTTTACTAATAATATATTAAGCTATATTTATTTATTTTTTATTAAAAATAATATATAATAGTTTTTCACGACTTGAGTTCCGCCACAAGCCGTCTTCATGCAATGCTTCGAAAATTTGGTGATACGTACGGAACGAGGTGTTTTAACACTAGGTTCCGTCTGCTTAGCCTGCTACTTGCGGGAAATAATAGGCTCGGTGACATTAAAGGATGTTTTATGTTTACTTATGAATCATTTACCCGAGTGCGAAATGAATCCATTACTTTTGCCACACTATATATGTTGACTGCACTATAAATGCGGGAGATGAGTAATGATAACAATAGATCTATCAATTAAAATGTATTCAGGTTAATACTAGATATTCATTCGGGTTAATACGTGCGACTGTAAAGGCGACGGTTGCGGGTTCGATTCCCACTCGGGGGAATTAAATGTTTAATATGATTATTGTGTTCGCTCTGGTAACGAAGCAAAGCGCGGCGTTGAGTTCCGCCACTCAACATGTCACGCGTCAAGATTTCTAAGAAGTATTATTTTAAGTTACTTGCATTTTGAGTGACGGAACTTGGCGCCGCGCTTTCATAATAGTATCAAGTAATTAGAAATATATGTATATTTTTAACAGAATACTTATTGATAAGTTATTTTGTTCTCCATATTCGTAGAAAATTAGTTTAATAATATGTTGTTACAAAAAACCGGCCAAGTGCGAGTCCGTACCATTATCTATAAATACGAGCAAAAAACCACATTTGTTAGGTATATGGGAACCCTCTTTAATATTTATTTTATTCTGTTTTTTTACAGAAATCCATAATCTGTGAAAATTTTAGCTAATTATCATGATTCATGAGATACGGCCTGGTGACAGACGGACGGCCAGCGGAGTCTTAGTAATATGGTCTCGTTTTGCCCTTTGAACAGTCTGCATAGGGTCGGGTCCACCATATGTTTTTATTATCACAACGAGTGGGAACTGAACCCACAACCGTCGCGTCTAAAGCCAAGCACTTTATCATCGCACGACGGCCTCAATTAATAATAATAATTTGGATTTAATATAATATATGGCGTCATCAAATTAATGACGTAATTAATATTTCAGACAGCTATTGTTCAAACGACCTTAATTTTCTTTTCTTAATTAAATAGAATTATTCTGCTAAAAAAAATGTTTTTTTACATGATTGACACTGACATTGTTGAAGTGATGGGTGTAGGTTCAGTCTCCAGTTCTTATATGTAAAAAATATTTTATATTCTAGGTCTGGCAAAACAAAACGCGGCGTTAAGTTCCGCAAATGTCTCGGCAATGGGCAAACAGCATGTGGCAATATTTTTTACATTTTTAAAGTATTATGCCAAACTTACAAAAGCAAAATACTTATTTAGAAAACGTTTTCTAAATGAGTGTGTATTTTTGTAAGGGATCTTTGTGGCTGTGTCGATTTTGGATGGTACATAGTAACAAGTAGTAGTAGCAGGTTCAAAGCAAATATTCACCTCAAACACAGCAGCTCTTGATAATATCGTTCCTCTCGACCGACTCCTTTCATATACTCTCCTTTCTTTACTTTCCTTCTCTATTGAATTCATTCTCATCACCATTTGTCTAACTCTCCCTTTCACTACATCTCCTAAATCTAGCTCCGCCAGTGACTTAGCCCTCCTTTCTTCATTAAACTTCTTAAATTTAATATCGAAAACGTTTTCATTATTATTATTTATTTCATTAAAATGTAATTCAGCTAATGATTTTGTTCTATTATAGCTATTAAATGAGTTTTCTTGTAACACTTCATGAGTTTTATCTTCTACAAGTACAACTTCTGATTTTATTAATTTATCTTCTAATTTCGATTCTTGTAATTTTTCTATTTCATCTTCTTCATTTATTTTTGTTGTTTTCACTTCTATTTTACTTGTTTTCATGTCTTCTTTTTTGACTTCATCATTAAAATTAATGTTGGATTTAGTTTCTATACTTTTTAATCTTTGTAGAACAGAGGAGTGTACTCTATTATATACGGAGTAATAATCAAATGAATTTTCGCCCTTTTTAATATCATTCAATATTTCACGTTCTTTGATATTGACATTTTTATTTAGTTTTAGAATTTCATCAACTATTATAGGTTTTGTATTGTCATTTTGTATATTTTGGTCATTTGTATCTTTTTCAAGCTTTTCTGGTTCATTTCTCTGTAAATGTAAAAACATGTGTTTTAAAAACAGCACTCAATATTTAAATGAAATATAATAAAAAATTGTATTTTATTAACATTAGTGTAGTTTATTATTATTTATTTTTGTTAATTTCTTTTTTATTAATTATAGTAAAATTGAAACCATGATAATGTAAGTAGAAATACTTGTCTCACGATGGTATTTAATTCAATTTTCTAATATGGATAGAGAAACGGGAACGATAAATCGTCTTAAATAATTTTGGAAAATAAAAAAATATTTTTTTTAGAAAACTATGTTTTAGAATTTTGAAATTTTATGTGTATCAAAATTAAAAACCTTACCTCAAAAATAGCTACTTTAGAAATAACTGACACGTTTCTTGGTATATCATCTTCTGTTTTTTCTATTTTAACTTCCCTTGAGTCTAATCGACTGATAATTCTGTTTACTTTACCTTTCAAAATAATTATATCTTCCTCCTCTAAATCATTAATATTTTTAATTTGAGATGAAATTAAAGACTTACTACTAACATTCACTGTTGCATTGTCTGTTTCTGGGTAAGATTTGATCTTCTTACTATCATTATTTATGTCAATTATCTCAGTATTCTTAGTGACACTATTTTCTATTATAGAATTTTTACTTTCTTTTATTCTTTCTATAATTATTTCTTTTTGAACAATATTTGATTCTTTATTTTCTATTTTAGTATTATTTATTGGTAAGTTTTCATTTTTATTTATTTCTAGAGCTCCGTGTTGGTTTATATATTCAATCTGATTTTTGTCATCTCTCGTTGTTTTTTCGATAGTTTCTTTATTTTCAATTTTACTCCAGTTATTATTTTCTTCACTAATATCAATTATAGAAGTGCTAATAGTTTCAATAGATTGAATTCTCTGTACAGTATTAAGTTCAGCTGATTCCTTCTCATCAAAAGCATATTTGATTTGGCTCTCATTAGATATTACTAATTCACTTTCGCCTACTTTCATATTAGAATCAATATTCTTTTCTTTACTTTCTTCTTTATTAAAATCTTTATTATTGACTATAAGATCATTTTTATTATTTCCAAAAACATTAGATGCATTTTGTAAATCTTTTCTTTGATCTTCGTTTAAACTTCCCTTGTTTGAAACTTTAGATTTTAAATCAGTTGAAGTATTATCATATTCAAGACTGGTCAAAGTTTCTATTCCTTTGGTTGTTACGCTATGTTGAACTTGTTCATCAGTCGCTGAAATTTCAGTTACTTTTGTTTCATCATTAGTCGATTCTCGTATTTTTACGCTATTACTTTCATCACAATGTTTATTGATAAGATTTACATTTAAGGTTGGTAATTTTTCAGATTGTGATAAGATGCTTTCTGATTCAGAACTTACGATTGAAATACTCTTTTCACTTGTTAGAGTATTTATATTTTGATTCACTTCTTTAGTTTCAGTAGAAGTAAGTAAACTTGAACTGTTTGAGTTAATAGTAATATTAAAAGTAATTTTGCTTGCTGTGGTGGCTGATAACTCGTTTTCTTCTTTTATGTGTATAATTTGTTCATTTGTTAACTTTTCCTCATCAATATGCATAATGTGCGTATTTACAGTACTTTTTTGTTCATCAATTGGCAATTCTCTGGTTGAATTTTGTGATATGTTATTTTTTTCAACTTCTACACCTGTTTCAGTACTAACTTTCTGGCTTGATAGTTTATCAATAATATTTGTTTTTCCTGGAAGTTTATTTAAAGATGCTGAGCTCAGTTTTGACTCTACTTTATCCTTCATATGGGATTTTATAGGAATTTTACACTTTTGTGTTTCAGATTTGTTTTCTGATTTTACTGCAATTACTTCTCTAGAGGAAATATTAGTATGTTCAGTTTCAATGCTTTTCTGATGCCTGATAGTTTTATACATTGAGCTAGTTTCAAGTGATTCTATTTTTTTGTCTGTAATAGATTCAGATTTATTTATTGCGTTAATTTCAGATGTTTTGTTGTTTTTAACCTTCATAAATTCTAAATCCTTTACAATAATTGATTTTGATTGCGAGGGTATTTTAGAATCATCAATAGAATTACGTTTTTTGAGAGAGCCTCGTCTGATACTCGGTATTAATATATCTTGTTCACTCTTTCGTTTTAGTAACGGTATTTTACTTTTAACTTTTTCTGAATTAGATTTTTGTCTCACTGTTTCAACGTTTTCATCATACGCATGAATTATTTCTTCAAATATAGAGTCGACTATCTCAGCGTCTCTTAAGCTTTCTGGTGTTGGAATGCTAACATCGGTGGCATTATCTTTAATTTCTTCATATATTTTGTCAAATTCATCGTCTAGCTTCTGAGAATCTTTATTCTTTCCATCTCCATTCTGTTCTATCTTCTGTGTGTTTTGTCTAGCTTCTTTAAGTCTTGGTATTGAAGATCTCACTTTGATACCAAGGATTGGCTGAAAAATTTAAATAGATTTTATTATTTCTTGTCTTTAACTCCTTACTACCTTACTCCTGTATAATAAGTAGTATAATAAGAAAATAAAATTAAATTTCTACTAACCTCGTGAACAGCTTTCTCATGTGTAGATCGTTGTTCTCTTTTAATTCTATCAACGGCTTGCTTGAAATTAAGCTTTGGTATCCTGGTTTGCTTGGAATTGTTATTTATATCATCATTTTCACCTTCAAAATGAAATAAATACCATTATAATTTTATTTGTTATTTTATAATACAAGCTGGCTGGCTGAAGCCGTCGTGGCGCAAGGGCACAAGAATATGACTGTAAGGCGGCAGTTGTGGGTTCGATCCCCACTCGGAGTAATTCGGCGGAAAGTGAGGAACGAAGAATCTACCTCTGATATATGCTGAATACAGCTCAGTGTTTGACTGTATGCTTGATGGTTATGGGTTCGATCGCCACTCAATGGAATGAATTATTATTACGTCAGACGCCCTCAAACTTGTTTTGTTGTATAAAATATCAATTATTACCTTTTTCGCTACCACTTAAGTAAATCGCCTCCTCTTTGGTTACAGATACAACTACTTTACTCCCATCGCCGTCAGTGGTAATGTCCTTAAATTCTGCTGTCTTTATGACTATTCTATCCTAAAATACAATAAAATAATAATAAAAAATATATACTCTTGAATGCTATAAATCCGTTTTAGGCAATTATGAGACTTTTTTAAGCTTTTCCCCGCATTTTTACTCTCAATGTGCTCAAACAATTATCGGTAATTCTTATACAATTTTATATGAACTAGTTGTCTCCTGTGGATTTACCGGTGCGAAATATATATGAAAATAGCAAGGAGTTTGGTATGACCCAGGACATAGTGAAAACCTAGTGCTAAACCCAAACATTGCGTTGTTGACTAAAAACAACACATGAATCACCCCTGAGTGAGAATTGAACCCATAATCATTGCGTTTTTGGTCACAAACTGTTCCACTGCGACATAATGGCCTTATTTTAAAATCAGATTATCACTAATATTATGTTATTTCCTATTTAAAATTGTTTATCGATATTATTAATGAGATAAGACTGATGATGACAATTATTACATACTATTAAAGTTATTTGTGAACATATATAAAATTATCCATTTATAATTTTTTATTAAAGCATACAGCAAGGTAAGTGAGAGGGAACCTAGTCTCCAATCCGTTCACTGCGTGCCGTCTAAATATAGAAACAGTGCGTGATGAGTGGTGAAACTCACGAGTTACGAGAACGAGGAAAAATAATTCCTTTCCCCGAGTGGGAATCGAACCCGAACTTTACAACCAAACAATACACTTTTTTTCCATATTTTCTGATAAGCTTTGTTATTTTTGTTTTACCCTTGCGAATGGAGTTATTGAAAATCGTTTATTCTTCATATTCTCATATTCTTTCTTCATAATAACATTGCCGTAGGTAAAAAAAAACTATATATAACCCAAAAGATAAATCATTTATTCCAAATCATTTCTTGTACCCATATTCGAAGACTTGAACTTGTGACACAACACTTTTACCGGGCATTGTCTGCTTTTTAAACAAATGTTGAAATCTTACCGAGACATTCTCAGAAACGACCACTTTTTGGACTTTCAAATCTTCTTTGGTCAAAGTGGTTTCTTCTTTGGTTACAGTTAATACTGGAGAATATACAGCACCTTCTTCATCACCTCTTTCTACATCATTTAGGTCACCTCTTAGTTCTTGATTCTTTGGTACGTTTGATTCTATTTCTTGTTTGGATTCGGACATATTTGATCTGGAATATGTAATTAACGGATTTAAACTAAATACTAAAATATTTAAACAATTTTATGATCGGCATGTAAACTCTAAAGTTATTCTATTAAAAAGGAAACACCTAAGTTTCTGAAGTCTTCATTTCTATCTGAAATCTTGATGGATCATTAATTCCATGTGATAAATCTTCACCTTATAACAGCGTACGCAAAGTAGAACATTTCTCACGAATCGTCCAATTTTGCCAGAACCAGAGCGAAGTAATAAAAATAATTCTGTCCCACAAATGGCAATCGACGGCTTCAACAGTTTCTATTAAAAAATTGACAATTAAATGCTAATAAATATCTATTAATAATACTTACGTATCGATGAAAAATTTCAATAGTACACTGTGTCCAATATCTGCCATATAATTAGGTGTTAACTCCAGCGATAAGCTATTATCTAATATGCACTTGATAAGTAACGTTTATCTAAGTCGTGTGTGGATGGGTGCCCGTTTTGTGATTGGTCACTCTTGTCTTTGTTTTAAAGGAAAATAAAAGTATGATTTAGTTAGGAAAGAGAACTAGAATTGATGTTTAGATTTTTTGGAATTATGAAAGTGATAGAAATATTTCTTTAGCCATAATTTTGGTTTTCAATATATTTACAGATAAAAAATTATTAAGGTTATGTAATTCTTCGTTAGCTTCAATCTGTATCCCGTATACAATAGGGAGGAAACCCAGTGTCAAGACATTCCGGCGGAATTAAGATAACCAGAGCGGAGAAATAAAATTGATTCATTGGGAAGTCATCCGAGAGGGAATCAAACCCATGACCCATTGACCCATAAGAACAAGGGTTATAAACAAATAGAATATTTAAAACTACTTAGTGGGCATCGCCCTATGCTCGACCATCAAAACGATGGTCTGTAGTAGTAACAAAGAAAAAACTCATTGAAAAACCATTCGCACTGCTATATAAAACAATAGTCCACGTTATTTTCTATATTATAGAAATTTTATTTCAAAATTTAACCAACTGTCAATATGTATGCATTTTTTAAATAATCTCTATTTAAACACTTTCACTTTACGCCGCGGCGTTGTGTTCCAATACATTGCCGTCTCATACATTGGCCGTTGCGTGAGGATCTGAGTGTCTTAACAATAGGTTTCCTCTACCGACCTTGCTTTACCGGAGAACGAGTGAAGCTGCTTTAAAAAAAACACTTTTATATCAAAACGAATTTTTAAACACTTAAATTTTTGATAAAAACAAACGGCTCAGAGGAAAATCGCGAAAATACTGGTAAATCATACCTTTTATCGGAAAATGATAAAAACAATGATAACTATTGATTGATGATAATAATGTTGACTGCTTTATGACTCAGTCGTAATGTCTTCATGGCGGTTATGGGTTACAATACAGGAATATTTAAATTGATGAAATAATTGAGACAAAAAAGAAACCGTCGTGGGCCAGGAGCACAAGCGTGTAACTGTAAATGTGACAGGTTCGATTACCACTCGAGGAAATAAAATATTTAATATTATCATTTCTTGGCTCTGGTAACGAGGCAAAGCGTTGAGTTCCTCCACTCATCAAGTAAACAAGGAATATCTCCAAAATTCGGTGGACAGTAGGGAGCGGAATGTCTTAAAGGGAACGGAGTGTCTTAACACTTGGTTCCCAGGTTCCCTCTGCGTACCCTGCTAAAAAATTAAAAAATGAAAAAATTGATATGCTTATTTATTGTCGTGTCATAGATTAAACATCACAAATGACATCACACGATACGGTAATGATACGGAACCATCCAGCGCGAGTTGAATTTCAATTTACAAAGAATGGCCGCCTGTTGAATCATTGTGCTAGGTTTATATGAATAAACTTTTATGTAGCAAGAATATATGTTGTTTAGAACTTCATGCTGTATACCGCAAATAGCAGAGTAAGCAGAGGGCACCTGGGAACCAAGTGTTATGACACCCCGCTCCTCTAGTGCTAAGACCCTCACTGATCAGTTTTCGAGTGCGTGTTGAGTGGAGGGAAATCAACACCGCGCTTTGTTTTGTTACCAGATCGAGGAAATAATTTATTACCACCAGTGAAAATTGAATCCACAATGATCGTGTTTATAGTCAGATTCCTCTCCCCATGTTCCGCCGAATTCCAGAGGCATTGCGTGTTGAGTGTCGGAATTAATTAATTATTGTAAAAAAAATATTACAAACAAAAAAATACTCGTTATGTATGACACATGACACATTCTAACTGTGGGGGTACCTCGTCCCGCAATCATAGTGGTATCTCCATAAATCGACTATGCAACATAAATATAATTTTTCAGTTGTAATCAGAAGTTCCTGAGATTAGCGCGTTTAAACAGACTCTTCAACTCCCGTTGTACTCGTATGCTATAACAAAACAATTAAAATTTTCCAACGTCATGTAAACTAAGCTGAAAACCATTTCTATTATACTAACCCTCTAACCCCGATCTTTGGGCAAAGAATAAAATGACAAAAATTAAAAGTCAACGTGAACTTTTTTATTTTTAGAAATCAGGGTACGTTACTCATTTTCCTCTCAATTATCCAGATATTGTGTATGGCGTGTAGTAGATCTTTTAAACGGAGTCGGAAAGTGAACTCTTCCCTGAGTGAAGCTTGAACCCACAGTCGTCGCGTTTAGTCATACGTTGTGCCCCTGTTTCATTTTTTACTAAGAGGGAATAAACCACACAACCATCGTTGCCGGAATCCGAACCTACCGCGCTACGATGACTTAAAGATTTTTTAGTTGCACAAACATGAGATTGTCGACGATATTCTGTCTGACTGTAAACGCGACGTTTGTGGGCCCTGTTCTCTCTCCGGGGTATAAATAATTTTTATTTCTTAGCTTTAAGGGTAACCCCTCAATTTAACAGGCAAAATCTCGAAAATTAGGCGAGAAGTGTGAAATGTTATAAAAGTAGGTTCCCTTAGCACATAGCAGGGAGCTAAAACACACACAAGCAACTCTTTATTTATAACAAAATCATAATTGGCATACAAATGTGACATTAATGCCTACAAGCATTTGCCACATCTACAAATTATTCTATCCCCCTACAACTCAATGATCCAATGTCTGTCGGTGACGGGTTCAAGTCGGGTTGTCCTTTAATGGCCCCCCGTTCTTATATCGAGATCTAATCATTTTGCTTTTTTTTTTACTTAAAAAAATTTTAGTCAGCTACACGTCGTATCCCGCACATTGCAGGGTAGGCAGGGGAAGGACACTCCGTTCTCCACTTTCGAAATTTTTCATGGTCCTTCATTCTTCACAGATGGCCCTAAATCGAGACAATGTGTTCATATCTATAGTAGGATTATTTTCCAACAGCCTTGAATTTAGCTTAGAATTGCTATTGCATATGCTATAGCATTGTTATAGCAGGGAAATGCATTCCCCCGAGTTTGGATCGAACCCACAGCCTGTCGGGTTTACAGTCGTACGATTTTGCCACTGCGCCATGACTGTCCTCAAATATAAATTATCATAATAAAATGAGTATAACCGAAATGTGGGGGTCGATCGTGACGCCTTATTAAATACCTCACAAGCCAGTGTACGATGACCATGAGATTGTATTTAGGTGGATGGTCATTCAGTTATTTTTTTAATATTTTTATTAATTCACCGTGTTCTGGTAATAAAATGATTATTTATGTTATTATGAAACGTGAAACGTTACAGAACAAGAATTAAAAAAAATGAATGCCGTGGAGACGGGAGAGGTCGAGATCTATTGTTAGGGTATGAGGAGTCAATTTAGTTGTGCAAATCCGCAATGACAAGATACACAGAATGTCAGGTACCTACTAGTGAGGCTGTCTCAATGAGAATGAAGAGAAACAGAGCGAGTAAATGAAAATAATTCATTCTCCCTAGTTGGATTTCAACCTTACTTCAACAAGTATTACTCTTATAGCCAATTACTACTAGACTTCATGCTGTATCCTGCAGGATATTCAGAGGGTATATGAGAACTTCGTGTCAGTCAGTGCCGCGTTTTGGCTTATTACCAGAGCGAGGAAATGAAAATATTAAATTGTTTTGGAAATCGAACCCATATTCGCGCGTTGCGCTTGCAGTGCCTCTGCGTTACGATGCCTTCACTACAACTACTATTATACGAGTGCATATATTATATAGGGATTAAGAACATTTTTAACAAATTGTCGTTCAAATATATATGAAATGGACGTCATATCAGGGATACCAACGCGTAGAAGGAACGCCTCTTATTGAATATCTCAGATACTGCGTGCCGACACATACATTAGGGGAACCATGAGTTTAGAAAATGATGGATAGACCTAAGTTATAATTTCTTAAAATGACAAAAAATGGGGAGTTTAGTGTTTTAACATCCAGTTCTCCTTGTTTATATTTTTTTTTATAGCGAGGTTATCTGCCAGTTATGGTCTGGCAGATGTTGGTTATCCAAAAAACCCACTAATCCTCACGGGCGGAGCTCACTGGGCGGAGCTAGTGGCAAAAATTAAATATAAACGTTTTCCTGCGTAGGGATCAAACTCACAACGCTATGTTTACAGTCAGATTCGATTACCTCTCTCTCTCTCTCTATCTTCTTACGGCTATACTGATGAACATAATGGACTTTTAAATACAAAATGAATTAATAAATAAAATTAAGTACATAATGTAATTAGTTAATTATATTATAGTAATATCTTTAGAAGTTTTCACAAAATATTCTTACTTCGATAAGAAAGTATAGGCTTTGGTGGTCAGAACGCTTGTACGGTCACCATGAGGTGCCGGTTCTAGATGACTTACGTTCAATTTTTATTTACTTATTTATTTAATGCGTTATTGCACCAAGATGATACAATTTATAAAAATAATAATAAAAATAAAGTTTTATATGCTTTCTAAAAATATTTTTATAAACTTTAATACTTTCAGAGAAGGGAAATTTATAGAATTCTAAATTATAGTCACCCTTTAATTGAAGCAGTCAACAAAAATGTATTTATTTCTATTTTATTTTTCATATATCTTCGTTTTACGATAGAAATTCCAAAAAAATTTGATTTTTTTTAAACTTTTTTCGATTCCGAATATATGGGGATAGGCAGACAGGACGTAGAGCTTAATGCAGTTCTCCATTTCGAGACATTGCATGTCGAGTGGCGGTACTCAATGTCGCGCCTTGTCCTCTTTCCAAATGATGATGAATGATGATGACATTTATTTATTATGTTCATTTTAAAAAAATCATCTTCACGCTGTATCCCGCACACAGCAGGGTAGGCAGAGGGAACTCTCTCCGAGAGACTCCGTTCCCCATTTTCTGCCGAATTTTGAAGGCATTGCGTGTTGAGGGGCAGAACTCAACGCCGCGCTCTGCCTCGATACCAGAGCGAAGAAATGGAAATATATATTCACTTTCTCGAGTAGGAATCGAACCCACAACCGTGTTACAGTCACCCTTGAGCCGCTGCGCCACGACGACGGCCTCAATTCATTTTAAATGCACTCGTACAAAAGCTTTGCCTTTGCCTTTTTCCATAAAAAAGTCTATTACATTAATTAGCTTGAACCTACGGCTTCGCCTGCGTTATTGTACCACTCACCTCAGATACAATGGGGTGCATAGAAACGATAAACGTATGTAACATATATCCTATAGCAGAGAATCTTAGAACTTTCTCTACCACAAAGAAACTCTCCGTTCCGTGGAACCCCCCATCAGAATAATATAAATATAAGTATAAAATAGAACTTATATTCTCGATCTAACAAAACTTTTCGATTGGTCCAATTGTACAACGGCACGATTTCTGATACCATTGCATTGTTTTATTGTCTTTTTTCATAGATTTTCGAAGGTTTCATTGAGAATATGTTTTTACGGGAAGGTATGCAGTTCGATTCTGGATTTAGGTGGAAATAACATAATTTTGATTCGGGACTAGCAAAAGGTTGTCGTAATGAAGCGGCATAGTTTCTGAATGAACGGGACGGTTGTGGGCTCGTGGTTCGTGTTCCGTGCTCACCGCTGAATAGTTTCTCCAGAAACCCCAGAAATTTAACTGGCAAAAAATTACTACTGAAAAATAAACTAAAGTCACTTACAAACTTTACAGTAATATAATATTAAGTTTAAGCGAGCGAAACCGCGGGTGGATTGCTAGTATATTAAAAATAAATATTGATTTAAACAAAAGATATTATCAAAGGATTTGGTCTAATCTGTCAAGTATTCTTTCATCTCGTTCTTTATATAGACGTCTCGCTCTAACACTTAAGGCCCTTAGGGTCTGGAAATGGATTGCGAAAATTACTGAAACTCCTTTATTTCATTGTGTTATTATTTTTTGTGTTGATTTTTAATATTTTTTTGGGGTTTTGGGGTTTTTATCTACAAAAGTATTTATATTGATTTTGTTTTATTGAACATGCATATCTCATTAATTATTTATTGGTACAAATTGAAACTTTTTCTGAAATTCAAGCATTGCTTAGCTACAAATATATCGTTTTTAGATTTTTTCCTATACTAGTAGGTATTACTTGTAGATGCTAGCTACCAAAGTTCATAATCCAAATCAACCAGAATTACCCTTTTAATTTCGTTTCCTTTTATAGTGTAATACTAAACTATACTGTTTTTTAGGAAATCAGGAAACCATAGATTTTATTTTATATAGTTTGAATTTTAACTAGATATCTCCAACCTTTCCTGAGATAAAGGCTCTTGACAGGCAGACAGACGGACGGATGGACGGACGGACAACAAAGTTATCTTTTAAGGAGTTCCTTTTGGTTCCTTAAAAGGTACCAAACCCTAAAAACTAAGATGGCCCAATTTCAATTGAAATGTCAAATTTATGTCAAATAAGTATTAATAAAGTAATCTTTTTTATACATACAACTTAATTATCTATCTTTAATTTCGCCATTTTTACGTGTTATTAGAATAATAATAATTAAGGCCAGTCTTGGACACAGGTGAAAAAAATAATAATATTACTTTGTCGACTCCATTGCTCTCTATAAGCATCTCCCGCCGCTACAGCGCTCCGCACTCTGCTAATCTTTTACGTCACTTTATCTTATACTTAGTGGAGGCGAGTGATGACCGACCAGTTCATATTGTATCATGGTACAGAGTTCAAATACAAGGAAATATACTATGGTTGGTGGATGCACGGCGTTGAGTTACGCCACTCATCGATGTGCTGAAAATACTGTGTCTACAGCTTTAGTTGTATCCCGCATATAGTAGGCAGAGGGAACCTGGTGTTAAAGCACTCTGTTCGGTTTCCTACTAACTCAGTCCAATATTTCAATACAATGCTTGTTGAGTGGTAGAAATCAACGTTTCTCCGTGTTTCTCAGAGCGTGAAAATAAAAATAATTCAATCCCTCAAATGAGAATCAAACCCATAACACTTTACTAAGCTAAAACCATTCTACAATCAAATTTCACAGTCTAAAAGTTAATTAATTTTTGTATTATTTAAGTAATCCAATACCGCTGTGTTGATTTAAAGGACTTTAAAGGGTTAATAAAATTTTAAAGGAAAATGGGCAGAGTTTAAATGATTTCAAAATCAAATTAGAATATATATTAATCTTTGTTATTTCGAGGCAGTAGTGGCGCGAGGGCTTAAGTTTAACGCGACAGTTGTGGGTTCGATTCACACTTGGGGTATGAAATATTTAATAATTTCTATTTCTTCACTCTGGTAGCGAGGCAAAGTGCGGCGAAGAAATTCTTCAAGATTTCAGAGGAAATTGAGAAATGGAAATGTCTTAATGGAAATAGGATAGGATAGGATAGGATAGTAGGATTTATTATTGATCTAGGCCTAAGAAATTTTCAGACATATTATCTACATAAATATTACTGATATTTGATTTAATAAAATTGCTCCTGAAAAAAATATATATTTAGCAATTTTTTTCGATAATCCAATTTTTCAAATAATCACAAATTCTCGAATATCTGCCGAAACACTGAAAATCTGTAAACATACATGAGGATGAAATGGATCGGTAGGTACTGAGGTCCTCTACCCATGGACAACCATTGATCCGTCAATCACGCTACACCTGTATAGACGCGATGGTTGTGAGTTCGTTTCCTACTCGAAGAAATGAGTTATTTTCATTTCCACGCTTTAGTAAAAAAGAAGTCCAGGCGCCACGTTACCCCCGTTATTTTCTATAGTTAACATTACACAAATCATTTAATTACTTATACTCAACGGGTAATGGGTTCGGTTCCCGCTCAGGGAAATCAATTAACTTCATGTTCTTGCTTTAGTATAAAGTTAGATAAAGCGTGGCGTTAAGTACCGTCACGAATTCGGGCAATCGGGAAATGAATCGACTACCCTCTATTATATTCTACTTAGTGTTATATATAAATAATTTGATTATAGACATAGAGTCAAATCAAACGCCATTCTCGGACTTAAATGCTGGGGATTGTACTGTGCGCGAGAGGGACAGGTGTATTTAATTGTATACGAGTGAAAGAGATGGCAACAGAAATTAAGGACCTCTCATGGATACTCTGAAGGCAGAAGGTATACAATGAAATTTTGAAAGTTTAAAACGATGAAATTAGTCTAGTTGTATATTCTAATCTTGTTGATTATTTCTTTAGTTTTGCTCTTCATCCTACTTTCTCCTATAATAATCCATCTAATATCATAAATGTAAAAGATTGTGAGATGCCCAGCTTTATAAAGCTATATATAGAAATATTATTTAAATATTATTGGTAAATAATTATTATTAAAAAAACCGGTTAAATTCCAATCGCCGACTAAGAGTTTCGTACCAATTCCAAAATTATAGGTCAACGGGAAGTAAAACTTATAAAAGTTAAAAAAATTAAGTTTCGTTGCAAGCGTACTTATTTCACTTTGTGCCTAATTTCATAAGTAGATTGACGGGAAGGTCTTGATTTTGCGACAATAACGATGATGCTCGTATCATATTTTTATTGCGTTGATTGAAGAGGCTTTATTATTTCTGTTGTCTAAGGAACAATAGACCTGAATGTTTGATGTTACTCTTAGCTTGCCTCCACGTGAGACACCTCTAGGCATAAACCTACGCAACGGACAACAAAGAGATTCTGTAAAGCTTCCCGTGTTCTCATTTTGAGGCAAGGAGTTCAAAAGAGAGAGAGTCCACTTTAAGAAATTGTTAATAAAGTTTAAAAAAATACGGAAATGTATGTATCATGACCTCTGGTAACAAAACAAAACGCTATATTAAGTTCCATCACTCAAGTCCACACGCAATGTCTTGAAAATTAGACAATTCGTAGGGAACACAAGGCTCCCTCTCCCTACCCCGCAATATGCGGGATACAGCGTGAAGTTAAAATAAAGAATTATTTACTTTACTAAACGAAAATCGATATTCGTCCTTTAAAATTTCAGCATCACCTTCCTCCATCAGCATAACGCATTTTCAGCGCGAACTTATCGAAAACCTGTAGCTTTTATACTAAGAAACAAACCAAAGTCAACTCTATCGCAACTAAATAGAACTCAAATTGGTTAAACTAAATCTAGATTTACAACTTATCTTTAACCAAATTGTAATTTACACTCTATTTCTTCAAAGATAAAGCTCATTTTACAATAAAAACATCTATATTAATAATTACATACAATATTAAAGAAAACTAAACTCAATGTTCATAAAAATAAGGTAGAATTTACTATAAAAAATTTGGTCGTATAGAATATAAGTGACCAGCTCCAAAGACCTACCCTTTCCCTCTCATTTCATCAATCTATGTACTATAAAGGGGCTTAGTGCCTTAAAATGAGAGTTCAGGGCAGTTTGGCCCTATTTTGTCCTAGCGTAGGCCCACAGTAGGTCCAATTGTGGTCGAGAACACACGTTTTACAGATTTTTTAGTTAAGATATAAAAAAATATGAAAATGGCCGTTTTGCTGTTTATTTAGGGTGAGTTGATATTTTTGTTGTTTATTATCTGTATTGTGGTTAATTCAAATTATTTAATAAGGACTTTTTTAGTCTGTGAATTACTTAAGTATTTATTGAAAAAATTGTTAAATATTTAATAAAATCGTAAATACTAAACTTCAGTTAATAAATTTAAATAAATTAAGAAATAATACTAATTAATAATAAGTTAAATATTAATTATTCCACTCTTTGAAATAAAAACTCAGTTGGGTTTCTGCAATAAATACAGTTTATTTAAAATTTTATGTCTATTTTAATGATACATAAGTAAAAAAAAAAAAATAGCGTCACCTGCAATAAAAACAGAAAACAACATTAAAAGCTTTTACTCCAGGTGATTTGTTAGTGTAATTATTATTTTTATAACAATTTATTATTTTACATTACAACTGACATTGTAGACATTGGAAACACGACATATTCAAATTTAAGAAAAATTATGCTTCGAGTACATTTACTCGAAGCTATCATCGTTATTTTTCTTATATATATTATGATTACACGATGATTGTGGGTTCAATTCCCACTGGGGTGATTATATTTAAATTATTTTCATTTCTCCGCTCTGGTAAAAATAGACAGTATGATTTACAGGCTGTAAATCATAATTTTTATCAAAAAGCTGTAAATTACAGCTTTGTGACAAAAAAATATCCATCTTAAAAAGAGTCGCCTTATTAGTACATATTTTGAGACAATATTTAATGCAGAGATATTAGGGATGATAACATTACGGATCTGGATACGAATACGGATATTAGAAGAGCACTTTATAGGTCGACCTTCGGGGTATTTAATAAAAAAAAATATATATAATAATTTTAATCACATTAATACGTGTCTTTACTTTTAGGAGATTTTTTATTAAACGGAATATCTAACACCAAGTTCTATCTACTAAGTTAAACAAAACAAACGACCAGCGCGTCGATTAAGGCACGGTCTTCTTACGCTACGTCGTCTTAACGAAGTTAGATACTCTTAGAATTTGAGACATTGCGCGTTGAGCGTAACTCAACGCTGCACTTTCTATTGCTAGAACGGGGAAATGAAAAGAATTTAAGTATAATACATCTCCCGAATGGGAATCAAACTAAAAACTCGCACAATGTCCCACTTTGCCATTAATCCCGTAGCCATTTTTTTATTTTATTTTTCAGCTTCAGCTTCAGCTTCACGCTGTATCTCACGCACAATAGGGTAGGCAGAGGGGGCCTAGTGTTAAGACACTCCGTTCCCCACTTTCCGCCGAATTTTGGGGATATTACGTGTTGAGTGACGGAACTTAACGCCGCGCTTTGCCTCGAAACCAGAGCGAAGACATGGAAATATAAATTTAGATAAATATTTAATTCCCTCGAGTGGGGATCGAACCCACAACTGTCGAGTTACAGTCACACCCTTGTGCCCCTTTTTGGTCATATATAGCAGGAAAATCAGAAGGAACTTGGTGTTAATTCTCCTATTTTAACTAAACCTATGACCCTCAAACTTAGGCACAACAAAACCACTGAACCAAAAGGCATTTTAAAAAAGACACCGAATATTTCATAAAACAAAGCCGTAAAATAGAATGCCATTAAACGCACAAAAGAATTACTTTAAATATAACTTCAATTTTATTTCTCTGGAACCCTTTTTGCCTTTTATCTTTCAAATAGAAAGTATTTTAATAAAATATCTCAGGTAGAAGGAAGTTGTGGCGCAGTGAGTCCGCTGACTATGAACGCGACTTATGGGTTCGATTCCCACTCGGGTTAATGATTA
This sequence comes from Heliconius numata, assembly GCA_016802625.1. NCBI lineage: Eukaryota > Metazoa > Arthropoda > Insecta > Lepidoptera > Nymphalidae > Heliconius > Heliconius numata. The sequence goes on along the minus strand of JAEBDU010000038.1, from coordinate 2,687,036 downwards.
TTTTTATTTAGTTGTTGGTGCTAGAAAGTGTGGTATTGAGTTACGTCGTTCAACATAATCAATGTCTCGAATTCTAAGACACTTGATTTTCTCTATATATTCTGCTATTCGGGAAAATGATCTCAGGTACAGTGATTTACGTTAAGACTTAGTATATAGTATATATTAGGATACCTTCCTATAGTCATCCTTTGGAAAATGGACTGTACAACATATTTTTTAAGTCGAACCACTAGTTCCTGATAGGCAAACAAATTTTAAATTATTTATTTTTATGAAGATATGAACTAAATACAATTATGAATTATTACAATATGAATTATTTACAATTTATAACGATACTTTGCAACTTCAATATTATTTTAGGATAAATCCGCGCTCTAGATTCTCCGTCTACCCTACTATGTGCGGGATAGAGCGTGAAGCTATTTCTCATTAAATATATTAACACTAGATGCTATGCGAGAAAAGCATGAAGTTATATTTATAGTTAGACATTAATTTCCGATATTCAACACGCCTGAAGAAATCGGTGGAAAGTGGGGAATGGAAATGTTAATAGGGAATGAAGTGCCTTAACACTCGGTTCTCTGGTTCCTTTCCCTATCCTACTTTTTCTTTTATACTATATACATGAGTAAAAACTTTCATCTCAACAGATCATCATGGGCGCAGCATCAGACGGGATGGGTGGGTGGCGGGCGCGGATCGCCGCCTGCCGCGAGTCCAGGAAGTTGGTCCTGGTCATAGTGGCGATAGCTCTGTTGCTCGATAACATGCTTTTGACCACCGTCGGTGAGTTTTGATTTAATCTATATAATATACACTTGTGTATATGTACTTATACATAATACATATATTATAATGAAATTGGAACTAATCGCTGTCTCTATGTTCAATATTTTTGTCTGTTTATGCGTTTGTTCACGCTAATCTCAGAAATGGACCGTTTTAAATGTAGTTTTAACTTTTTCGTTTTTATTTTGACAAGCTTCCCTTAGAAAACATTTAGTGTTTATTTTATTTGAATCGGTTCATAAATAAAAAGGTTTATCAATATAAAATATTTGGTTGGGTTTAGAACCCACAGCCGTCACGTTTACAGTCACGCGCTGTGCTACTACGTAACGACGGCGGTAACGGATAAGAAGTGATAAATCACTTCCAAAACACCTTAAATACGTAATACATATAAGCTTAGATAAGAAAAGAAAACTTCTCCATACATTTTATTTGGATTCGAACCGCCTTCATACATAATTCAAGAGGATCTTTAATTCATTTACTTTTATATATATAAATATATGTAGTTTCTTTTAGTGTATTAGCTTTTAGTATTTTATTTTGATTGTGAATGTTATGTGGGGCGGTCTTTGAGTTTAAACATTATGATTGTGGGTTCAATTCCCACTTGGGGGATTATATTTTAATTATTTTCATTTATAATACCTACGGGTAATACTCATTAAATAATTGAGACCGTTGTAAGTCAGGAGCAAAAGCGTGATTGTAAACGCGAAGGTTGTAGGTTCGATTCCCGCTCGCGCACATGAAATATTTAATATTTTCATATACTCGCTTAATAGGCAAGGCGCGGCGTTGAGTTCCTCCACTCAACACACAATGCCTCGAAAATGACGGACGGACGTGTCTTAATGGGAACTGTTCCCGAGTTTCCTTTGCCTTCCATGATGAGCGGGGTACAGTGTGAACTAAAAAAAAAAAACGACTTCCCAATTGAAATGTTATTTGAAGTAAATTTCCTCGACTAACAAGCGAATCGTATTACTTCGAGTTTTCGCCCTCGCTAACCGCGTTTCGGAGCGACAGCGAGATAACCCAATTTGATGCTATAACTATATTTTGAACTTTAATAAAATGTTTTATTACTCTATCCTGAACTGTAACTGCACTGTTAATATCGCCTGATGTAGCGAAATGGTTCTAGGTTTGATTCCGGTCAGTGGAATGTTTATTATATTAAATGTTTTTTGTTTACTGTTCTGGTAAGACAACCATTTCGTGCGTTTCTGCACGTTACCCCAGAAAAGATTTGACTGTATTTTGACTGACTAGTATTTTTTTTTAGTTCTAAAAACCGGTTCATAAATAATAAAAATATATTTGTAAAATATTTTCTAAGGACACTTCCCGTACAAGAGTAGAAAAATGGAACATAATGCTAACCTCACTTTGGTCCTCGTTTTCGACATTAGCTGTTGAGTTGCGGAATTTGACTACGCTTTTTATCTTATTTATACTAGACTTAGTTATATACTGAGTCGAACCGAGGGAATGAAAATATATTCATTCCCCGAGTGAGAATTGAACCTACATCCGTCGCGTTAACAGTCAAACACTGTGCCACTGCGTCCCAACTGCCTCATAGGTTCAGTTAATAAACATTTTTTGATGAAACTCCAACCATTGGAATTCAATAGAACAAGATAAAGGGCGTCTGGTATTGACAGGTCATTGAGATAGTGGTGGGCTTGTTGTCGATAAAAATTAATTAATTATCTGTCTAGGATAAGATGGTCCAGTGATGAAGTGGAAATGTTCTCTAAATTATTATATCTTAATAATGCGTACTACGTTGGCAAGTTCAATTGGAGTTTAAAAAAAAAATATTTTTTTATTATGAAGCCATTGGTCAGAAAGAGTATAAAATTCACTGGATTAAATATCACAGCATTAAATTCTTATATATTCATTAAACTATGTTTCGAAATTTAGGCCTGTCATGTGTCCTCCTGCCTACTCTGCTATATACCAGGGTACGGTATGCGGGATATGCGGGATACGGCATGAAGCTAAATAAAGAAATCTTCCGTATTTAGCGAGTAGAGTGAAAAACCTGTGAAAATGAGCTACATTCATAAATTTCCACTTATTTAAGAATGTTGCGTATATGGTAGAAAAAGTCTATTTCTTTATAATTGTTACATTACACGTCATGATGAAGAGTTCTAAAACCAGAAGATCTAAGATTTTTTAGCTACGCGCTGTGTTTCGCACATAGCAGGGTAGGCCTAGTGTTAAGACATTCCGCTCCTCACTAAGACCGAATCGCTTTCCACGAAATTTATCTATTATTATTTATATTAATGAATATTTATTTTTAGTTCTGCAAACATATTTTAAAATTACATCGATATTTGTAACGCGCATCGCTAAAGACTCCATATCAAAGTTTTGATGAAGTTACAAAGTCATCAACCCGCCTAACTTCATTTAGGGGAGGGTCAGTTTGTACCGTAAAGTATAGTAGTAGCTAGCAGGTGGTAGTTAAAGATTTTTTTTATATTGGATAAAGGTCAGTATGGCCCAGCGCGGCATTTGTAGGTTCGAATCCCACACGGGGAACCCTAATCGATTTGCGTCTTGTTACCAAATCGAGGAAATGGAAGTATTAAATATTTCACTATGAGGCCAGTCGTGGCTCAGCGTAAGCCTGCGACTCCTCAACGCGACAGATTGTAGGTTCGATTCCCAATCGAGGAAATGATGTGTTTAATTTTTTTATTTTGGTGGGACGGGGCATTGAGTTCTCCCACTTGCAATGCTTTAAGAATTCGGCGGAAACTAGACAACTGATGTGTCTTAACACTAGATTCCCAAGTTTACGCTGCTTTTTGCGGGAAATAAGCAAAAACTGAAACGTGTGGGTCACTAGTAATGAATATTTTTGTCAACAGTACCGATCATCCCCGAGTTCCTCTACGACATCAGGCACCCGGACGCACCGTTATCCATGTCTCTGGACGACCTGACCACACCCAAGCCGTCGCCAACGCCGTACTGCCCATGTTTAAACAAGACATTGTTCGTGGAAAATGTTACCCAAGGTGAGATAAAGTTTGAATTGAAAATATACGACTGTTAAACGTGACAGGTTATCATTTCCTCGCTGGGATAACAAAGCAAAACGCGGCGTTGAGTTCCGCCATTCAACACACTATGCCTCCAGAATTCGGCGGAAAATGGGGAACATAGGTGTTTCAACAGAAAGTTCTCAGGTTCTCTGCCTAACCAGCCACGTGCGGGATACCTACAGCTTGAAGTTACAAGAAAAAAAATAGCAAACACCAAATAGCTCCTCCGATTAGAGCCTTCAATAAAACCAATCGTCTGCTTCGGGTACCACACAAATGTAAGGAAAACACTACCTCAACTAGAGACTGAACGTGCGACCTCCAAGCGTACCTTGAACTTGATACTAAATGATCATTCAAGAAATCCACGTTTTAAGACAATTTATTATAGGTCATATCACTTAAACAACTGTAGGTATATAGCAAGACGTGGGCAGCCGGAAGGACTTGAGATGGAAACGGATGCTGTGATCATTTCCACTGAGAACGAACGGAGTTTAGTTAATTAGATTTGAAACTTTAGCTTCGCTTTGTTTTTGGGCGAAAAAAATGAGGTTTTTTTGGTCTTCACGATTTTTTCTGCATCCTGTAATGTAGGCAAAGAGAACATAGTATTAGGACACTCCATTTCTTACACATCGTCCAGTTTTCGAGACATTGCGTGTTGAATGGAGGTCCAGTCGTGACATAAGCGTGCGACTGTAAACGCGACTGGTTGTGGGTTCGATTCACACTCGAGGCAAATTAAATATTTCATATTTTCATTTGGGATGAAGTATTTAATATTTTCATTGGCTCTGGTAACGAGGCTCTGGTAATGAGGCAAATCGCGGTGTTGAGTTCCGTCACTCAAAACGCAGTGCCTTCAGAATTCGGCGGGAAGAGGGTAACGGCTTTTTTCTCTTTCTCTAGTTATTTTTTTATTTTTAGACATTCTTGTGTCGGGGATATTTATTTATTAATTTTCGTAAAAAAGAGTTTTGGGCAAAGATTTGCTTTACGTATTAATATATAAATTATTTGTTAGCAATAAATATAACGGCCCAAAAGGAGGAACGCCACCAAGAGCTGATACACGAGACGGTTGCCGTGGGAGTCATGTTCGCGAGCAAAGCTATAGTACAGCTGCTAGCTAATCCCTTCGTTGGACCATTGACACATAAGTATTATTGATTTATTATTTTAACAGCTTCACGTTGTATCCCGCATATATCTGCGTGGGGATCGGAGTGTCTTAACACTACGTTCCCTCTGCCTACTCTGCTATATGTGGGATGCAACGTGAATTTTAAAAACGTAGTAATTTGATCCTTGACAAAAATTTTGTATCGTAATTACATACATAATTTAATATCATGATATATTTTTCTATTTTAGAATCGGCTACAGCGTGCCCATGTTCACTGGTTTCATCTTGATGTTCCTGTCGACTTTAAGTAAGTATTTTTTTCACGCTTCTTCTCGCATAGTACGCACGGGCTAAGGGAACCTAGTGTAAGTAGTGTAGTAAAATAATTAATTATCATTATTTAGTACGGAAGCCTCGGCGGGAAAGTCTATCTCGCACGTTTTGTCTTGAAAAACCTAAAATCTTTTCTAAGATCTGGTTAAGCTAATTAACTCTAGTGAAATGTTAATAACACCCTGTCTTTCTCATTCTTCCAGTCTTCGCCTTTGGCCGCTCCTATAGTGTGTTGTTCATAGCTCGCGCGCTACAAGGAATAGGGTCGTCATGCTCATCTGTATCCGGTATGGGAATGTTGGCAGAGAGGTATCCTGATGATAAGGTAATTTTGGATGCATTACCCACCATGCTATTTTTAATGTTGATATGATATACTTGACTTCTGTAGTCTTAAGAAGAAAGGATAAAAAAGTGGAACAGTTGAACAAAACAATATTTAATTTCAGCAAAAAGACCAATGAAGCTAATCGTGACCCAGAGACACAAGCGTGTGACTGTAAGGTCGACAAGTTGTGGGTACGATTCCCTTTTGGGGGAATGAAATATTTAAAATTAATTTCCTTGCTCTGATAATGTGGCAAAGCGCGGCGTTAAGTTCGCCACTCAACATGCAATGCCTCCACAATATAAAACCTAGCTTTATATCGAGGGAACCAGAATATAAGACCTAGCTTTCTTTTTTAGAAGACACGTAAAAGATATAAAAAACATTTTTTTCAGAAGAAGCTTTTTCTTTTCTTCTTTATTTTTTTCTCCTATTAGATTCTTATTACGACTTTTCATTGCATACAGGAAAGAGGCAACGCAATGGGCATAGCACTCGGAGGTCTTGCTTTGGGTGTCCTCATCGGGCCTCCCTTCGGAGGACTGATGTATGAATTTGTTGGAAAAACCGCACCTTTCCTCATGTTATCGGCCTTGGCTCTTGGTGATGGACGTGAGTGTCGATTTTCATAATAAAACTCCACCCAAACTACGTATGTATGTATATACATAATCTATATATAAATGCACATTTTAAAGGATTACTTAAGTTTACCTGTTGTGTGAAGAAGAACCATTTAGTGTAAATTTTTATACCTTGCTAAAAAATGGATTCTTTCCTAAGTGTGGAATAACACTTTAAAAATGTTAAAAATCATATAATTCTTTGAGTTTCTCTTCCTGCTTTACAATGGGTGATGTTTACAATGAATATATGATATGCTGAGGAGTGATTCCATTAGTTGCAGTTTCACTGAAAAACCTACTAAAGCCTAACTAACAAATAAAATAGAATATTTTCCATGTACTGATATATATATATTTCCAATTATAACATATCTCTTTTTAGTGCTCCAGTTAATGATTCTACAGCCAGGAGTGGTTCGGCAGGAAAGTGAACCGCCGTCTCTCAAAGCTCTTGTAACGGACCCTTACATTATCGTCGCTGCTGGTATGTATTTTTTTTACTTTCACGCTGTATCCTGCACATAGCAGGATAGTCAGAGAGAACATGGGAACCTAATGTTAAGACATTCTGTTTCCATTAATATATTCTTTTTTTTATTAAATTATTAAATATTTCATTTCCTGGAGTGGAAAACCACCCCCAAGAAAAGGCATATTATCTGGAGAGAGAAGAATTGAGTGATTTACTATTTAATTCTGTTTAGGTGAACAGAAACCTTATCCATCCTCCCCTGATTATGAGAGGTGTAAAAGTAAATTTGATAATTTTATAGGTGCCATTACCTTTGCCAATGTCGGCATTGCCATGCTCGAGCCGAGCTTGCCTATTTGGATGGCAGACACGATGAACGCCAGGCGTTGGCAACAAGGCGTCGCATTCCTACCGGCTAGCATCTGTTATCTTATTGGTATGTATCATACTACATATGTAGAATCTAGGATTTCAAATTGAATTTAAATTTATGGTATTACTTTATATTGGTATTATTTATGGTATTTCAGGCACCAATCTCTTTGGACCTCTCGGACACAAAATGGGACGCTGGCTTGCCGCTTGTTCTGGACTCGTTATCATCGGTCTTTGTCTGATTCTGGTAAAAATGTCTATAATGTTTTAATGTCTTTGGTTTAAATATATAAACCGTAATATCTTATGAAATACAGATTTCAATCAAAATATCAATATTAAAGAAGTTTAATTATAAAAAAAATATATATTTTTATCAATTGCATTTTGCGAAACTGACACCAATTCATTATCCTTTAAAGGGGGATTGAGTGTTTTAACACAAGTTCACAGGTTCCATCTACCTACCTCGCTATATATGCAGGATAAATAGTAAAGCTTTTTATATATTTTTAATAGATTAATATTATTATATTATTATAGGTAAGTTAAAAATATACATTTCACAGATCCCAATGGCACGCAAGCTGGAACATCTGATCATTCCTAACGCTGGCCTGGGCTTCGCCATCGGCATGGTTGACTCCTCGATGATGCCGGAGCTCGGGTTCCTCGTTGACATCCGCCACGCGGCCGTTTATGGGTCTGTGTATGCTATTGGCGACACTGCTTTCTGTTTGGGATACGCTGTTGGTGAGTTTTTTTGTGAAAATAAATAAGAAGTCTTTTAAACGTAATCTTTACTCACTACTACCACTACTAGGTATTTCTTAGCCGAAGCTTTTAAATGAGAATCACCTAAGTGACGATATATATCGTTAGATAGAAACGAAAGTATGAAGTTAAAAAAGTATCTAAATATGCATATAAATTGGCTGTTATATTTATGCATGTAAAATTAGGACACAATTAGAACAAATCTTTATTAAAATCACCCAACACAAAAAAAATATCCCAAAATTAATGAAACAAAGCTGAAAACATACGATTTAAAACTTATCATCATATTCAGGTCCAGCCTTCTCCGGAACTCTGGTGAACAGCATCGGTTTTGAATGGATGCTGGTCATCATCGCATTTCTCAACTTTGCGTACGCACCGTTTTTGCTGCTGCTGCGTTCACCGCCGGCAAGAGATGAAAAACAGGTAGGACTTGGGTTCGTTGTTATTTAGAGTTATGTAATATAACCGATTGTTTTTCAATTTATTTGTACTTTATATATTTTGATTTTTGAGGCCGTCGTGGCGCAGAGTCACAAGGGTATGATGTGTAACGTCACATGGATATGTAACGCGAATGTGGTGGGGTTCGATCTCCACTCGAGAGAATGAATTATTATCTGTAAGATAACGTACGAAAATTGCACGCTATTTTCGATACAAAGCAATACACTATTATTAAAAACAAATCATTAAAAGCCAGTGCAGCTTTCCCATGCTTATGCGGCTTTATCAAGTTTTGCAAATTATCTTATTTGCGCTGTAAATCTTTAAAAATATCATTGTCAACGACATTGACAAAGATATAACTAAACTTTGATTGTCATTATTTGTTAATTTAGAGCCTCATCATAAGCGAGAAATCATCAGTTCGCTACGTGAGCTACCAGAACGAGGAAGAAGAATAAACCCGCCATTATGACACCGCCGCCATCTTGAGACCCGCCCGAATCTTTTTAAATTAATGCCTAAGGTACGAAGTGAAATGCTAAAAAGAATAAAAAAATACAAAAAAAACCTAGCGTTACCAAAGTAGATATTTAAAAAGGATATAATATTTACAATATACAAAGCATATAGTTTTAGTAATATATTATATCTCTTACGATTTTAGAACAAATATCAATATTTCATATATTTAATATAATATATTTAATTATACTGTAGGTACTGCCAATATGCATTAAATATTTATGTAGTAATGTTTATCAATAAAAAAATATATTCTATAGATTTTACGACCAATTTATCTCTTATCTTTACCTATATAGTTGTCTGTTTGTCTATATTTATGTACATATATATGTAAATTATCGCCGTATACTCAGGGTGTTTTTATTTTAAAAAGCTTAATAATATTAAAATATTTATGTAAATCTCAAACAAAACGTTAAACAGTTCAAACACTTTGCAAATGTGACTTTGACAATATTTTTTATTGTATTTTTGAAAGTAGACAATAAGTGTTTTTGAGACCGACAAAACAAAATCCACAACCTTTAAGATTTAATTATTTACAAAACGAAAAAATAATTTTATACCTAACACTGTTCTAAAATATATATATTTTAATATTGATAATAATGTTTGGAATAATAATTTCCATTAGACAATAAATTTAATACAATAACGTTTTCGGCACATGTTATTGAGGCACTTTCATTGTTTTGGGCCAATATATTTTATATTTCGTTTGAAATACAAGCATAAATATATTTTGGATATGTAACTTTTTCTCATCATCATTATATTTTGATTGTACTTGTCATTAAAATTTGATCATTAGTTCACAAATATGACGTTATAATTATTTAATGATTGTATCAAAATAGTTATTTGTATAATATTTTGCATATAATCGTTGCTGTGTTATGCTGACATATATATTCACATCAAATATGAATGGTTATTTCCATTTCGGATTAGTCCTTATAATATTTATAATTACTCTAGAATATAACATTATACTATCGAGACTATAATCGTGTTATCAAATAAATTTATTCCATATCTTATAATTAAGTAACTGAAATAACTTACATTTTATTAGTACATAGTGCTATATTCATTAGATTTTATTAGATCTTTTCTCAGAATCAATATAGTAATAGTTAATGATCTGTAGAAGAATGAATAATCTGCTTTTATCATTAATAACATAATCATTAATACTCTACTATAGAGAGATATTTATCATTATATGTACTTCTAATATGGATTAGTCGTAATGGAAATATCGAAATACTATATCGTACACCATATCTTGCTTAGATGAAAAATAAGATACCAAATTTAACGTTTTTGTGTCATGAATTAAATATATAAGTTTATAACATTTTCATCTCTAACGTGTATAGAGTAATTTGCAATGGAAATTTATTTGTCACTTATGACTTTGGAAATATGTAAATAATTATATATATTAATAAATAATATCTTTGTTTTTAACGTACCAAAAACAAATTAAATTCTGTTAATAAACCTTTTATAATATCTATCTACTATATACTATACTTTTATATATAATATATCTAAAATATGATATGCCTTCTATATATATTTACATTTATATATGATATACAGCGTATGTTCTATAGAGTATACATATATTTATAATTAATAACTCATAATTTTCAAAGTCCAGTCTATCCAGATGCGTATGGCTGCGTAAATGGTATAGAACTGTATGTGAATAAATATTTACCATTGCTGTATTTATTGGATTTAAAAATAAACTTTCATTATTTAAATATTCATTGGATCTATAGGTAAGGTAGTTTGGAACTTTCAAATGATATATACATAATACTAAGTAAAATATAATCACAAAAACTTCCAATAGTAGATTCGTTATAATTGAAATAATATACCTATATATATTTTCAATCATAATATTATAATATGTTGACAAAATGACGCTGGTTTTCAAATTTGATTTTCTAATTTTGTATAATTATTTTTTTTTTAATTTATGTTTAAAGATATATATTTAACATATTATATTAAAAATATTTTAATTCATTTTAAGTCGTGTATGACATTTTTTTTCTGTAAATGTATTTTTATTTATTATACGAGTATGTTACGTATATTCGTATTTATATCCATTTATTCATCATAATTATACTATAGATAATTGTAATAAAAAATACTCGTAGAATAATGAAAAATTATTACTTATCATTATTTATTAATCATTCATATTTGATGATTTTTTTCTTAAATATGTACAAAATAGTATTAAAAAATATAATAAGCAATAGCTGGGTTTGGGTCCTTTACATTTAGTTATAAACATGAACATTATCATAAAATTCTTGATTTGTTTCATTATAAATTGATTTATTATAACCTTTTTAGTGATAAATATTCTATACTGTAGTTGTATAAAAAAGCCATGAGCTAAAGTGTATGGTAGTAATAATTTGAAACCTTTGTAAAATATACAATATTTAAGATATTCTATATTATATGAAAATAATATTATTGTGATAGTTATTAGTGATATTTTGACGCTTTTAATAATCATTATAAAATGATTTTAATGATAAACGATATATAATCTTTTGTCGCAATATTTATAAAATCTAGTCTATATAATAATTTATTTTCATTATTTTTTTGTTATTCTTGCAAGTTTATTGTTTTATTATAGTTTAATGATGTTTGTTGTTTGTTTGTAAATGTTGTTTATGTTTGCGAGTTATGTGACGTTGTTTTAATAAAGTGTGGGTATATGAACAAATCGATTATTTTATTTTTAAATGTATGATTTGTCGCCATAATATTACATTATTACTTTTCATGCGTGTGTTAGTGCTATTTTTACCATCGTATTTTTGAACTTGGGAAATTCATACATAAAGCCATGACTAATCACGAATAAATTAAAAAATTTCAATTCTGGTTATCTCACAAAAATATTTCTAAAAATGACTTTATATTTAAAGCTATAAATTTAACATATTATATCAAAAATATTGTTCTTCATTTCAAAGTCGTTTGTGACATTTTTTTGATGACTGCACTATTCTGATTTGATCTATGCTTTGTCTCATTACTAGAGCGTGGAAATGAAAATATAAAATATTTCATTGCCTCGAGTGGGAATCGAACCCACTACCTGTCAGGTTAACCATCACGTGTCTAATAAGACGCTACCCCTCTGCCACATGAATGCCTTATTAAAGTTTTAGACATTATTTGAGATCAATGTTCTCACTCATAATCTCACTAATAATATAAAAATGTGAAAGTTTTTGAGGAAGTGTATGTTTGATTTACTCTCACGCAAAAATTACTTAATAGATTTAGACGAAACTTTGCAGTAATATAGCTTATACATGAGAATAATACAGACTATAATTTATGTAAAAGTTTTGTATAATTTGGCTATAATATACATATATAAGAAGTTTAGGCGGTCCAAGCCACGTGTGGGTTGCTAGTAGGAAATAAAAAAAATGTTCATTATCAACATTTAATAATTAATTTCATAATTTTTAAATTTTGATTCATTATTTTTTGTAAAAATTATGATAAATATATCTATCCTTTGAATGCAAATGCGTATCCTTCCCCAAATGAATGGGGACCTCTGTTCTGTTCTTCTAAATCATTTTCACGGTACTGGAAACAGAATAGAAAAGAAAATTTATTAGAAAAATGAATATAAGTATTGCTTAAAAGAACAAATAAAACTGAAATATGAAGACCGGAGTGTTTTAGCACTAGGTTTCAATATAATATGATTGCTATGACCTATGTAATTAGACTTTATAAACAGGAAAGTTAATTATTATATTAAATTATAAAATATATACCTACAAATTTAGAAAACATATAATTATTTGAACATACTACGAGACTAGTCGCTAACTCGCTACACAAAAAAAAAACAGTCGAATTGATAACCTCCTTATCTTACAGAAGTCGGTTAAAAAGTCTATATAACATACCTGTCCATCATCACGACCGTCTGGCCTCCAGTTTTGGTTAAAGTATTGACTTCCAGCACCTCTTTCTCCAGGACCTTCGGCGCCCTAATGAAATTAAACCTTTATTTTTAGTGATAATCAAAAAAAAAAAATCTAAAATGAAGATTAAAAAAGTGTTAAAATTTATTAATTAAAATAATAGTTAGTGGATGAAATTTATAGTATATTTTTATTTCATTGCTCTCGCAACAAGGCAAAGAGCGGCGTTGAGACCGTCATTCAACACGCAATGCCTCGAGAATTTGGCGGAAAGTAAGGAACGAAGTGTCTTAACACTAAGCTCCCTCTGTCTATCCTATGATTCAGCGGGAAGTTGAAAACAAAAATTAAAATATTATTTATTTTTACCTGATTCTGCCAATTTTGTGGTTCAGGTCGCTGTTGGTTGTATTCCTGCTGGAGCTCGTATTGTCTTCTTTGTTGTTCATACGCTTGTGAGTGGTAGTTGTCTGTTTGATAATTATTAAGTATTGTTGAGGATTTATATCAATTAAGAAAAAGACTAGAAGACGTCGCCACACTGCGCGTGACTGTGAAGGCGGTGGCGGGTTCGATTCCCACTCAACACGCACACACTATGCTCTATCTGCCTTCCCTGCTGTATGCGGGATACACCTTGAAGCTAAAAATAATTATGATGATTTTCAGTTTCATATTCAAAATTCTAGAAGTGAAAAGTTTTAATAGTATTCATTTACTTTAATTAACATTTGGCATCAGTTTAAAAGATAAAAGTTTAAATGATAGTTGAAATACTTGCTTGGCGCTGGTGGGGCTACTGGCTCAGGACTTTTCGGCAAGTGGCTGCCTTCTAGGATCTAAAAATAAAAGAAATAGGGTGAAAATAATGGGGAGACCATTCCGTTCTTCACTTTAAAAGTAGAGAAGAAATAATGCCTACCTTTCTTTACGCAACAATGCTGTACATTTTTTGTGATTCTAGATCAAAAGAAATATCTTTTGATCTTTGTCATTTTTTTATGTATGTTTCTTTGATTTCTTTACCGTATAGCAGTGACTGTTGTTCAAGTTCTCAATAAATTAATAGAATACATAAAAAGATTGGAGAAGTGCGTTCTCATAAGACATAATATATGACAACAATTAGTAAATTCCAATTTTCAATTTGATTTTACAACGACTATAAAATTTAAATATTTTTTTAGTCTTAACATCTGATTTTTGCCTGATATAGTACCTGAAACCCTTCTTTCCCGGCCCTGTATTTCAGCTTTACGAGCTGCCCGCTCGGGTCCTTGTACTGATAAGCTCCAACTCTTGAGCCGTCAGGTTCGATCACTTCTCCCGCAGCTAGACCATTATCTGATGCGTATTCGTAACGGAAAGCACCCTCTGAATATAAAAATTATTTTAACGACCCGAATGCGGCTTCACCTTGGTTTAATTGATGATTTATTTATTTTTTTATTATGCCAAATTATACAAAATGTTTACATGAAATATATTTAATATTTTCACTTCCTCGCTCTGGTAACAAGGCAAAGTGCGGAATTGACTTCCGCTTCCGCCACTCGACACGTAATGTCTCCAGAAAATGGGGAACGGAAGTGTCTTAATGGGAACGGAGTCTCTTAACACTAGATTACCAGATTTCCTCTACCTACCCTACTATCTGCGTTATACAGCGTGAACCCTATTACGAAATCTTCAATTTTTCTTCAAATCTTCAATAAGAAAAAAGTGACGAAGAAAAATTACCTGAACTCAAAGACTGTTTGTGATGCAAGATGGCTGCCTGTTGCTCTTTAGATATACCGTACGGCAAACGCCAAGGCTGTTCCGCTTTTGGACTTTCAGAACCTGTTGGAAAAATTAAATGAATGGAAGAACGACTATAGACTAAAATAATTTAAAAACATATTCAATTCCTCTTTTTTCTGACTTGAGGTTAATAACGGCACCGGTTGGATAGGTTAAAGAGTACTCTGGCCCTGAGGAAGTGCCAGCACTACGTGGCTGCTTGAGAGGATGTCGTCGGCGGAAAGGGCGTCCGCTGTGGGATTCGAATCCACGCTTGTGACCATCGATCGGGCTGGAAAGTGAAGGTAGAGGTGTTTGATTTCACCACATTGTATGTAACATTGTCAACATTACCTCTATAGTTTTCATAAACTGGCGGTGGTGGTGGGTTCGGACGCCACGACTGGACCGTGGTGCCTTGTGGGGTGATATCGTTGCTAGGGTTGAACATCTGCCGTCTATACGGATCCACCTACAAATTAATCAATAAAAAAATGGTACAAATATACATTAGAAAAAATAGATAAAAAAAAGCACAAATCTATATTGTTAGAAATCAGAAGTGAAATATATTTTTAAAAAAACTGTAATTAAAGTACAAAACACCTTTTAGGACAATAAAAGTGAATGTTAGTTACAACTTAATATTATCCACGGTCTCTAAATGAGGTGGAGCATGGAGCAGGTGTAGGCTTAAGGGAACCCTTTCCGATATATCAACCTTGCCTGCTCCAGTCCAGCCCTCCAGCCCCAAAAATGGATTTTTTTGATTTATATTACTGTTAAAAATTGACAGAATAAGGAACCCTCGGCGTATGGGCACCCAACTCGCACTTGACCGATTTATTTGACTTGACCTTAAACGAAATCTTACTATATCATTGTTTCTCTGAGAAGAAGCCCAGGGAGTGTCGGCTGGTTCAAACATAGCGGCCTGAGGTCTCTAAAAGTAAAAAAAATAATCCATATACAACAGCCTACAATTTAGCTTGTTTTAAGTTCATGCCTTATCCCGTATATCAGGGTAGGCAACGGGGAATTACCGTTGACTCCCACTTCCTCACGCATCGCCCACTTTATGTTGTTACAGAAGCGAGAAAATGAAAATATTTCTTACTCTCGAATGATAATCGAATCCACAACTGTCACCGTCGCATCTACAACCACAGCACTACGACGGCCTCTAAATAAAAATAATAGGTACCTAATAAAAATAACATCGCGTGTTAATATAACATACGTATGTAAACATATGTTTAATTATTGATTGGTCACAGTTCGGTGGTCGCAGGTTATGTGCACGGTTGATGTAATTTTGACGAAATTGCATAAAATATCTAATTAGTATGTATTAATTTTATTGGCTATTTTATTGTGAATGCCGCCGAATAAAACCACAGCCGTGGTTGTAGGTTCAATTCTGGTTGAGGCGGAATTATTATATTTAATTAACTTTCATTTCCCAGCGGGCAAATAGCGCTTAGATGAAATGCGGTGTTGAGTTCCGCTACACGTAACGCTTCTTTTGTGTTTAGCCGCTGCCTATAACGATAATTGTTGTTCACATTTATATTGGGACATTATTTTTATTTAAATTAGAGTACTTTAGCCATCTTAATTTTCCCTCTTTAACTGACAAAGCGTTGAATTCCACTACCCGCAATGTTTATAAAACTACAAGGTAATAGAAAACGGAGTGACTCAGCACTAGGTCTTTCTACCTATACCGTAAAATATTTTTTAGCTTCACACTGTATCCCGACCATAATTTAGTATTTAGAGGGAACCTGGGGACCTAGTGCTAAGACACTCCATTCTCATTAAGACACTTCTGTTCTCCACTTTCCGTTGAATACTGGAGGTGATGCGTGTTGAGAGGCTGAATTCTACGCCGTCTCGTTACTAGTACTGAAAATATTAAATATTTCATTTCCTCAAGTGGGAATTGAACCCATGACAGTTTACAGTCGCACGCTTAGGGACCCGCGCTACGATAGGCCACTTTAATAATGTATAACATAATTTTTATGAAAGAAACACGAAAAAAAAACAAAAAAACTCTAAGTTAGTCATTTTTATTACTAAACTTAAAAAAGAACTTACTTGTCTAAATGTTTGTGGCGCATAGTATTCGCTGTCCTGCGCACGCGCAACCGCCACGATCACACACCAGAAACATATTAACTGAAATTAAAGTTAATATAATAAGAAAATAATTATAAGTAATTATAATAAACATATATTATTAAAAATTATAATTTTGTAGATTTTTTATACAGGGTACAGTTATTATACCTAACTTATTAAATTAAGTTTGATACCTTATAATATAAAAAATCATTTCCCCATTTTAATAACATTGTATGGCTGTATTTTAAATAGAAAGTGGAGAACGGAGTGTCGAGTCACTCAATTCTCTTCACGCAATAAGAATATAGTAAATACTTACCCGCATCTTCAACACTGTACGTTTGTATGTCAGCGCTGTTACGGTCTTACTCCTATATATAGATATTTGAAAGGCAATGGACCGAAAATTAACCTGTTTACAAGAAATCGCTAAAAATTTACTCATTTAACTAATAACTAGGTATGATAAGTTTGGAAATTGTATAGTGTGAATTCATTGCTTTATAAAGTAAGTAGGGAGTTCGATTTTGAGAGATTGATTTATATGAAATTAGCATATATTTTATTGATTTTAAGCTATAAGTGGACATTTTTTTAAGTTTCACGCTTTGTCCCTAACGGGTTAGAAGCGGTAACGAAGCGTGAATGGCTAAGAATACTTCTTTCAACTCGTTCACTGTCATCAACTCGCATATATGTAGAAGCTATGCGGGGAGTCTTACCCATAGATATTACATGCATTTTACTACTAGAAGAAGCAAGTAAATGTTGGAATATATTTAACTATATAAATATAGTATATCTACCATGCTATGTGCGGGTTCAGGATTCAGGATATTCTGATTAGGTACCTACTTGTAGTTTTGTATAGTCTATAACAGGGGTTCCCAACCTTTATCAGCTCGCGGCGCAGTTACAAGTTTGGTATTTTTTGACGGCGCCCTACCCAAGCTAGTTCGCTATTAAAAAAAAAACAGTCGAAAGAAATAGATCAGTGGCGTAGCTAGGGTATTTGCTGCCCGGTGCGGCTTGGGGGACTTGATGCCCCTTTCCTGTTGATGAGTTCTAAAAAAAAAAAAACGTAATCGTCGACGATGAGTTCTAAAAAAAAAACGAAAAAAAAACAAAGTGATCATCGACTTTGATGCCCAATGCAACCGCCCCGCTCGCACCCCCCTAGCTACGCCACTGAAATAGATACCTACACCCAAATAGGATCAAAAATTAAAACATCGACAATATGAAATTGAGAAAATAACAATTAAGAAATAAGAATAATAAAGTACGACAGACAAGTCTTCTTAGTCAATTCAATGTGACGGTTGAGCTTGCTCTCACAGTTTCTCAAAGATTTCGAGATTTCCGATTTCAGATTTAGGAACCAACTCACGGCGCCCCTATTTACTTTCTACGGCGCACTAGGGCGCCGCGGCGCACAGGTTGGGAACCCCTGGTCTATAATGTATCTATTTATACATAAAATAGCATCTACAGTCGGCGAAGCGTAAGCTGTCGTATAAGAGTCTCCGTTAGTATAAGAGTAACTTTCTTTAAAAAAATAAATAACTTCACTCTTTTCACAACCGTCGCGTTTACTGAAAAAATCAAGGTTCTAGGTAAATGCAATCAAAATATACGAAGTTTACGCATCGTTTTTACTGCATTTTGTATGAAATTCGATGCAGTTATGAAATTTGGCACGATGCGACGTGAGAACTTATATTAGATTTAAATAAAGGAAATATCTGATTTATTTCTATACATTACCAACTTATATTTTTAGTTCATTACGTATAAAATGTGTACATACATAATAAAAATAATATAAATTAAAATTTGTGAGCCAGTTTTGGGCGAGACCGACTCACACTTGACTGTTTATTGTGAGCTTATTGTATCTATGTGTTATTTATCTTGTTTAGTTATATTCTTCATTAGTCATAAATCGACGTTATTAGTTTTAATTTATTCGCCGTCCGTCGTACCGTCTCTATTAAGCCGGAATATAGGGTAGAGGTAGAGTGGAAGTGAAGTATCCTGTTGCTAGATTTCTTCTTTAAACTACAAAAAATACAGAGATATTAGTGTAAATATAAAACTAAAACTAATACCCAAAATGTATTTTTAGTTAATATTAATTACATTACACAGAAACAATATTTGTCCTAATTTATGCTTCGGTAACATCCTTGAAATATTATTATAGTGTTATTTACATTTCATCGATTGTAATCATATACTTACTTCTATGTGCGAAAACCACAGTAGCTCAGTAGTAACATGACTTTGATGGTAATTGGTTCGATATTGGACAAGAAATTTCAGTAATAGACGAACATAAAATAGGTAATTCAATGACTCGTGTAATTGAATTATTTTATGTTTGATATTTAGGGCATTGAGTGTTTAGTGGCGGAACTTATCGCCGCGCTTTGCCTCGTCACCAGAGCGAAGAAACGGAAAAATAAATTTAAATAAATATTTAATTTCCTTGAGGGGGGGTTCGAACCCACAACAAAGTCGCTTTTGCAGTCACACTTTGTGCCTCTACGCCACGACTAACCTCATATTTTTCAATTAGAAATAAACAGAAATAAATAAAACAAATTTATTACATATACATTAAATAATTTAATACAAATAATCGAACCTTTTTCATAATATATGTATATCACATAGCAAAGAACATTTTAAAGTTAAATACAAATAGGCAGACATATCTAAAAATAGACATAAATCAAACGAAATTTT
Organism: Heliconius numata; assembly: GCA_016802625.1. Classification (NCBI taxonomy): domain Eukaryota; kingdom Metazoa; phylum Arthropoda; class Insecta; order Lepidoptera; family Nymphalidae; genus Heliconius; species Heliconius numata. Next base: position 2,667,479 of record JAEBDU010000038.1, on the reverse strand, counting down.
ACATACAATGTTATTTATTAATTTAATGCAAATAATCTGATACCCATGGTGTCATGTCGCTGGTGTATCGGATAGGAGGTACGTCGTAAGGCAGAATGAGACGGTCCTTTGCATTTTCTTCTAATGGAAAATAATCTTGGTTTATCTGTAGTAATTAGAGAAAAAAAAAAAAAAAGTTTAAAAATAAATTTTATTTATTATATTAAAAAAGTCTTTACTTAGCAAATAATTATTTGTGTGTGAGTCTTTACTTATAAACATTATAGATCTTGAATTGAATGATATTGCTAGTAGCAAATCAATTATTATTATTTAAAATATTTCTCACTTCCATTTTGGAGCTTTATATGTAAAAAGTTAATTTCTTCTATGCTACATATAGCAGGATAGACAGATATTTTGTTCAACTTCAAACTATATCCCGCATATAGCAGGATAGCGAAGAAAACTTCTCAGCAAACAAAGACAGTAAGTTACGACATTCCGTTCTCCGCTTTCAGCCCAAAGGGTCTAGCAGGGCAAGCTGCTGCTTTTAATGTAGTGTTTTTAACATAATTGTATTGGTTTCTCTGTACATGCATATCTTGCTATATCTTTGAGGCATTGAATACACATATATACATAAAATAGTACAAGTAACGCGAAATAATCCACTTTGCATCATGGGAATCGAACTTAAAATTAGTTCCGTTCGTTTCCCAGTGGCTGTAGAAACAACAGTTGTGGGTTCGATTTTCACTCAGCGGTGTGAAATATTTAATATTTTCATCTCCTCGCTTTGGTAACTAGACTAAATTATAAGAACGACGTAACAGTTCCGTTACTCAACCTTATCGTGAAAATTCTGCCGACGCTGCTATATACAGCGTGAGTCTAAAAAACCACAAAATCAGAAAATTATATAACTTAAAATCTACTCAACTTACCACAAATTTAGGCAAAAACAAAACGCCGCATTCATAACTCATAATTCTCAACGCTCTATTCCCTTTGTTAATAGAACCCCAAGCCGCCTTGCTTATATTGGCGGAAGTTAAAAGAAAATATCCAGCCATTTTGCCATCGGGTGAAACACGAGTGTACGATTTAATATGAGGCATAGCTTTGTCTCGATATATTGATTTGGAACGCCATTGGCTATAAATATAAGAAAATAGGTTAAAAATATGTGGAAATTATATAACAAAAATATGATTTTATTATTAATAAAAACTTTTTTGTGATATTTTTTCACTTGTAAATATAGATAATATTAGAACTAGAGCTGATAAAAAGAAACCAGTATCATTTTTACAATCAGCACATGTTATATTACTAAAAACAGATACTTAGGAACATTTTGCAGTGCTGAAACACTCGAACACAAAGAAATAGTAATAAATATAACTCACTATAGAAAATCCTTCAGCCACAACTGTTTATTATTGACTTCGGCCGCGTACGGCAGACATCCGCCACCGAGGAGGCCATCATGCGATTGTTTTACGTTTTCTATAGGAAAATTTATTTCATGTTTACTTTTCGTCCAAATTTGAGACATTGCATGTTGAATGGCAGAACTCAACGCCGCACTTTGTTTTATCAGTAAGGAAATGGAACTAATTTATTCATTTCCCCCGAGTGGGGATCGAGCCCACACTGTTTTACTGCGACAAGTTAGCGTCATATAGTTTAGTGGAGTTTAAATTCCATATAAATGGCACATTTAAATATTGGAATTATTTATAGGATACTTTTTAGTCACAACGTAAAATAGAAAAAAGCAGAAGAATATATCACTAAACAACTTTAGAGTGTTTACTCTAAATCTACTAACTAATTAATGTCGAAATAAAACATTACCTAACGAAGGATATACCAGTTTCAATGGGGCAGGTTGGCTCAGTGTTTGGGGTTGGTCCTTTGTTTTTGTGAAATGGTGTAGAAAATCACCTGTCAGCCACAACTGTAAATAATTACAATTGTTTTAATAAAAAAAAAACAAGGTAATTTATTTTTAAAATTTTCAAAGTTTTTACAATAAGCACAGAAAAGTCTTTATAGAAAGTAACGGAACTCGAATTTGCGACTCTTCTTTACTGTACAAGCGTCCTAATTACTAAACCATATATTTTCAACAAACTACGTCGACATACTTATCAGTAAGCTTACAACTTATTTATATTGTTAGCATCTTTTCTCTCTTCTCTCTATCTTTTTCAAGGGGTCCGGCTTCGAATCCCGCTACGTTAATTTTTTTTATTGGTTTTCTTTAATAAGAAATTCTATTAATCTTGGATAAAATTAATAAAAACAGTAAATTATATTTAAATTCATATTAAAACCTAAAAAGCTAAAAAAAAACAAAATCTCACACTAGGTTTAGCCCCGTAACTGCCCAAACTACTCGCTTGAGCATGCAACGGCCACGAGCCCATCGCATGTTGTCTCAGAAGTGAACCCATTCGTGTCATACCATAGTCCATATCAAAATGAGAACCCGGGACTGATGATACTAGAAAAACACTTAAAATACGTTTTTTTAATATATTATAGGATTAATTCAAGAATTAATTTATAAGAAGAATTCAATATATATAATTATAAGAATTCAAGAATTGTTTTTATATTTTTACTTTAGGAAGGTATTCAAACAGCCAGATAGACCTAGTGTTTATAATCATAAGGTCTAGTGTCCATTTAAGGTTCATTTGTTTAGACTTTGTGTGTTAAAATATAATTAGTAGTATAATTAAAGAAACGGACTAGCAGCTACATAACTTTAAGTATTAAAGTTCTTAAAAAATGTTAATGAAATTAAAAAAATACAAAAGAAACTCACTTTATATGACTAAAATCGCATCTCTTCACCCTGTCCAAGTAAAACACTAGCTGTGGCAAGTGGTAGTGACCCAAGTACCTTATGAGAGAACGTTTAAACATAGTGACCGATTCTCCATCGCAGGGCATTGAGTCTTGGGGCAGTTCGGGGCATCGAGGACTGAACCAGAGACTAAACAAAAATGTTGCTAATTCAATAGACATTAATTCCATAAATGTTTATCCTTTAAATATTCTTGAACAGTGTAATAAGCTCTACTTGTTAGAATTTTTTTTACAAATACTTTAAATTTTGGTATTATACATATGTATCTACGTAACGTATTTTTTATAGATATCAGCGTACGCAAAGAGAACCTAACATCAAGACCATCATTTTGGTCATTTCTTTAAAAAAAATATGTGTTAATTAACAGAACCCAATGCCAATGTTATTTTGTTTTACCAGAATGGGAAAATGAAAATATTTCGAATATTCCCCGTTCAGGCCAAGTCCACACTTTTCGCATGTACAAGTGACCATGTACAAGTCAGAGAATGTTTTATTTCGCCTTTATAAGACAAATACTAGACTTATCAAAATAAACGACTTAGAGCAATCAAATAAGTACTATTTATTAACTGTATAGAAAATAATAAGAGAAGTTTACCCCTGTGTTCTATTCTCCCAATCATCAGAGTACAAGTTAGCAGTAGACACAACTACTCTTATAGATCCATCTTCATAACACAGTAGCATCATTTTTCTAAAAAAAGACATTTTTTTAAAAACAATAAGTTTAGAAACAATAATATGTTCTCCATTTTATGTATATTTATTCCACTATTTACAGGACTTATGGACAAGTGGGCTGGGCATTTTTTAGTATCTTTTACATTTGTTGACGCTATTGTTTAATATGTTTTCTTAAGTGGAAATAAACCCACAACCACTGCATAAGACAAATCTGATCTGCTCCCTCAAAGTAAATATACTATATATATAGAAAATAATAATGCATTCTCACTTATAGAAAACTAATTGGTGACATTTATCATATTTTAAATACAATGATTACTATCTATTTAAATCGAAGTAATGGTGAATTTGAATACAATTTAAAGACGACCATAAGATATGAGAAGATGATAGCAAGTCCTCCACCAAGGTGGTAATGCCATCCACGTCTTGATTTCTCCAATAGTAAAATTAAGTAAAAACTGTGTAGTACTCGTACCACAGGGGCTGTCTCGTTTTCGTCGCTCTAGTAACGAGACAAAGCGCGGCGTTGAGTTTCGCCGCTCACTACGCAATGCCTCCAGAATTGTGTGCCAGTAACAACTTCAATACCAGTTATAATGATAATTTCATGTCAAATAACATATAAATAACTTACGTATGATGTTTTCCAAACGGTGTGGCCATATTAACAAATTGAGCTTCCACATTAGGTTTCTTCTTGCTTATATTTTTCAAATCTTGTCCACAATCGTCTTCATAAAGGATTGTTAATTTTTTCGCACTAAAATGTATTTTTGTTTTATATTTAGACAAAAAATAAATAATATATGTTAAGCTTATGCATAATTCTATAACTTAAAAATGATTTAAAAGACAAAATATGGCTTTAGTTATTATTTTGGCCTAATTTGTTTATACAATCTAGATTAACCCTAACCTATTATTTAATAGACAACTAACTAGTTCTAAACACTTTATCTTGTAAGATTTTACTATAAATCCAAAAAAATATTTTAAAAAGTTTTAGTTTCAGTTTTATGCTTGTTCTTATATAACAACAGCATACACAAACAGAACCTCGCATCAATGCAAAAAAAATCGTTTTAGGAAAGAAGAAATTAGTTAATGTTTTCATTTATGATTGTTTATTGAACAATAAACATAATAATAAATACCTGTATTACCTATAACCAGCGAAATAATAGTGCGCGAGAAGCCACCCCGCGTCCACCATAAAGTTAATTTGTAACGAACACTTTAGCTCACCGAGACTGGAGTCGAGAAGTTCTAAAAAAAATAATTTCGTGTAAACTGATAATAATATTTTGTAGCTGTATATGTTTAACTTTAAGACAATGTTGACAACTAATATACAAATTTAGATGAACTTTACAGTAATATATTTTATACATCACAGACTATAATTTAAGTAAAGATTTTGTATAATTTATATAATTTAACAATATGTTTGTGGTCGAAGCCGCGTTTAGGTTGCTAGTTAAAAGTCCTAATTACTTAAAAGAGTAATAAAAATGGTTGATTATGTGTTGGTTTAGAATAATTTATTTTTTAAGCTTTTCTGCCAATTTGTCCCATATTCATTTGTTTATTTAATAACAAGAAAAACCATACAAGAACTTAACACTTTCAATTTTAAAGACAGTATACAAATAATAATGGTTACACATTTATAGATAAAACAAAATCACACGATTTTCATCATTTAAGCCCCACCATGAAAAATTGCAATCAAATTAATAACAAAAAGTACAGTAAAATTATTATTATATTATATACTTACCCAAAAAAGTAATAGAAAATGGTTGATTATGTGTTTCTTTTGAATCATTTATCGTTGTATAAAATATATGATACGGGGCAGATTGGTTGTGCTTTTCCGCCATTTTGCCCCGCGGTAATACCACTTTTAGAAAGGCCTCGGGTCTTTTCGTTGGGGCCACTACCGGTCGATAGTCTGAATCTAGAAGTAAAAAGTTTTATTATACAGGGTGGAATTGTCAGCACCACTTTAAATGAAACCACAGTTTTAACTACTCTATAAAAGCCTAATATAATTCGGAAAAAAATAATTCTCAAAAATGAAAAAATTTTTTTTTCAAACAAAACAAATAATAAAATTATTGTTTTAAAATAAAACGCCATTTGTAAAGTATAATATAGGCACGCACACACTTACCTGTCAAAGCGGCAACGTCGCATACGTATGTGTGCGTGACACGAAATACAGGTATGGATAAAAATCGTGAAATGAAAAAAAAATCCTACATCCAAACTGTTGAGATACCTTGATTATTTTTTTTAATATTGGGTTTGAAATATTTTACCCTATATGCAGTTTCAGTAAAAGAAGCGCTGCCTCTTCCACCCTGTATAAAGTAAATAATTATATGTAATTGATTCCTTAATATTTAACATTTTTAAAGTCATATTTAAAAAAAATATGTTAAAAAGAAATAAAGCGCGAGCATAAAATATAATATACAAACATAATTTAATTACTACCGAAAATATACTTATTCGTAACTACGTATAATTACGCGTTTCTCAAAAGTTACTATATAAAGACATACAAACAACACAGTTTCTATAACCAAAGAATGATAAAAGTATTTTTTATAAAACAGTTGACAGGGACAATCTAAAATTTAGAAATTCCATTGTCACATACAATGGATGTGTGTTCGATTCTCAATCTAGGAGAACGATTGTTTTAAATATTTTTTTCATTTCTCCACTAATGTTTTTAAAATTGGAGTGGAGAATAAAAAGTGTTGTAACAAGGTTGCTTCTAACTAATATGCGGGAAAAGGCGTGAATCTGCTAAATAAACATTCCCTTTAGTGAGAATTGAACTCACATGTACCACATACACTTTCAAAATGCTCAATTATATTAAGCAGTACATTTTTTGGAGCTTCACCCTGTATCCCGCATACTGCATGTTTACAGTTGCTTGCTTGTGTCCCTGTATACAACATAGGCCGCAGTGATTAATTCAATATATCTTATATTTATAAATACAAGCCTCTTATTTTCTTCTCCATTCCTGGCGTAGGTGATTTAGTTGACTCACATTTATTTATACTCTGTGACATTTCCGTTGTTTTCAAATTATTTTTACTCTCGGACCCTTGCGCTGTGTAATCAACATTTTTTTTATTCTGTGAATCATTTTTTTTGTTGCTATTATCTTTATTTTGGTTATAGGTGGACTCGTTTCTATTTAATGAGGTACTGTTAACACTGAAAAGTATGGTTTTAAAATTTATCAACTTGATAGACAAAAGGGCAACATCAACTTCCATTACTCAACTCAATTAGGCAAAAAATGGGGAACACAGGGATCTTAATATAGTAGGATACCCTATATGCGGGGTACAGCATGTGGCATTAAAAAATATATATACCTACAGTAAAAATAAAAAGAGACTTACCTATTTTTTCCTTTTGGTTCATACAATTTTTTTTCAGAAATAATATTCAATTGATCCACAATCATACTTTTTTGTAGACCATACTTGTCTGGTATAACGTAATCTCCTGTGCCGTTGTGTTCGTCCAATATTGCTTCTACTGAAAATGAGAATTAACAAAATAAGAAACATTATAAACACTAGACTATGTCAATAGTCGAGACATTCCTCACATAATTTGGGGTTTTTAGTGTTATTAACAGAGCAACGAAATGAAAATAACTTATTCACTCAAGAGGAAATTGAATTCACAATTGTCTTACTTACAAAAAAAAACAGTGTGCCATGTGAAAACAAAGTTGCAAGTTATAGTTCTTCATTTATAAGAAATAGATAAGTAGGTATATATTTTACAATAACCACTAATATTTTTTTTGGAAACATATCAATGACTGTCATTATCACAATATATGTAAATATGTTTTACTTTCCATTTTCAAACAACATATAAAACATGTAATGCAGTGTACAGTGCAGTGAGATTTGAACTTAACTTCTCTTGGAAACTGTTCAAGGACTCTGAACACTAAGCTATAAATCCTGGTTTGCAAATTCGATTAGATATCACCACTATGGTTTAATGGTCAGAGAGCTTGGACATTTGCCAAGAGGCACATGTTTAATTTTTTTATCTTTTCTAAAATATTTTTGAACATGTTTTTTTACTTACAATGTGGATGACTGTACTCTCTAAAATGTGCAGGATTTAGTCTATAACAAGATTCTGCATAAGTACATTCTTTTTTCACTCTTTTGGTATTTTGGTCATCTGGAAAATAAAATGGTTTTTCTGTGTTAAGTTGTTTCAGTTTTTCACTTTCTGCCAAATTTCTTGTATAAAATGTAATATGACGAAAATTATTTTTATGTTGATGGTGTAAAATGTTAATTGAGTGTTATTCTTTTTGAATAAATATATACAAAATGACACACATCTCTTCTTAGGTAGATAGGTTGATAAATGTAAGACATGGAATATATGCATAGTTGTAATAATATTCTAAAATAAAAAAACAAGTTATAAATTAATATGTAAATCACACAGAAACAAATAAAGATATCTCCAGTTTAAGCAATAATACTTGTTACTATACTATATAATATACTATACTAATACAATTATTCCTATTATAACTACCCCTTAATAATACAAAAATATAGAAATATTAGTGGATAATGCTGTTTATATGAAAATAATCCACTTTGCTCCAATTGTTTTTGATTCAAATAAATGCTTTTTAAATTAAAATTTTAAACATTATAGAAATTGCATATATGTCGTCTTAATTATGAATATATAAATAACATAGAGAATAGACTAAGACAATTATTTATTTCTTCTTTAAAACACTTTTAAATAGGTAATATTTTAACTAAATAACAATAAAGAAAAATATAAAAACCAACTTACTATCCATTTTGTTCATTCTTTTACTTGAAGGGTTCATAATTATTTGAAATAGTAAAAAATTAAGAAAAGTTTTATAAAATATTTAAAATCATAATTTGTTAATATAAAAATTTACAATTTGTTTACCGTTTCGACTTTTAATTTCGCCAACTTTTGGAATATATTTTGACGTATTAAAAGAAAATGTTGCCATATATCTAATATTTCTTTATTTGTAATTGAATTTTAATAGGTCTGTGAATTATAATAGTGTTGTGTGGTCCGTAGTCCGTAGACGATTATGGGTTGCCCCTCCAGCTAAATTTATTACCTATAGTTACAGTTTTATTTAAATAAAGAAGAAATAGTTTCCAAGAAGCTAGACAGCAGTGAATCATGAAATGGAAATATTGAAGTATGTGATAAAAAGAAAAGAGAAATTGCGACGAATGGACGAGTGTTTCCCGAAGATTGCTAATTTTGTTCTACATAAAAGGGGTGCTTTCAAAAAACGGTGAAATTTTAAAAGAATAGGTACTCATTTTACAGTGATGGACGGAACTCAACAAGGAGATATATTGCTGAAGAGTGTAAAGTCTCTTTACAGAGAACACGTGAACACGTCGAACGAATCGGTAGGTACAGTAAGGTACATTGAATGAAAGACTGACAAAAAATATTCATGAAGGAATATTGAGCTTTAATGGAGGTAGAGTCAGACAACAGTGACAACATTGAAAACACAGTATAAAAGATACTGGACGAAGGTCACGTAAATAGCGAGGAACCAGCTTGGGTTGAAGCTGTGTTATATTTAAATAAAATAATGTAGTGAATCCAGAGTTAAAAATTGTGCATTTATCACTTTTCCAAGTAAACTAGATTGCAATAAAATTTAATACGGTACCTAATTTAAGAAAATTTAGAGCCTGGAAGAAAACAAAACGTAAAGCTAAAAAAACAACTAGCAACATTTCATCAACTGTCAATGTCAACATCAAAATTTACATTTGATTTTGACCTATGCCTGTTTTTTAAATTATACGTTGTAATAGATTCATAAAAATAAAATAAGGTACTATTTTATTAGGCACTATTATAATTTAAAAAAAAACACCGTTACTATACTATTTGTTAAGATATAAAGAGGTTATTATATATTATTTACTTTCTTTTTTTTTCTTAGTGTTTTTGGATACTTATAAAGCCTAAACAAGCAGAAATACAAAGACATGGATGATCCTTTCATATCCTGCCCGTATGAAAAATCACATCGAGTGCCCAGATCTAGAATTCAATCTCACTTAATACGCTGTAAAGAAAACAAGCCATATTATGCTATATGCCCATATAATGCTACCCATCGTTTGCCTGAAAAGAAAATGAAAGAACATGTTGTAGGCTGTCCTTCCAAAGCAGCTATGTGTCCAGATGAGTTGAAGACTAAAACAGTTATAGTTAAGCCAGAAAATATAAAATTAAAGAAAATACCTTTAGATGAAGAAATGTGGGATGATTGAGCTATAATTGACATTTTATTTTTGTTTTATGTTGTTATGAAAATAACTGATTGTAAAAATATTGATAATAAGATATTTCTTTTTTATGCTTCACACTGTTATATATTAGGATATTATATATTAGGATAGACAGAGGAAGGAAGAGAAAAATAATAACCAATTATGGTACAGTTGGAAAGCAAATAATAATGAATTAATTTAATTGGAAATAGTGTGTTAACAGTAGATTTCCTCTGCCTACCATTCTATGTGAAAGTACAGTACAAGCTTATAAAAAAAACTATTAAGTGTTATAGAAACAAAGATATATTAAATATAAGAGATATATTAAATATATGCACTAAAAGTATAATAATATGATTAAACATATTTTGTAAATCTTGTATCTTTCATTGTACCCTTTAGTATCAACCTTCACAGCTTCAGCTTCATGCTGTATCCTGCACACAGCAAGTTCTCCTCTTTCTGCTGAATTCTGGAGGCATCTTGTGTTGAGTGGCGAAGCTTGATGCCCCCCTTTGTCTCAACACAAGAGAGAAGAAATAAAAATGCAAATTTAAATATTTCCTTTCCTTGAGTAGGGATCAAACCCACAAACCAGTCAATTTCTCAGCACACTTTGTGCCACTGCGTGAAACTGTTATCCAGTCATTTATACTTATAATATGATATTTTTCATACTAGGATCTTGCAAATAGTGATGTCAGTGAAATAATATTTTTTTTGTTGCGAGAATCTCATCAATCAATCAATCTATCTCCACACAAAAAGAATAGTATTTTAAGTTTTTTTTTTAAATACATATAATGTCTCTTAAATATATATTTTAATCTCATGTATAGCAGAGTATGAAGCTCTTACTAATTTTCAAGTGGCAATTTTGAGATATTGTGAGTTCCCCAGAGCAAGAAAATGAAAATAATTTAATACCACATGTGGAAATTCCACTCACAGCCACGTCACCACCGATTCACCATTGTAATAAAGTCAGTCTCTGTCGTCATGTCAATCTCAATTACTCTTTAAGTATGACACATTCTAAGTGCGAAAGGTAAATTTGACCGCAGGTACAGTAATGTACATTGAAAACTAAACCATAATTATAATATAGCCTATAGCCTTCTTCAATAAAGGGACCATACAACACATAATAAATATTTCAATTAGAAATAGTAGTTTCTCAGATTAGTGTGTTTAACCAAACAAACTCATATTAGTAAAGATTTGTGATAAAAGAAACACCATCTAAATTTTACTAATCAAATTTAATCTTTGAAATCTACGCTGTATTATTTTCAATCTATCTTCATTAGTAATTTTTTTAGTTTTACTACATTTTTTTCTTATTCTTTCAATGACTTTCAATTCAAAGTATCTGTAACCGCATAAATGACAAGGCAGTTTACTCCCTTCCACTGAACCTTTGGTACCTTTTATAATATACTTTTGGTTAAACTTGAACTTTATACGATTAACACATAATTCACAAACACTTTTAGTTGTTTTATATGAACTGTTTCCATTACTTTCATTTATTGATGTTTCATTTAATTCAGTTACTGAATTTCTTCTTAAATGATAATTCTCAGCATGTTTTGAATATTTTCTGTATTTTAAGCCACATTTTTTACATGTGCTTGGTGTGTAATTTTTGCATTTATTTGAATTTCAATGAGTTTCTTCAATATGTTTGTGTAGATTGCCTGCAATGTATTTGTCACAGTATGGACATAATAGAGGACTTGGTTTAGTTATATTTATGTGGACAACTTCATGCTGTATAAGGGAGAATCTGTAATGAAATTATTGATAAAATAAATAATTTGAGACTGTCGTGGCACAGAAGCACCAGGGTGTGACTGCAATGCGACGGTTGTTGGTTCAATTCCCACTCAAGGAAGTGAAATATTTATTTACGTTTATATTACCATTTCTTCACTCTGGTGTCGAGGCAAAGCGGCGTTGAGTTCTGACACTCCACACACAATCCTCGCCTCCAGAATTCGGCAGAAAGTGGGGAACAGAGTGTCTTAACACTAGGTTCCCTCCGCCAACCCTGTTGTGTGCGGGATACAGCGTAAAGCTGGTTTTTTTTATATTATCCTGCATATAAAAATTTTGAAAAGCCATCCTTAGACACAGCCTATGGGGCGGCAGAGTATGCCATGACAACCTGGTACAATTTGTTGATTAATATATTTTTTACAAAGGTAGAGAAATGATATTAATAAAGGCAATGATTATAATTAAATTATTCTTATATAGTATATAGAAATGATACTAAGAAAGGCAATGTTTATAATTAAATTATTCTTATATAGTATAGTGATAGTGTCAAGATATTTCATTTTGTTTCCATAGAGGGGGGACATTAAATAACAGGTGCAGGTTTAAATCTCACTATGTTAAAAAAATTATTACATATTTCTAAATAAAATAATAAGTTTCTCAATTTATAACTCAAACCACTCTTGAATAAATATTATACTACTCACCTATTAGGAAACAAAATAGTACAATATTTACAACTATATATCCCAGGCCTCATTAAATTATCATAATGTATGCTTTCATTGTTATCATTTTCACTTTTAAATGTGTTTAACACAAAATTATCTGTAGAATACTCATCAGTTAAAGGTTCGTCTAGTATTAACTTATCAACCAGATTTTTTTTTAAGTTCCTTGAATTCCCTTCATAAGAATGTTGTAGACTAGTTTTAGTATAAGGCTTTACTAATTTACTCCACTCATCACAAATTTGAATATTCACTTTGCATTCCGTTACAAAATCCTTTAGAATCCCATTGTAAATTGAATCTTCATCTTCAAATTTTATTCTGTCCTTTATAGATTCTTTTGGTATTGTGAATGAATCAATTTCATCAACAGGTTCATTTTTAACTTTATTTAAGTTAAAGGCTTCATTATTTTCATCAATTTCTTGCTTGATGAAAATTTTTTTGGGGTGTTTATTAAGATAATGAATGTTAAGAGCGTTTTGTGATGTAAAAATTGCTTGGCATTTATTACAAAATAAAAAATTATTTTGTCTTAGAGGTATTATAATGTGTGAAGCATTATGAATAAAGCTATCAAATCTGAAATAGAAAATAAATTGTAGCCTACATGTTATTCTGCTATATTACTATAAAGTTTAATCTAAATATGTTTAGTTTTTGCATGGAGGTTATTTAAGAATTTTAATATAATTCTCACCTATTATCAAATATTTTATCACAGATGTCACACTCAACAGGAATTTTTCTTTTCAAGTCCTTGTATGAAATGTGTTTCTTTTCTTTAATGTTATGGTTCATGCTAAAAAATTAAAACATAAATAATTAGAATACAAACATATTAGTGTTGCCGATCGATAGTCGACTATCGATAGGCTATCGATAGTTGTCCGATAGTAGGACTATCGATATTTTAATCGATAGTATCGATATTTCGATAGTATCGACACTATCGATAGTTCAAAAGAGTACAATACTATCTACCAGTCAGAAAGATATCGATACTATCGATAGTATCGATACTATTGAATTTCTAGGAAACGATAGTATCGATAGTATCAATAGTATCTATAGTATCGATACTATCGCAAATTAACATACAATCGATAGTCCAAAACAATCGATAGTATCGATACTATCGATTCTATCGATACTATTGTTTCCTAGACATTCAATAGTATCGATACTATCGTTGGTTTGATGCTTTTCTGATTAGGAGATACGATACTATCGATAGTATCGATAGTATTGCACTTCGCCGATAGTATTGTATTCTTCTAAACTATCGATAGTTTCGATACTATCGAAAATATCGATACTATCGATTGTCCTATCGATCGCATAGCCTTTTTTAGATTAAAACAATCGATTGCGAAACAATCGATAGTTTGGCAACGCTAAAACATATCATTGTTTGATTTGAAATTTTGAATATTTTTGCACTTTATGTGGTTATAACTATATACTATATGATATTAAACTTTATTATTTTAGGGGTAAGGCCACTGTAACGATCCAAAAAAAGGTTTTTTCACGAATTTTTTGCTTCCAAAATTGAAGGTAATTGAAAAAAAACTTTTAAGGGTGTTATCGGGCATACATTAAACTTTATTATCAAATTTTTTTACAGCGAAAAAAAACAAAATGGCGGTTCCACAGCTATCTTCCCGGGGCATGTTTTGCTTGCAGGGCTCCGCGGCACGCAACACTACTGGTGCACTTTTGAATCTAGAACAAAAAAAAAACCATGAATCTAGAGGGTTATAGCTAGAGAATGTCGATCGGGTTTTAAAAAATATCAATTTTTGTGGATTTGGCGTGCGTTTGAAAAAAAAATTGATTTTTGACGAAAAAAACGGCTAGTTTTTTGTTAATAAAAAATCAATAAATAAAGTTATTGAAAATCCCGATCGACATTCTCAAGATAATGTTAATGTTCACATCTGGTCAAAATTTCAAGTAAAAAAAATGAAAATTGTTCGAGTGATGCTGCGTGCCATTTCGAAAAACCGTGTTTCGAGAAAAACGCGTTTAAGGTTGTACGAATAGTTTTCTATTGGAAAAAATAAAAAAAATAAGGTAAAAAAAATTTTCGATGCAACTTCTTCCAACTGCACCAATTCTCTGAACATTTTTTGCATTGCTTTCATGTTCTAATAGGTTCTAGTATGTAATAGTAAAACTATTAAAGTTATTTTGTCTCACAAAACCCTTTTTTTAATAAATGTGATTAATATATATCAGCGATGCCAGCCGTCCCGGTTTTGGCGGGGTTGTTTTTGGTAATAAGTTACTAACAATTCTGGCAACGCTGATATATATGTATATATATAGTAAAGAATGTAAACATACTGTAATCGTATTTAATAAAAACAAACATGCTATTATTATCTGGCACCTAATAAATAACAAAAGAGGTTCAAATTGTGCAATTCGTTTTTTGACTTGAATTGAATTCTTGATATAAGACGTTTCACATGGATTATTCCGACATTGGCAATTTTGTTTCGTAATGTGCAAGACTTTTATTATTATTATTTTTTATATATATTTTTTCTTATTATTATTATTATTATTGGCGCGGGGGAAGAACAAACGGATAGCGGCGAAAATTAACTTAAAATGCATCCGCTTGAGTGTTTGACTTGTGGAAAGTGTTTCTTGAGAAGAGCAAACCTGGCCTTACATGTGAAAACACATTTAGGGATAAAGAACTATAAATGCGACATATGCGAGAAGCGTTTCATAACGCGCCAGAAGCTGACGGAGCACCACAACACGCGCACGGGCCGCGCCCCCGTCAAGTGCACGCTGTGCGACGACACCTTCAGGCGGTACTCCAATAGGGTGCAACACAGAGACCGTCACCACTTCAAAAAGAAGACAAAATCCGCGACTTCGTCTGCCGTTGCGGTGTGTTACACTCTAGTGCCAAGCTCCTCTGGCATAAGGAAACCCACGAGGACAAGCCCAAAGCGTGTTTGTACTGCAGCGACAAATTTGTTCAGGCGGCGTTGCTTACGAGACATGTGCGGAGGTCGCATAATGAACATTTCGCTGATGCGCAGAAGGGAAGGGAAAATGTGCCTTGGCCTGTGTGTAAACAGTTATACCTCCGAGCGAATCTAGGCGCTCACCTCCTAACGCACAGCGGCAAGCGTCCCTACAACTGCAAACATATGCAACAAAGGATTCACAACCAAATGGAACCTCAAACTGCACCGGTGGACCCACCTCAGACGTTCAGCGAAGCCCTATAAATGCACCCTATGCAAAGGTGCATTTATACGACACACATAATATATATCACACATGAATGCTCATAAATCTGTACGTCCCTATACGTGCAAATACTGCGGCTGTCAGTTCATAAGGAAATACAACTGTCAACGACACGTCAGAGAGCACGAAATGGCGAAGCACTATCAATACATATTTACGCTTCAGTCGCAACCGTTTCTCGAGCGTGATGTATTTTGACGTGTTTATTATGATTTGACTTGTTGCTGGAAGTTTTCCCGCATATATTACAGGAGAACGGCCGCGCACCACTATGCACTTTCATACGTTCCGACAAATAATAACTTCTATGGAACGATTTACCGCATTCCGCACTTTGAAGTGCAAAGTGCCGGATTGCGGTAAATCGTTCCATAGAAGTTATTATTTGTCGGGAAAACTTTTCGTTCTTCTTCGTTGTCTATTTTTGTTATGTTATATTTGAATTGTATAGATGCATAATAAAGCAATTTTCCATTCAGATCGATATTTGTTGAAAATTATATTTAAAAAAAATGTATTCGTAATTTCTTATCAGTTTTGAATAAATATTATTGGACTTTAACCGATATAAGCCTCTTTAACCTTTAACCCTTTGTATGGCAATGACGTTTTTTTTTATTTTAGCGAAATTTGATTTATATTCCTAGAAAATTAAAATAAAGGGAGTGTTACAGATATGTCACATTGTCTTGTAAAGGCATAATAAAACTACGATATGTGAAAAGCTTTAAAACAATTATTTTGCTTATTCTAACATAAAACCAGCTTCACGCCGTATCCCGCACAGAGAAGGGTAGGCAGAGGGAACCTAGTGTTAAGTCACTCCTTTCCCCACTATCTGCCGCCAAATGCGATGACTTTCTGCCGAATTCTAGAGGCATTGCGTGTTGAGTGACAGAACTTAGCGCCGCGCTTTTGCTACGCATAATAACATAATGCTACGCCATATGTTTCACAAACTGTTTGTGACACTCCCGAACATCAGAAATCTTGGGCATTCTTAATTTTTCCTTGCTCTCGCTATGGTCTCGCATATCTTTTTTTCATTTTATCGTATCTGGAAACTTGAATCTTCGGCAGTTCACCCACGAAGCTTGATGAAAGCGTGAGTACTTTCTTGTCTTTCCAGGCAACCGTAGGTATGTCTATGCCTTCAATGCTGCCAACATATTTTACAGAGTACCCATGTTCTTTTTTGGAGATCTCATTGTCATTGGGCTGTTTGCAATTAGATATGCGATATATGCGACGACGTACTTTTTGACTCGTATTATACAGTATTTCAACGACAGGTCTAACCTTGAAAAGTCAGTCATGGTCAGTGCTTCGAAACTCTAGGAAGATGTACTAACGACATAATATACACTAGCCTAGTACTGTTGAATATCCGTCAACGTGACACGAAAAAAAATATTTGGATCTTTCTGAACAATGTAAAGATGTGTTTGATTAGTAATCTCGTCTATAAGTTCTTAGGAAATAATTCGCAAAAGAACTGAAAGGAGTATCAAGCATTAAAAACTTCTGCGGAAGCATCTCATCGCCTGTAAATTGGAGTTGTGGCATATTTACTTTATGTTCGTCTATCTTCATGTCATATAATTTTTTCTCTAATTTGAGTTTTTGACGACGTGAAGAACTTTCTGGTTGCGAAGATGTTGTAGCAATGGCTATTTATTGGGAAACAATAGCGTCGTATTCTATATTTTCAGTAATATTATCGATATCCAACTCCTGAGTTTCATCAAATGAGAATTCTAGATTCGAAACGAAATCAGAATCTATAAATGTATCATCATCATCTACGCAAGCATTTTCACTGTCCTGATAATTGAAGAGAATCTCCGTCATTTTGTTATTTATGAGATTTCGGATAGCCAACCTGTCCAATCAATGTACTGCACTGTAGGAACATAATAACACAATGTGACAGAAATGGCACATACAGAAAATCAAAAATTTTGCCATCAATTGTTAAATATTATGATACACAAATATAATATAGGAATCAATATTTACTTACCTGCATAGATCATTCACAAAAAACTTTTGTATTTACATACGTTTTTATATATTTTTTTAATTTTAAAATATTTGGTCGTTCACGTATTTTGCAAATCGGCGGCAACTGAAGTTTGACTTTATTCCATTACTTGTAACAACATCTGATTTTCAATTATTATACTTAAATACAAAGATAGGTTCGTAACAAATAAGACACATTGAATTAAAAGAAAATAAAACATTAATTTGAGATTTTATGAGGAGTTGATCGGTTTGTTACAGTAATGTCACACGGTGATACAAAGGGTTAACATATGCACAGCACTCACTGCAGTGACCAAACCACAGAGTACATTCTAATACACTATAATTGTCAGTAACGTCAGTTGTCAACAAGGAACATGTACTAGGAGATCCCTAGTTTATTATCATTATCAACAAACAAATAGCCGGAAAAGAGTGTTCCTTGCGAAAAAGGAAAGATTATTACTATTTATAATATACAGCAAAAATTGATTATTTATAAACAAAAACTTTGAAATATATAACAGCGAATTGTTTTTAATCATGGTAAGTATATAATAATTGTAAATTTAAGTAGTTTACTTTAATACAGTATTTTGACAAAATTTACTACAAATGTTTTGTACATTTTGAAATTATTAGAATAATATATACAAATAATAGTTTTTCAATTTTTTGAATAAATATATAGATATCGTCATGATTTTATATATATGCTCAAATTCTTATAAAACTTTTATAAGATAGACGAGATAAAAACAGATGCATTTCCAAAGATCCACACTCAGTTCCAATGTTTCAGTTCACATTTATAATGTAAAGAAGATTAGTAGAATAACAGTTATACTTAGTAGTAATATTTTCTTAGTGATAATACTTACGATTGCATCATTTAAACTAAATATATTTCTTTATTTTCAGGACCTCCATCCCTTCAAGGAGATGAATTTCAATCCAAAAGCATGGATCAATAAAATGTTTGGCTTAAAAGGCAAACAGAGTAACCAGGTATTTTTTTTATATTAAATGAAACAAATTAAAATTAAAGACTAATCATGGTGCAGGATCAAGTTTGTGACTATAAACATGACTGGTTTGGGTTCAATCCATACTCGAGGGAAATGAAATACATTGTAGAGCAATTGGCAAATTTTAAATGGACATATGATTATAGTGGATTCAATCCTTATTTAGGGAATTTTAAAATTTGTAAATATTAGATAGGAAGTGTAACATAGTGCTTTGTCACCCAACAGTCTTGGAATTTGGCAGAAGATGCATAACATATTGAGCTTTTAATTGTACAAATAGATCATTAAATATATTGATTATGTAAATTGTATTTCCTGTAATATACTAAACGCTAATAACTCACAACTAATTTACAGAAGCCAAAGCGCAGTAGGATAGTATGCAAACGGTTGTGGGTTTATTTTCCAATTAGTAGAATTAGTGAATAATTCATTAATTTCCTCGCTCT
The DNA here is from genome assembly GCA_016802625.1 of Heliconius numata. Lineage (NCBI taxonomy): Eukaryota > Metazoa > Arthropoda > Insecta > Lepidoptera > Nymphalidae > Heliconius > Heliconius numata. The sequence goes on along the minus strand of JAEBDU010000038.1, from coordinate 2,648,225 downwards.
GCTAACTATACAATGTGCAGCGTTAAGTTTCGCCATTCTATGCACAGTGTGTTGTAAATTGGTGCATATGGAAAATATTTTCTTAACAGTAGGTTCATGCATACTATCCTGTGGAAAGCAGAATATAACATTAAGCTACAAAAAAACAAATAATAAACTATACTATCAGACACTCCAATAAAAGAGTAATGATGTCAGTAATAAGGTACTTGTTTTTTACAGGCCTTTGTATTAAATTCAGTGCAAAGACTACAATTGTACATGAAACAATTGAATATTGCAGTACAAGAGAGTAACGCACAGGTTAGTCTACGTTTACTTAACCATCTTCAGAATAGGAAGTGTATCAGTTTCAAATATGTATACATACAGTATATGATATTTTTGGAATATGGTTGGGTGATGGTTGTTGCTTCGATCCTGCCTGGAAGAATTAATTATTTTCATTTCTTTGCTCATGTAAGAAAACAAAAAATTAATAATTGACTAAATGTAATATTTAAATTTTGTTTTCTAAACAAAGAAGGTTTTTTTTTTTTGAGTGTGGACACATAAAAAATGTTAATATATATTTCAGCTCGTAAGTGATATTCCTACAACAATAAGAGATACATCACTTTTAAAACGAGAATGTCATCTCCTCCATGAAAGACTTCTCGGTCTCCAAGAGCATTTAATGGATGTGGAAACAGAAACTGGACAAAGTATTAAATGTTTACAGCAGATTGATGATTTGAAATGTAAATTAGAGGTAAGTAGTTTTTAATTTTAATCGGGTGGCCAAAAACATATAATATAAAGCCAGTCGTGCTCTGCGCCACGATTAGTACAAGCGTGCAATATATAACGCGACAGGTTGTGGGTTCGATTCCACATGCCCTTTTTGCCTATTTTGCTATGTCCCGCACATAGAGCGTGAAGGTAAAAAAATATATTTATTAAGTATGAGATCATGTATGCCCTGGTGCACTGTCTTATAACACTAGATTCTTCCTGCCTAACACACAATACATACGTAAAAAACAGGTGAAATTCGATTCGGACTTGCGCATTTCTCCAGAAATTAAGAACAAATATAAGTTGATATTGATGTTTTCTTGTGGTAGACATACAAACATATATTTTTAAATACTTCCCTTTCATTTGTATAAATAAATATACATAATCTTACAGAACGCAGCGCTAACCTTGCGTGAAGCAGATCAATGGGAGGCTCTGTCTCGAGGCTTAGAGGATGTTTTAGAAGCGGGGATTTCAGACAAAGTTGAAAAACTGGTCGATCTGGCTGAACAGGTCCGAGCTATGTCGGCTGGGATGGACGTCAGTATTTTTTTTAGTAACTTTAAAAATCAGGAGGAAAAAAAAACAAAAAAAGCATAATATAAAACCATAGAAAGCAAAAGCAAAAAAAAACTATGTAACGTGAGGCTGTCGTGGCGAAGGGGAACGGAGCGAGAAATACACTTACATGTTTACGGTTGTGGGTTCAGTTCCCAGACGGGCAAATGAAATATTATAATATATACCTAGATAGTATAATATATACCTACTTCTTTTTTTTTAGAACTTAGCAACATGCCCAAATGGTGAAAACAAGAAAATGCAACTAGATTCACTTTACAATAGGATCGAGGCGTCGATAACATTACCATTCTTAACTGCCCTATCTTCAATGGATCAGGGTAAGTTACACGATTTATTCCGCATATAGATAAGCAGAGGGAACCTAGTGTTAAAAACCCCACTCCCCAAACACCGCTCGTAAAATATATTGGTCCTTAGGCCAAGAAATTTAATAGCCACAAATATAAGTGATAGATGCATCATTCACACTGTATTCCCCATAATATAGTAGGATAGGCAGATGGAACCAAATGTTCAGACACTTTAATTAAGAGACTGCTTATCGACTTAAAATTAAAATACGAATACGTACATATCGCACAATCATGGGACTGTAAACGCGACAGTTTGTGGGTTCGATTCCCACTCGAAGAAATTAAATATTTAATATTTTCATTTCCTCCTTTCTTCTTCCTAGCGTGAAGCTAAGAAAAACATATATCGCCTACCCTTTATCATTGTCATCAACACGATTGTTTTTATAATAAATTCCAATCTACCCTCCAGAATTAACATCGACATACGTATCAATATTCTCTGGTATGCGTCGATCGCTGTCGGCCTCTCGTTGTTGGCGCCGCGCGGCCGCCACGCATGTGGCTCAACGCTGGAGCCGCATGTCTACGCACACAGTGCGTAACTTAACGCAGCTGCTTGCTGAGGATGCTGGGAAACAGGTTGGGAGGAATATGACTTAAGATTTCATTTTTTACATGCGTCTACTAGATTTAATTTCCACTCAAGGAAATAAAAGTCGCTCGCTCTGGTAGCGAGTATTAAGTTCGCCACAAAACACGCAATGCTTCGACAGTTTATGGAAAATTGAGGAACGGAAGTTTCTTAATAGAGTGTTAAACAATGCGCAAAAAAAAGAAAACTTATCTTTAACTTTTCCGCCGTACTATATAAGAATAACTTATTTATAAACTTGTGTTTTTTTATTATTTTTTGCTATTTTCCCTATAGGTGGAGTGGTTAACAACAGTATTGAAATGTGAAACGCCACTTACAGAGTTGTTGCGACTTCAAACCGATCTCCTTCTGTCTCTAGAACCATCACCTGCTAAGGTAATTGAGTTTTGGTTAGTTGGTCGGAAGTAGCGGGTTGAAATTTGCAGTATATTTTCTCGAACACAATTTTTTTAATAAAAAATTTAGAAGTTCTCAATTTTTTAGCATGTTCAAATATGTGACCTAACATATAAACATATTTATAAATATTTGCATTGAACGGGAATAGAATCATACTTAGTATATATTTAACACCACAGTGTCTCTGATGGTTAAAACTTTTTCACCGTTAAGTCCCACCATTCAACTCACGGAGTCTCCTAACACTGGATTTTCTTTTACAGATAGTAAAAGCGGATTTCAAACTGTTACAAAGTCCTGAAGAGAGTATAACATTCCTTATAGATCTCAGGACTGATTTGGATGAATTCATTGATTTAATGAAGGTGATGGTAGATACGATTAATGCTAATTCTAATGGTATGTATGTATGACTTATTATTGTATATTAAAATAAAAACGGATTCACGCTGTATCCTGCACACAGCAGGGAGAACCTAGAGTTAAGACATTCCGTTCCTCACTTTCCGCAAAATTCTCGAGGCATTGCGTGTCGAGTACCGGAATTCGACGCCGCGCTTTGCTTCGACACCAGAGCGAAGAAATGGAAATATAAATTTAAATAAATCTTTAATTTCCACCAGTGGAGATCGAACTCACGACCTCTCGACTTTACAGTCACACTTTTGCCCATGTGCCACGACTGGTCTCAAATATTTCCTATTTCTAATAAATGATTTAACTCGTATTTATATAAATATTTTTATAATTGTTTTTTATATTCAGAAGAAATAAGTCCCCCAGTAATGAGAGAATTTGGCTTAGCTGTCTATTCTCCACTACGGGAACTACTTCAACAGTATACAGAAGTCCAAATACAAGTGTTTATGGCTTATTTGGACGATCCCAACTTAAAACAGGTGATAAGAATCTTCTTTTTTTAGCTTCACGCTGTATCCCTCACATAACAACCTAGTGTTAAGATACTCCGTTCGCCGTTAAAACATTTTCGTAATTTTTCTCAAATCGCGCTTTGCCTCGTTAGCAGAGCGATAAAATGAAAATATTGAATATTTATTGAACCTACAACCGTTACAGTCGCACTGTTGTGCCCCTGCACGGCGGCCTGAAATTTAATAATTTTTATTCTCGACAAATAGAATTGATATTTTTTTGTTATAATATTAGTATAGTTATTATGAGATGTTTTTTTTTATATGTAATTGGTTAATTTCTAGTAACCGTTAAATGATTTTATTTGTAATTGAATTGAATTCCTGATATATGGCGTTTCGAGTGTGCCAGTTGAGCACAATTCATTTCGCCAATGTCACGTTGTATGGAAAACACACGAAGGAAATTGACCGGTAATTTTTTTATTTGTCTATACAGGATGATCTTCTAGAATATTCCAGAGCGATCGTATCACTCGCTGATAAGACGGAAATGAGATTGATAACAGCGTACACTAGAGGTGTAGAGATAGCAGGTCCAGCTATATATCCGTTTTACGCGCCCGCTGTTGAAGTAAGGAAGTTTTTTTTTTAATTATATTGTGCCGCATGGTATAGGGGCGGCTAAACCTGACTAACTTTGTGTTAAGAAATTCTGTTTTCTATTTTTGTCAGTTTTCGAGATATTGCGTGTTAAGTGGTGGAACGCAACGCTGTACTGTGTCTGCCAGAGCGAGATAATGAAAATAATTCTCTGCTCCTAGTAGTGATCGAACTCCCAACTTTAAGGTTTACACTTAGACGCTGCACACTGCGTTACGATGAGGTCTTTTTTGTTTTTTTTAGCTTCACGCTATTACACGCGGCGTTGAGCTTAACACGCAATATTTTAAAAAGTATGTAGTGTATTTGGAACGGACTCTTAACTGACTAACCTAACCTACCTACTACTTGCGATATGCGTTAATATAAAAAATAAAATTATATATATTTTTGATTAACAATTAACAATTTTAAAGTATTATTCCACACTTAGGAAGGAAATATACTTTTTAGGAAACATAAAATTTTTTTTTATACGTTTTCAAAAAATAATTTTCGAAGTACTTATGGCCTAGCGGTTAGAACGCATGCACCGTTTTCAAGAAACGCGGGTTCAAATCCCGCTACGTTCAAATTTTGATATATTTTGTAAAAAGTATTTAATTAAATAAAATTTATTTCTATTTTTCTACAGCATTTCATAGCATCTCTCCTAAATCTGATATCCTCTCACACACGCATAATAGAGACCCAATTCCTCAAAACCATATCCTCTGGAGAACCAGCTGGTGTCCTAAGTGAGACTTTCCCAGCATCTTTAGTATTGGAGAACGCGACAGCAACCCTGCTGGAGACCCTCGCTAGGAGACAGCTGGTGGTGGAACAGGAGGAGGTGGTTTATGATGGTAATGATTTCAACTTCAAACTAGTTATCTTTTTCTAGGTAATGTGAATCAGGTTATACACGTAGTTGTGGCTTCGAAACTTCTCGAAACTACCAGTGAGTAGAGAAAAAAGTGACTTAACTACTAGATTCTTTCATCTTATTTCCAAAAATGAGAGGATGTTTGATCTTCAATTAAACGAATGTGTTCAAATCCCAGTTCATTATATGCATGTGTCTCTAAATGGCTAGAAATAATAAAAAAATCTTTTCACTAAGGTCTTTTCATTTGAAGATAAAAAAAGTCATTTTTGAGGTCTGCAAAAAATAATGGAGTTCAATATTATATGCGTCAACCATCTGCCATAAACAATGATATTAAAACCATTTATGAAAAAATACTTTTCTTTTAAAAATTACTTTCTTTTCTGTGACGTCAGTTGGTCTTGTGAACAAATATTACCAATTACAGTGATATTACTATTACCTATGAACAACGTTGCGTCGAAAAAAAAAATTTTAAAACATTTATTCCTTTTATATCTTATGACTGAAAATAATATTTTCTGTTTGTTTATTACATAAGCTATTCAAATTGTACATTATAAAATTATATTTTTTAATATATTGAGTAAAATACCCTATTGTGTGAAAAAGTTGGAAAAAGATATTGCAAGAATTAAAAAAAATTAATTTAAACAACTTTTTTATTAAAATCAAATCAATCACAGACGAAGCACCACATCCACTCCGCGACCTTCCCACTTTCCTCTTAAACGAGGACACTAAGAGAATAGTGAAAGAGGCTCCGCCCAGTGTCTCAACTCTCCGCAGAGCTCGAGAGACTCTAAAAGTGTTATCCAGATCCATACTACGGAACCCAATTGATGTCCAACTAGGTAAATGGTTTGTGAAATAAAAGGGATTTTGAAGTTCTGTTTTTATGAATGTTAACGGAATTTCAAAAATTCTGTATTTATGAAAATAAGAGGATTTTGAAATTCCGTTATGATGATTCCGTTACGGTACAGGCCCTCACTAGAGACAGTAATTGTAATTATTCTCATTTGGCCGCCTGGTAAGATAAACTGCGACATTGAATTCCGCAATTCAACATGCAGTGTCTTAAGTTTAGGTGGAGAACACAGTCTCTTAACACGAGGTTCTCTATGCCTACCCTGGTAAATGTGGATTTGTTATAAAACTAACGGGATTTAGATTTTTTTTATATTTAAATTATTTTCATTTTCCAGCTATGGTGAGGCAAGAGCGACCACTAAGGATTGGGAATGTTGACATTTTTACTTTTATGTATTTACAATGTACTATGGTTATTCATTACATAAAAAAATTTTTTTCAGAAAAAATTCCACAACTCTCCGTGTGGCATAATAACGATTCTTTATCAACCGATTTACCCGATTTTGCTCTATCACCGCAGGAATATATCACTGAGGTAATATTACAGATAGTAAATAGATATTGGAGGTAGTAGTAGTAGTATTTTCTATTGATTTTAGTGACATTTTGTAGTGGTATGTGGCAAAAAAAAATTATCAATATCTCTGTTTTTTAGAGTTCCGTAGGGTAAAACGGTACCTATTACTAACTCTGCTATCTGTACTGTGTACTACAAATACTGAAAAGATGAATATAATAAATATTGAAGGGTTTCCCACAAAACTAAAATGTTTTTTTATAGATAATGGTGCGGAACCATTTTTGCGCGAGTCTGACTCGCTTTTAACTGGATTTTTGTATGGGCTTTTCGTTAATTTCAGTTTAATTTTGTTAAAAACATAGTTTGACCTTTTATCTTAACTATGTATTTATTTTAATAAGTATCTTGGAGGGATAAATCACTTAATATTATCATTTCCTCGCACTAGTAATAAGACAAAGTGCGGTGTTGTATTACGCCACTCAAGATATAATGTTTCCAAAATTGGGCGTGAGGAACGGAGTTACTTACCATTGTGCCCTTTCCTGCTACATGCGGGATACAGTGCAGCGTGAAGCTACAACACAATTTTTAATGATAAGTCTTTTTTACAGATTGGGCAATATCTGATGACACTACCGCAGCATCTGGAGATGCATGTGTCAGATAAACAAGCCACATGGCAGTTTCTTACTGAGGTAATTAGTTTAGTGAGTGAATGAATAAGTGTTAGAGTTAAAATAGATGATGACTGAATGGCAGGCGTGCGTGAGGAACGGAGTGTCTCAACCAACTGCTCCTAGATGCTCCTGCCTTTAAGGCTATCTATATTTTTTTTGTCTTTTTATTTATAATAATTTTACACTTGGTACTTATATTATTTTTTCAGTTGTGCACTCACACATGTGAAGTGTATGCGGAGAAAATATTGAATATTAGAAACATGGATGCTCTTGGAACTAAACGTTGTCTCACTGATATAGGTAAGATCTTATTATTAAAAATAAGGTATTTTGCAGGTTCACGTCGGTTATATGGTGTATCCCTCATATAACAGGGTAAGTAGAGAGCCTAAAATATGCGGGATATATCGTGAAACTGAAAAAAATATATAATGAAATTGTTCTATTCATAAGTATATATTATATTACTTTAATTTTAATACAAGTATTTTTTGTAACCTTTCCTAGTATATCTATCAAGCGTCGTGGAAGACCTAGGCAGCAATATAACACCGGCGCTTAAGAATCTTGAGAAATCTCTCCGCGCCGCCACACCTAGCCATGGAGAATAAATATTTTTTTTTATTTTCCTTAAAGGCCCTTTTAGACCCTGAATTCCAATAATATTCCGCAAATTTTAAGAGTTAGATGTATTATTATATATAGACCATATTAATCATAATATTGTTTTAAGTTTGTAATACTATGAATATTTTATGTAATATTATACAAATACAAAGTAAAGAATAATTTTGGCAAAAATATAATTTAAAGTTGTTGATTTTATGAAAATATTCTTAACTTTTGTTTTGTATTTATATTTATAATTCTTATTTTTAAAATAATTATAACGAAAGCAAAAAAAAGGAATACTTTTGTTCTTCACGCTTATTCCTTACATAGTTGGGTAGGCAGAGGAAACCTGGGAGCCTAGTGTTAAGACATTCCCCAATTTTGTAGGGAATATTTAGTGTCTTGGCTAATATGATGATGTACAACTAAAGTTATTTTTTTAAATATACGAAATTCAAATATATTTATGACTGTAATTGATGTATGTAATAAAAAAATGTCTATTAGTATTTGTTTGTCTTTCAATTTTATAATCCGGATTTATTTCTAAAATTACCAATATAAGTAATATTTACAACGCTCTCACAAAAAAGGAATGAACAAAAAGATTTATATATTACACCTCGATTAATTTTGATAATAAGAATTGTTAATGGCGACTGTAACGCAACTTCTATGGATTCGATCCCCCACTCGGGGGGAATGAATTATTATTTATTAATATTTGAATTCTCATTCATTTCTCATCTCAACCAATTTACTATTATATTATTAGAAATCACATTAGAAAACAGTCTTATTAACAGTAGATTCGATAGTCACTGGACTTGGAGAGGCCGGGCTGGGAGAAACCGGCGGGGTGAGTGCCTACGCTACGTAGGTGTCTCGGTGTCTGTGTAAGTCTACCTACATATTTACAAGACAACGCCCGGCGTTCAGTTCCGCCATTCAACACGCAACGTCTCCGTAAATAATTGTGTGGGGCGTGGGGAACGAATGTTATGACACTGAACCTGAAGCTGCTTGTGTACATTCGAATATTTTTTTTCTAGTAAATGCTTCTCTTCTCTTCTCTTCTCTTCTCCCTCACTTTCTGCCGAATTCTCGCTTTGGTGTGGTTGCCCGCAACCTTCGCGTTTATAGACGCACGTTTCTGCCCCAACGCCGCGACGACAAACAATATAATATATCAATCTTTAGCAAATCTCTTTAGCAATGACATAATTTCATTATAGAGTATTCATATAAACTAATGACAGCTAATCATTCTGGCACAACGCCTGATTGGGGAGGTCGTGGGTTCGACAACATTTGGAACAGAGGCAAACGACAATTACACGTGTTTCAAATTTCAATTTGTCTATTATAATATTTTATATATAATATAATATTTTATAATACATTCAGAGTGTTGTGACACTATTCTATAAATAAATTCTAAAAGCGGTCCGTATTTTTAGGTTTCTGTATCTCAATAGAAACTGCCGTCGTCAGGGCGCAGGGGCAAATTAAGGGGCCTTTTACAGCGCCCCCCAGGCAAACACAATATAATTTGATATGTATGTGTAAATAGTTTTGCGGACTATTTGGCGTCCCTTTGTGAACGGCGGAAAGCAATGAATAAGTATATAAGATTTTCATTCACGTCCGTCATTTTGCGTGCTCTAAGAATGTTTATTTATGAAGTGATGACAGTTACAGAAGTGTGAAAAACGAGACATTGAACATCGTTCAGAAGAAACTAAATACTTTATGTAATAAATATACGATGACGTGTCGCAGTGGCCAGTCTGTGCAAACGAGACAGTTCAGGGTTTGATTTCCACTCGCGGGAAATACTTAGGTAATTATTTTCATTCTCGCTCTGGTGACCAGATGAAGCGACGTTGTATTTCACTAGGTTCCCTCTGCCTACCCTGCTATATTCGAGATACAGCATCTCGAAAGCATCTCGAATATAGCAGGGTAGGCACTTTAGTCGTTGAAGTTTTTATTCTATAGTCTAAGTTTTTATACTTATAATATTATGTTTCTATTCAAAAATAAACTTGCAGTAAGTACCTACTTTGAAAGTAGGGCAAGTGACAAGTATCCTATCTAAAGATACAATCAACGACGCAGTAAACATTATAATTAAATTGTAAGTATGCAGTTTTAAGAGAGAAAACCGGTGAAGAGGACTAGAGGACTACTCGGACTTGCCTATCGTGAATATCCATTGTAAGTCAACGAGAAGTGGAACTTACTTATACAAGTTGATAAACTTAAGTTTTGCTGGTTATGTTACGCATGAAGATTTTATATGTGAAACTGAAAAAGACATTTTCCCAAATGAAATTTGAATCGACAACTGTCGTGTTCATTCAGATGGATGCCAACTGCGCCACGACAGAGCATTTAGTACGATGCACTGATACGAAGACACGGGCTTGGACATTTAAACTAATTTAATAATAGCATCAATGCAACTATAAGGAGAATAAAAATATATGGAGACGAATGTAGTTAATTGCAAGCTTTTTTTTAATTATACACCTTCACCATATAAAAGGGAATAAATTTTGTGACAATTGACAATTCCTTACGTTTCATTTATTTTAGTGGCGTAACTCAGCCTAGCTGAAAAATAAGTTAATTAAATCTTTTATTTTCTTCCCATTTCAGTTACGTTGCGGATTGAGTTAGTGCGTCTATTGCTTTTTAATATAGAAGTAATACAAAGGGTGAGGAGCTCAGAGCAGTTCAATTCCGTATACAATAGGGTAGGCGGGGAGAGTCTAGTGTTAAGACACTCCATTCCCCACGCGTCGCCCGTCGCAGTTGTTGTGCTACTGCGCCACGACGGTCTTAATGATTCTATTGTTATTTAAACTACAAAATGACGTTTCACTTCAAAAGTAAAGGCGTCTCTATATATTTTTTGTTCCTCACATTTAACGTAGAGCGTGTACACAGTGTGTTTTCGTCTTCATACAAAACTAACGCGCTATATAAAATTTTTAAATTTATAATAGAATATTAAATAAATTAATAACAATAATAAAAAATCTTTAAACGAATCAATAGTAGTAGTAGACATAAAAGTGATAATTATAATTTTAAACAAAATAAATATTTTTTTTCCTATTTAACACCTCTTTGATATTACTTGTGATTTTGTGAAGTGTTGACAGCTTAGAGAATTTCCCTAAAATTAAAGGTAATATAGTTCTCACACAATTTTATTATCATAATTTTATTTAACTATAATTAACATATTTAATAAATGCATTTTTCAAGCTTACAGAAGCAATACACATATGTATTGTAATAAGTTTTCCCTTCACTGCATTTTTAAATTAAATATAGTTTTATTTGAAAAAAGTTGGTTCACAGAACTGTAACTCACACTTTGTTTGACCAAATCGAGAAAAAAATCATGTTACAAATATAAAATTCTACTGATAGTTTTTTTATTATCATTCTATTCCGTACAGACATTTAATCTATACAATTGGCATTTTTACGACTATATAGACATAGTCTCTGTACACTCCTTAATGAATTTATTATTTTTGAGTTAATAACATTTATTGAGTGATACTTAAACCTATAAACATTACGTTTAAGCAGAAAGAACTCAATTATTGACAATTGAAAGTTAATTCAAAAGTATGATTTTGTTTTCTTTTTGTCACAACCTTCTCTATAGAACGAAACACCTAACTAAATAATTTATTTACTATTATTCAAGTATTATTATTATTGAATTAATTCAAATTAATAATAATTAATTTCAATTAATTCCAATTTTTATATAATAAGCTGAATAGCAGAAAGAGTGTACAAGCAATTTTGGTTTTTTGCATTTGTGACATTGTATAATATTTTCGATATATGATTGATTACTGCAACTCCTGTTTTAATGGTTTTTTTTCACCTTTACGCTGTATTTTGCATATAGTAGGATAGACAAAGGGAACCTAACACTTTGTTCCCCACTTTCCGAAGATTTATTAAGGCATTGCGCGTTCAGTGGCGGAACTTACGCTGCACTTTTCTTTCGTTTAAGAGTAACGAAATGAAAATATTAATTAATAATAATCCTCCGAGGTATTAATGAATAATAATAAAATTCCTCCGAGTAGGTACATTACTTTTTTAAAAATAAAAAACAACAGCTTACACTGTTTTAGGCTGTTCTAATACAATAATAAATTAATAAACTGCGCCACTATTTTATATAATTGTCTATATGTAAACATGACAAAAGAATAGAGAGAGCATTGATAAATGTGTGTCAAACTTCTCGTGAATTTGATGAATTGCCAATTCTACCAGCTGCGTTGGACTGATGACAGACCACGGACGACATAATGTCTCTAGATCACGATGCTGAAGTCGTTCTGGCGTAATTGAAAAGTGTCAGATTTTACAGGGCAGTTGTAGGTTCGAATTCCTTTTTACTATTTACAGAAATACTTATACGTAGATATGATTAGATAAAGGCTTAACGAGAGCGATATTTTTAAAGTAACAAAAACTATGAAATAGATTTGTTTTGTTACTATTTCAATTCTGCTACCCTTACCAGACGTGAGAAATGCATAAAGGATAAATAATAATAACTAAAATTGCTTATAATTTTATATAACTTTTTTATTTACGATTCTTGAGAAACAATTTGAATGAATGTGAGCAACAGAGGCACTGGCTACTTGATTAATTACTCACTAAGTACTGTTATAAAACACCTTATTAATATCAATAAAGATTTATCGACAAATAAATTACAACTGAATTTATTTGGCAATCTTCATCAAATATTTTAATATCAACTATAATTTGATTTTTGACTTATGATTCATTTAAGCACAATGTGTTTTTATCACGATGTGATGTAATATGAGCAAAACTCGGCAACAGTAATTGAGTTCACGCCAGGTTATTGTTGCTATAGCATTAATGTACCTGCAAATTGTCCAAGTGTAGCCGGCTTCTTTGAGAGAACTTGCTGCTTGATTCTTCTGTTAAAAGCTTATCGACTGTCCCTACATAAGTATCGAAAGAGAAAATTGCAAGTATATTTTAATTTATATGGCTGTTTTGAACTACTAACAAGGATAGTTTTCAATGTTACATATTTAAAAACGCAAAATAACATTTTCTTTGAAATGATGAAAAAGAATCTTAAAACTACACTTGTAATTTAAAAATATGATTTAAAAAAAATTAGTGATAAAAATATTTGCGATTTCTCGCTTTCGATACTCTACCTAGTACCTACTAGTAGTATAGGGACCATCGTTATTTTAAGCTATTGTTTATTAAAGTGTAAAAATCAAAAGCACACAACCGCTAGTATGGGAGAAACGTTAAATTTAAAATAGTATCAAATTAAGATCCGGTAAATAATGTACTATGTACTCGTATATGCTATTGTGCTAGGAAACCATATTTTTAATAACTGTCTCGTACTTTTTGTAGGTTTAATATATTTGTCCACGGAGATCTGAGTAGACAAAAATATTTATAATACAAACTGTTAAATTAATACCATATGAATCGTTGATGCCAGTCGTGGGGCAAGAGCACAAGCACAACTGGTTAAAACACGATAGGTTATGGGTTTAATTCCCACTCCAGGAATTGATATATTTAATATTCTCATTTCCTCGCTCTGGTAACAAGGCCAAGCGCGGCATTGAGTTCAGCTACTCAATTGTTATATACAGAATGAAGCATAAAGATAAAAAAATGAATGATCGTGTATAAAAAGATGCTTTTATCTCATAACATTTAACACATACATACAAATAAAGAGATGAATGCCCACAAAAGACCATAAATATAGTCTACGATCTTTAGCTTTATGATATATGTAAATGACATAGAAGACACTACTCTAATACTAAAACAATTTCCGCTTCAATCATAATTCAACCGGATCTATTGCCGTTATGAAATATTAAATACTAAACGTAAATATTTAATTACCTCACATTTGGCACGGTTTGAACTCGTGACATTTCCCCGCCGCGCGCCGCCAGCCGCTTATTTATAATGACACAATTACTTGGATATAGGACGATAGCTTCCTGCTTGATCGATTGATTGTGATTATTTTTGGTTTTCTTAAACAAGATGCATTTTAAATGTATTCGAATACGAAGTAAGAATTTTTCAGTGTATCTCTAGGCCGCACTCTGCATTACGCCGTATCATGTCGCTTATGTACTTCTATATCCGTATTATATTACGTATATAATAATGTTTTCTAACTGTTGCTAATCTATATAATACTTTGTTTTAGATAAAATTCTTTTCAAAATTACAAAAAAATACGACAAATAAAGAATAAACAATTAAAACATAACTGAATGAAAAAATTCTACCTGTTGGTAATTTATAAATAACTTTGTTTCAGGTACATCTCTCTTCAAAAGTACAAGCAATACAACAAATAAATAATAAACAATTAATACATAACTAGATAAAAAATAAGAAATAAATAAATATAGTTCAAAAAAAGGGTAAAAAAACTTTTTTCAATTGTCAACACTGCTTCTGTCTCTGTCAGGGTCAAATAACCTGTCAGTGGTTGAGTCCGGATACTCGCACTATATATGTATTCTGTAATTGTGTAAAGTTATCTTTGTGCATTTTCCATACAACGTGACATTGGTGAAGTGAATTGTGCTCAATTGGCACGTTCGACACGCCATAAGTGGAGAACAAAACTGTGACTATGAACGTTGTCCGCTCGGACAGTGAGAACGAGGGTAGTTCTGAAGAAGACGTGGATTCCGGTATAGCTGAAGAGTTGGGCAGAAAAGACGTGGATTGCATGGATTTATCAGAATTTTTCACTTATTGGTATGTTTTTTGATATTTATTGCTTACATTGTTACACATTACTCATATTTCACTAGTCTTAGCTAGCAACTTGGTTTGATTTACGTATTTTTTGACACATTATTGTCGTTAGCAACATTTTATTAATAAAACAATACTATTTAAATAAAACAGTAATATTAATCCTGTATATAAAGGGTGAAATTCGACTATTTACTTGAGCTTATTAAATAAAAGCAAAAAAGCAGCATCTCCTTTCTTCTGTTAAAATGGCAATGATGGTGGTAGTCTAAAGCAAGGATATTATAATAACGTTACACAGTATGAAATATATAAGCGCCTACGTAAAAAAATAGATATAATTTTTTCGTCTGTTGAAAGATAGTAGAAATATTTCTACAGGCGTTAATTGTTTATATGATTCTTGAGTAACAGATTTATTACGTTTTCTCAATATATAGTACGTAGAGATAACCTAGTGTTAAAATACTCTTCTTCTAAGACAAAAAAATGGACTTCCTCCATTTTTGAGTCTTTTGTGTGCTAAGTGGAGGAACTTAAGGCTAAGCTTTGACTTGTTACCAGATCGGGAAAATTTAAATAATTAATTCTCTCGAGTAAGAATCTTTCCTTTCAATAAAAAAAGGGGTTATTTAAATATTATACTTATTTGTAATTTGTTTTATTTACTGGAAGTGGAAACTACGTTTATTTTTTTGGATTTATCTCTTATTTTATCAAGTGAGGATTAGTATAATAAAACTTAGTGTATGTTTTATTATCTGCCGGGGATGATTCGGATGTAACGTTTCGGATACGAATTTAAGTATAATATTATATCTATTTCGGTTTTGGTTTTGGATATAAAATTATTTCGGATTATCCGTTAGAAACGGATAACACCAGTTATGGATATGGAGGGACCTGGGACACTCTTTCAGTGCATGATCGTGTGGTGTACGTAGTGACGGTGATCATTGCAACCCGCCAAATATTGGTAGAATTACTATTAAGTGAACATAAAAAATAATTCGTTTTTTAATATTTATTTATAATTTTATTAAATATAAACAATAAAAAAAGCATAATATGGTGAAATACTGATTTGTGCCGGACATTGGTATCTGAAAGAGAAAGAAAACAAAAAAAGTTAACCTCATTTTTATCAGAGGCCGTCCTTAATTCAGTATTTTTTATTTCTGGCTCAAAGCTTCCTTAGAGTTCTTTTTAATCTTGAAATTTGGTATAAGTTTGTCCCAAGTTTTCCGTGGACCCGCCATGTCAAACGAACGAAAAGAAGGTTTCAGAAATCATCCAAAGTTATTTATATTTTACTAATCGAAATTTATAAAAAGATTCCTAATTACCACATTTGAATAATAGTTCATAAAATAATGCTATAGTTTGTGGATTACGATTGGTTTTTTCCATAAATATACCACTTTGCTAGTTGAAATATGAACAAAAAAACGTAGTTCAATCTCTCACCTGTTCAATTATTTACAATTTGGAGACCACCCGGATAGTTGTTATCCACAACCATCACTCCTGAATCATTATTATCAACAACCATCACGCCTGTGTCATTGTTATCTACAACATGCACTCCAGAACCATTGTTGTCTACAACATTAACACCAAAATCATTGTTGTCTACAACATTAACACCA
>JAEBDU010000038.1:2486053-2631902 GCA_016802625.1 Heliconius numata | reverse complement strand
CTACAACATTAACACCAAAATCATTGTTGTCTACAACATTAACACCATAATCATTGTTGTCTACAACATTAACACCATAATCATTGTTGTCAACAACTTGGACACCGCCACCGCTGTTGTCCACAACGTTAACACCCCCGGAATTGTCAACCACGTTCACGCCCTAAAAATGTTTCATAAGATTTGTTATTGTATACCTTCCCTCTGTATCACGCTTATAGGAATGTAGGTAACCTTACCCACCATTTAATGTTCGAAAAATTATCGAGTGGTGGAATTTAACGCCGCGCATTGTGTTGTTAAAAGAACGAGTACATTAAAATGTTTCATTTCTTCGAATGTGATATTGAAAATATAGTACTTTGATAATTATTACGCTAACGAAATATATATATTTACTTATTAAAAATATTTATATATATTTAATAATCAAAAATAAGAAATATTTAACTAAAACAATTTTCATTATAATTTCTCAAATTGTTTAGGGTATTTCTCGCCTATACAATATGCCTACCCTACCCTACACAATATATCTAAGGTACCCTGCTATACGCAAGATAGAGCGTGAAGCAAAAAGCATAAAAAAAAGTATTTACTTACATCTCCCCACATTGTTATTGTTTCAAAGTAAAACGTACACTGACCACGATATTAGAAATATAAATCACACTTATATTTTATCAGTCCACTTATCAGACTATGATAGATGTGAACTTAAAATATTTATCAAAATATTTAAAATAAAAAAATAAAATGTCTGGAGCTTTTCTATATGTGTACCTCAACATTTCTCTACGTATCATCATCATTGTCATGATATCTATAAATTTTACTTACAAAATTTTAACACTGGGGTGCTTATGCTCTTGCCCGACCACGGACGGCCTTGAATTTTCCAATATTTTCTTTATTTTTACTTATTTCATAGCATGCAGGCCAGTGCACGCTAGACCAGTGCGGCGCAATGGGACGTTTTCTAACTGTAAGCATAATCTTCGTGGGTTCAATCCCGGTTTAGAGGTGTGAGTTATCCCTTTGATAAGACAAAGTGCGGCATTGAGTTCTCTCACTCAATTCTTTCACTTCTTTTTTTATAGTTATTTTTTTTTGTTAAGTTCATGGTTTATGCGGTGGCTCTTCAAAATCCTTACTCATACCATGTTATCACTTATCAGTGATAACGATATCGATATAGCATTAGTTTTGATAAATAGATAGCTGTCAATTATACGCAATATATTAAGCGGTCTATAAAACATCCGGTTAAAAATAATTTAAAATCTTTATTTAATGAAACATTAAAAAATATAGTCGAATTGATAACCTCCTTTTCTTACAGGAGTCGGTTAAAAAGCAAACTATAACAACTAGAAACATCCAAATTAGTAGGTCCCGCCTGGCAGGGTAGTCAGAAAGAATTTAGTATTAAGACACTCTGTTCATCGTGCACTCTCGAATTTTCGGGACATTGCGTGTTGAATTGCGGAACTGAACGCCAAGCTTTGTCGTGTTACCAAAATGGAGAAATGACAACTTAATTATGATCAAAGTATAAAATATTAGTACACACAATGGTTATCGGTTCGATTTTTTAGATATCCCATTTAAGAGGATAAGCAAAGAGAACTTGTATCAATCTGTTACTCCTAGTTTTTAATATTGTGAAGCAATATTTTTATTTTATCCTAATTTTGCGGGAAGGACACGGAGCGGGATTAATTGGGTGAAGTTAAAAAAAATGCCAACCCATCATATTTTTAACACAAGTCACAGGCACTTAACCATTCGATACGTGATTTACGGCAATACATTATGTTTCTTATTTACATAACTAGTAAAATTTTTCTAGCGAAAGTAGGCGTGTTGTGGATAAAATTGTTTTTAATGAACCTAATTTTAGTTGAGGCCGCCGTGGCACAGCGGCACACGTGTGCGACTGTAAACCCAACGGTTGAGGGTTCGTTTCGCAATTGAGGGGATGAATTATTTTTATTTCCTGACAGCGCACTGGTAGCAAAATATGCGTCCCACTTACACGCGATATGAAGGCATAAGGAACATAGTGTTGACTGTTGAAACACTCCGACCCACACACTATCTAATTTTTGAGACGTTACATGTTGAACGATGGAAAGGTTGTGTCATTTTAATAGAACAAGAACATGGGAACAACTCCATAACTTTTTTAAGCGTGAAAGAAATCGAACCCACAACTGTTGCGCTTATAGTCGATAAGCGCAACAGTTGTGGATTCGATTTCTACTTGGGGGAAATACACATTTAATATTCTCGTTTCCTCGCTCTGGTAACAAGGCAAAAACCGACGTTGAGTTCGTCCACTCAACACGCAATGCCTCGAGAATTCGGTGGAAAGTGTCCCCACTTTCCACGTCTTCATGGAAGTGTCCTAATGGGTAGCCCACACATAGCAGGTTAGGCAGCTGGAACCTGGACACCTAAGACACTTCGTTCTCCATAAAAACATTTTTGTGCTCTTATTTTCCGTCGAGTTCTTAAGGCATTAGGGAGCTTTTAAAGGCAGACTTTGTCTCGTTACCAGAGCAAGCGTTGAAAATATAAAATATTTCCTTCCTCCGAGTGGGAATCAAACCCTAAGTCGTCGCATTTACATTCGCACGCTTGTGCCCTGCGCCACAACGGCCTCACTACTGGACTATATTATCTATCCTTATTACTAAATCAATCCTCAAAACAAATTCTCCATCAAACGCACTGGACAAATAAACAACTAAACAGTTTAAAATATAACAAAGTGAGTCAGTAACAGTCAGTCGCGAAAGCGAGTCTATTTACAACTGAAGTAATTCGAACCAGTCGACCGAAGTGGCAACCGATGACTGACGCGACTTACGGGCTAATATAAAAAAACTCTATAGAAATTATTTTTGTAGTGATTATAATATTAAAAATAGTAAAATAGTGAAAAGTAATTTTTTGTGTTTTTTTCTGTAGGCTGAATAAGTTACGATCTTGAATTAAGTGCGGCTAAGTTAAAAAGTCAGTCATTTTGATTTAAGTGCGTGTTTTTAATAATTTTATTTTTTTATCATCAATAAAAATAAATAACTTTTTAAAGTTGAATAGAAAGTAGTGAAAAAACGGAAAAAATAATGAAAAGTTAATGGTACGTATGAAAAATAAAGAGAAAACAGAAATGGCGTAGCTGTCAAATTTCGCGCGCTAAATTCTGTAAACAAACGTGACGACAGATAAACAAAACTTATAATGAACGTGTAGCTTTATATTATATTGTGTTTGCTTGCGATATTTAAAAATAATAAAATATTTATTAAATGTATTAAGTATAGACAAATATTAAATACTTAAGTATATAAATAATTGACAATTGAAATTAATGTTTCTGTCACAAAGTGAAAACACATAAAATTAATTTTGTTAGTTAGCCAAAATGGAGAAATGGAGGCTTGTTAGTTAAAGCGGCCAACTACGGCTTCTCTCCTTATCCACAATCTCGCATACATTAGAGTAGACAGAGGGAATCTAGTGTTAATACATTCCGTTCCCCCCTACACCGCCAAGACATTGTGTGATTAGTGGTCAACGCTGCTCTTTGTCTTGACCAGGGACATAAAATGAACATAATTTATTCACCTGAGTGGAAATCGAACACAAAACCGTTGTCACATAACTGCCTGTTAGAATGCGTCTATAAGTACCTATTATTGGAAACTTATATTAGTTTATATGTGAACTACATCCGTAACAAATTTAGAGAGTAACGGATGTTAGATCAAAGAGATAAATTTATATTTCAGGGGAACTTAACTTAATTCGTTTTTTTTTAATAAAAAGAAATCTATAAATTGTTACCTTTTAAGATCAGTAGGAAAGTTTGCCTGTAACTAAGTAGGTATAATGGTTGCGTGTTCGATTTCTCTCGGGATAATAAACTATGTTCATTTTACCGGTCTGCCAAGATATAGCACTCACAATATCTCAAAAAACTGCTTAGAAAGTGTGAAACATAGTGCCTTAACACTACATGCGAGATACAGAATGAAGTGAGTGCTACAAAAAAATTGTTCAGTTGCCGCACGTGTAAACTAATAATTTCCATTTCCTCGCTTTAGCAAAATAAACCACGTCGTTGACCTCTGCCACTCAAAACGCAGAATCATCGGAACTCGGCGGAAAGTAGGGAACTTTAGGTTCACAGATTCCATCTGTTTGCCCTACTATGTGCGTGATATAGGGTGAAGCTAAAAAAATAAAGTCTTATAGGCCACGCAAACAAAGCTGCGGGCGACAACTAGTTTCTTATATAGTGGGCGTAGGAAATATATAAAATTAATTTGTTTACTAACGCAAATGCATTCAATGTCGCGTCAAACGAACTTTATTTACGTTGCGGATGTTTTTTTTTTTTAATTTATTTTTTTCTGTCGAAGTTCAACATTTGTTATTCTGTGATATTGTGGGGATTTTTAATTGATATTTAGCTTTTTGATATACTTATAATATATATTTAAAAAAAAATGCATATTTCATTCCCGATATATTTAATGGTGACGTCCAAACAAAGGATGTTAAAATAAATAAATATGGTATAAAGGTCTTTGCCTTTGCTAAATTTAAACGAGTGCGTCGAGAAAGTACGTAGTGATGCGCCACTGTTGTTATCGCAAATTGGATATTTTTAATAAATTGTATTGTAATATTTTTGCATATACATATATTCTAATGTAAAATGACGGAGAATTTAGAAACATATTCAGTTTAATTTTCTATACTAATAATTCTTTTCTATAGTAAGTATTTTTCTATACTAAAAGTATTTTTTATATATAAAACTCGTGCATCCCTGAGTGATAAACAACGCACAACCAAAACTTTGAAATTTGTTGAATAAGTTAATGTGGAATGAATAGAAGTACTAAAAAAGATTTTCTTAAAGATTCTACAGAAACGAAAAAAACTAAATTTTATGTCCTCTAGTTCACACAAATGGCGCTACGGCCTCAGTTGGTTACAATATTGAACATTTAACACAACTTATAATTATCACAATATTTTCATGTTTAATGCAATGTTCGGAAATATAAAATAAGTATTATAGAATTACAATTAAGAAATTTATAGTAAAAAATAGATTATTAGATTGTACATGTCTGTTTATAGTAATCATATTGCGTTTCAATCTAGTCTACATACGAAGTAACAGACACGAGCGTCTCTAAAAATGGCCAAAAAAATGACACATAAATTTTTGGCACGACGCAAATGACGCATTTCGATGATAGATTTATGGGTTTCAACATTTTATTTATAATACCTGTGCTACTATTGTATTGCGTAATTTAAATAGTACTGAGGTGATTAACATTCTAATTATAGCAACAAAGTTACCCGCGTGTAAATAATGAATTTAACAGTTTAAGATTATGTACATATCATATACATATTTTTTAACTCTTAGTGTAAAATTGTTAGCTAATAAATCATAAATACAAATATTTCGTAGACAACCATTCCCATTACTAGTCACTTTCGTTTCCCATTTTCCACCTAATTCTGGAAACATTGCGTGTTGAGGAGAAGGGTGTTGTCTTAACACTATGGTTTTAGGCCCCCTCTGCCTATCCTGTTATTTGCGGGATATAGTGGTAAACTAAAAAAATGCTAATCTTTTTTTTTACAATAACAAAATATCAATTTACATTAATATATTATAGAAGTATCGAATATTATAGAGTAAACAATCGAAATATTCTATCGATATTAGCGAAAGCCATCACTATTTATACAAATGAACGAAAACGGATGCATTGACGTTACTATTTATAATTCCAAGGCGTATGTAAGTCAAGTGTAAGAAGAACGAGACCGAGTCTGTTCTCTGAATTGAAAGCAATCGAGATATTTCTATCCAATACAATGACGTTTTAGATAATAAAACTGAAAGGAAATAACAATTAGGATTGATTTATGTGAAATTATGATGGCGATGCGAGAAATTGATATTAAATAAATTTCTTTATTTCGCTGTATCCCGCATATAGCAGAGTTGACTCCGTTCCCCCCTTTTGCCTTATTTTTGAAACATTTCAGGTTGAGTAACAGAGTTCAAGCTGCACTTTCTCTTGTTAGCACACAGAAGGTGTGAAAATAACTCATTCCCTCGACTTGGTATGAACCCACAAACGAGGCGTTTACCTTAACGGCCTGTTTCATATGAAGATTTTAATTTCATACATTAAACGTTAACTGTACTTCGATAGGACGGTCCAAGTGACCACTGGAGTCCAAAATAGACAGACACATATAGATTGTAAAGACTTTTATTTCGATGTTCAAAACACAGAAACTGTAAATATAATTAATACCTGTAGGCATATTCATAATAACTATAGGCATACTTATTTTAATAGGCAGCAGGGTATGTAGAGGGAACCTAGTGTTAGGACACTCCGTTCCCCATTTTCTGCCAAACTCTTAAGGCATTGCAAGTTGAATGGCGAGCTCAACCATCGCGCATTGCGCGTTGCCAGAGCAAGGAAATGTAAATACTTATTATTTTTACGAATATTAAATATCGAGTGGGAATCGAACCCACAACAGCCGCGCATACAATCACACGCTTGTGCTCTTGCACCACGACGGACCTTAATCATAATATTTTAACAAAAGCTTATTTTTAATGTTACCGTCCATTTTACTTTGAGTTTATTATTTATATAATTATTTTTGGTGCAAATGAAATTACTTAAACAAAAGTGTAGTCAAAAATAAAACTTCGATTTGGCAGGAAACTGCAACGGGCAACGTGCTTTCGGTTAAAAACTGGAAATATTTGTTTCCGTTTGTATTAAAAATACTTTGTAAGGGAGCTGTTGATAGAAGAACTTTACCTAATGTTATTTAAAAATAGAGTTTTCATTAAAATATACCGTATAATTTTCATTATACCACATGGTTCAGAGGGTAGAAGAGTGTCTTAACACTAAGTTCTGAAAATTGAAATGATTATTTTTAGGTAGTACATGAATATTCATGAGATTTTTTTTAGCTTCGCGCTATATCCCGCATAAACCAGGGTAGGCAAAGGGGACCTATTATTAAGACACTCCGTCCTTATTAAGCGTAGCTCTTTCTGTCGCATTCTTGAGGTAATACATGTTGAGAGGCGGAACTCAACGCCTCTATTGCCTCGCTACATAACGAGGAAATGAAAATATTAAATTTTTATTTCCCTACAGTGGGAATAGAGTGTTTAGACGAATGAATGAACATTTCATCGAACGCGAAGAAAAACCTGTGGCTGAAAAAAATGATGTTTCCATAACTTTAGACCAGAAAGCTATAAAAAATTTAATAAAATTCTGAACTACTTTGATCTAAGAGATGCATTAGGTTTACATCTTTTATATTCCACTTCTGTGGGCACTTTATGGCTTATTTTTATTACTAACAAACACGATATGTCGAGGGTTATATCTACTCGTAGGTTTGATATTCAAATTCGGATTTTATATATATATATTTATTTTATATATTATTCATTTTTACACCCAAATATATAAACAGAGACTTTCTCGGTGCAGTGAAACAGTGTGTCAGTTTACACGATGGTTCTAAGTAGGTTCGTTCGTAGGTTCGCCCAAGATATAATAAAAAAAATGTAAATATTTTACATTTTTGAAGTGTTATTCTATACTTAGAAAAGAAAATATATTTTTTAAATAAACATTTGCCTTATGGATTACATGAAAACGATTAGCCTGATGATGTAGATGTAGCCTAAAGCCTTCCTCTATAAGTGGATACAATCTAAAATAATTATAAAAAAATGTTCAATTCCTGTAGTTTCTGAGATAAACGCGTTCAACTAGACAGACTTTATAACATAAATATAGGAGTATAAATATATTTGTTAAATTATATTGTTTAATTTTTCTCAATATGTAAAACAATATAAGTATACTACTGAATTCCTATAATTTATGTAAACTTTTATTACTATTTACGAAGCATATTATGGAAAATTTACTAAGAGCACATTATCAAACAATTATTTACGCTTCATAAATACATTAGAAACGTTAAAATATGCAAAATATCGCAAACAATCTTATAAAGCACACGTTTATACGATGGTCTCTCGTTTGGTTATTAATAAAAATAAACAATTTAATTTAATAAAATCATTATTTTAATTTGATAATTAAACAAAAACAAATATTATTTAATATATTTCTGTTAAAGAAAAAATCTCAATAATTATTTACAAATGATTTAAATAGTCTTTTTTTTTAAATATTTAATTTAAAAAGAAACTAGTATATTATCAATTTATAAATGTATATTTAATAACATCACAATTTCCGAACGCATTTGACATTGACAGCCCGCCATGTTCAACTTCTTCAAGCGGAAAGGCGGGAAAGCCGAATCGCCCGAGTGCTCCCGAAGTCAAACGAAAACGATCCCGACTGCGACGGTCGACTCCCGCGCAGCGCCATACGAAAATGACGCAACAAAAGAAAAATCCACACAAAAAGATGTAGTAAACCTCCTTTTACCTACCACTAATTACAATCAAAAGACAGGAGTCAGTGCCTTGTTGCAAATAATGGGTAAACGCAAAAGAAACAAAAGAAAACGGGATAAATGTAGCGAACTTCGGGCCGATGTCACTCCTACGCCAGCTAAAAATAATCAAGACGCGGTCCAACCGTCCGACAATCCGGCCGACTTTGTGAAAGCTCTTGTGTTGCAAAAATACGGTAAACCCGATACTAAACAGCACGTGTCTAAAGTTTACGTTTCTAATGAACGCGAGGAGGAAGACAAGAAACATGCCGAAGCTTTACTTCGAGAAATAGCCAAAAGCATCGATTGTACGATTGACAAACTAAATGAGAAACAAATGGGCACTACTGACAGTAAATCTACTAAATCCGTATACGAAAACGTTGAAAATAATATAAATAGTTATAAAAATGATTTGAGAGGCGAATTGGATAAATTATTGCGTGAAGATGAGAAAAAAGAGGAAACAGCTGGTGCAGACTCTCCTGCCAATAGGAAGTCGAATTTGAAGCCACCACGCTCTGACAACGAAGGCTGTTCCGACGACGATAGATCCGACAATGGTAGAAAGAGAGTGACATTTAAAAAACACATTATTTTCGATGATGGTGAACAGCAAACCGACGAAGAAGTGGGTTCGTCATTCGAATCTCTTACTTCTGAAGAAGCTGAGTATTTAGAAGACTTGCCAGATAATGATGAAATGTTAGGTGGTTATTTAGTTTCGAATAATGACAATAAAACTATTATAAATGTTTCTCAAAATGAACCTATAATAAAAGTTGAGTGTGTGGATGATTTACGACGTATATCAGGTGATAACAGTGATAGCGGTTTTATTGAAAGTGATAGGAACGAGTCAGGTGATGAAACATGTGATGTTAGAATTGAGAGTGGAGAGAGTGGGAGTGAGGAGGAGATTATAGAAGAAATAATCGAAGAAGTTGAAGAAGAAGAGGTTAAAGAAGAAAGCGACGTAGAAATAGTAGAAATAGACGAAAATGATGAAAATTCGTAAGTACAAATGATATAAGTATTTTTTATATTATAAATACTTTATATATAAAAATGCATATTGAATAATAATTGCTAAAATATCGCTTTTATGTTGTATTAAATAAGTAAGAATAAAGTTAAGCAGATTTACCTTTGAGTATTACGTAGTGTACCGACTTCAAATCCCGGTACTTCATTTGTTTTGTACCATTCTTTTGTAATAGCAAAATAAAGTTAGACAAAATCGAAACATTACGAGTTAAGTGATGGTACTCAACGCCACGCTTTGGCTTGTCACCAGAATGAAGAAATTGTAATAATATGAATATAATTATTTCGCCAAATGAGAATCGAACTCTCCACCCTCGCGTTTACAGTCGCACGCGGCCCCACTGCGACGCGACGACGTTAATTAAGTTCGACTTAATGATTTATATAATTGTTAATTTGTTCCAAAGACGCACAGAGTGGTCACGAGTCATTTCTTGCGCAAAACACAGCGTCATTTCTTCGCATTAGAATAACTGACTCTAAAATTATCTAGATGTACACATACTTATGTTTTAAAACTGAAGAGTTTGTTTGGTTGCTGGTGGTAATCTCAGGAACTCCTAGTTCGAATTTAAACGTTATTTTTGTCTTGAATAGTTAATTTATCGAGGATAGCTATAAGTTATATTATATCACGTTAATCTTATCGATGTAACAGTGGTCGTGGTGGTGGTAACTGTGGTCAGAATTACCACAGCCACTTGAAATTTGTCGAGTGGTATTCACGATTCCTTAATTTTTTTACAACTGCACGCTGTATACCGGATATATAGGGGTAGGCAGAGGGAACTTGTGAACCTAGTGTTAAGAAACTCGGTTCCTATTGAGACACATCCGTTCCTCACTTTCCGTTAAATTCTAGAAGCATTGCGTGTTGAGTGGCAAAATTCAATTCCGCGCTTTTTCATGTTATCCCTGGTAACGAGGAAATGAAAATATTAAATATTCTTGGATCGGGAATCGAACCCACAACGTCTTTACATGTACCCTCTGCCTACTCTGCTATGTGCGGGATACGTGAAACTGTAATAAAATGTGTATTGACACTACATTAAATACGATTTTACCGGTTTCTTGTTTTGTACAAATTATCTATTTTATCACTAGATTAAAAAAACAGACACCAATCAGAATCACTTATCACTATATTCTCAGAAAAAAATGTTATAGTCATAATGCTATTTCCGGAGGTCACTTGTGGAATAGAATAATATGACTTACGTGCCTGTAATGGCGATGGTTCTGGGTTCGATGCCCACTTAGGGTAATAATTATCACTCTTGGGAATTAATTATAAGTATTTAGATATATCACGTGCATCTTCTATATACAACGTATAGTTATTTCCATTCCACCACATTACTGTTATCTTATACGTAGGTTTCCGGAGTTGAACCTGTATACTCTTGATACATATATTTATCGTTTATGTGCGTCAATGTATCTCCAGAACGGTCTATAGTGTGGGTCGTACCCACACTCACTTTAAAGCCAAGGATAGAAGTTTGACGTGTTTGTAATCTTATTATTTTTAATTACTACGGATTTACTTTCCTAAAGAATACTCTTATTTTTTTTATAGATATTAGTATGTAGGTACTAGGTACATAATATGAAGATAGATAAGTACGACTTTATCAATAGATATATGGGTCACTAGCGTTTCACTGTAAATGCTACAGGTTGTGGGTTCAATGGCCACTCGAGGAAATAAAATATATTCATTTCCTCGATCTGCTAACGAGACAAAACGCGCCGTTGAGTTCCGCCACTCAACACGCCATGCTTTCAGAATTCGGTGGAAAGTGGAAACGGAATGTCTTAACACTAGGTTCCCAATTTCCCTCTGTTTACCCTACTGCGTGCGGAACACAGTGTGAACCTGAAAAAATTTTACATATCATTCCACGTCACCAAGTGACGTGGAAACAAAATATTTGGATGAAGCCGTAAATAGTTTATGAGATTTATTAGAATATCCGCTGTAAAATAAGAATGTCCTCACAGTGGCACAGCGTCTGGCGTGACGGGTGCGGGGTCGATTCCCACTCGGGAGACGTACCTTATAAGTAAAAATTTTGAACGGAGTGTATCAACACCAGATTCTCTCCACTGTACAGCAGATGCGAGTAAACAACGAATTCGTGATCATTTCCTAACAACGAAAAACGTGGGAAGTGCGTATTTACACACTGTATGGCAAAATTCCAAAATGCAGACAAAGAATTAGATTTAATACTATGAGTCATTGTTTTTACTAATATTATAAATATTGAGGCATTGCACCAGGATGGTGCTGGGGCACAACGGTGTGACAACGGTTGTGGGTTCGATTCGTACTCGGGGAGATGGACTATTTTACATTTTAATTTTCTTGGCGCAAAGCGAAGTGTTGAGTTCCACTACTCAACACGCAATATCTCGGGAAATCGGGAAGTCGAATATTTTTATCAATTTTAACCCTGAAGGGGTAAAATAGGGGTTGAAAAATTGTATGAAAAAATCTTTAAATCGGCACCAATTTTTCAGACTCTTAAAAATATTTCATTGAACACCTGTTTCATGGTATATTAGAATTCATCCCTAAAGGTGGAAATACGTGGGAGAAGCTGCGCGTGTCCGCTAGTTTATTAATAAAATTCGTATCCACACCCACTTCCAAAGTATGTATGCCACGATCATACTTGCGTTTTCACTATATTTACATAGAAATTAAACTTGAATTTGAAACGCTCGGTTGAATACTGTTACTTTTGTTAAAAAAGTAAAACACATGTTCCTAAGTATTTGTGTAATGAAAATACATACGTACATATATTAGCTTTATGTATGTTAATTTGTGTGTAAACATGCGAGGAATATGTTAACTGTCTAATGTTTTACAGTGGAGTGGAATTTTATGTGTGGGTAGCAAGTTCGATGTTTTTTATAAGTAGGTAGCTATATGAAATTAAAAAACGCAGGTATGTAATCTGACTATAAACACGACGGTTATAGGTTCGATTCCCATTCGATTATATTAAAATTATTGTCATTTCATGACTCTCTGGTAGACAAAACACAGAGTTGAGTTAGGACATTCTTGGAAATTAGACTTCGATGTCGGAAATGAAAATGGGGTGTCCTATCGCTATTTTCCATCTCTGAACTGCGTGAAGAAATATATAATTTATAATTTGATGGAATTTATGTGTATTCTTACTGCCTTGTAACTAGTAGTGTCTTTACACTAGGTTTACCCTATCATGTTATATGCTAGCATGAATTTAGGTCGATGTGAACGTACTACAGCAAGTGACCTCAATATAAACTAAGTTTATAGTTCAGACCTAAATCAAAATAAACTTTCTAGATCTAGACTAAACACACGCCTGAATTACGGCGTTGAATCCCGCCATTAGTGTCTCGCAATTTCTTGTTAAATTACATATTGTAAATAACATATAACTTTATCGAAGTTTCATATTGATACTAATTTTCTATCTGGGGGACCCTGGGATATCAGTCTATAAATATAATTTTTTAGACTGAGATCACTTTTTAAATTCACAAATGTTAGTGTTTTAGGATACTTCTCGTAGACCTACAATTACGAAATTTTAACTTTGTCAAATTTTATAAATTATACTTACCTACAATTGACCTACAATCATGAAATTAGTACGGAACCCGCAGTGGGCAAGTCCAATTCGCGCTTGGCCGGCTTTATCCCCAATGAATTTGAATGTATTCAAAAACCAGAAGCACATAAAGATAGATTTGCGAAAACAAATTGGAATTTTATCGTTTCTTTAAAATAAACTTATAGGTATTTTATTAACGCATGTTCTATAGAGGATTATATAAACTGGTTGTAGGTTCGATTCCCACCTGGAGTAATGAATTATTTCCATTGCTTAGCTCTGTTAACAAAACAAAGTGCAGCTTCGCTACTCATCACGCAATTTATTTAAAATGGACTTCGATATAAATCTCTTCCAGGAAGGATCTCGTCAGCCAAGAGAGCAGGTTCCAATCCCAGGTAGCTGCGTTGACTGAACTAGCTGACACAAGATGCGATGAGGCTGAACGCGCTAGGGAGTTGCTCGTCGCTTATAGAAAAGAAATTGAGGCGAAAGACCAGGAAATTGAACGTAAGCAAAAGTTTTCTTTTTGTCCACCTAGGATCGAATTATCGAGTAGAGTGCCTAAGGCATCTGCTTCATAGAATTGGATAAATGAACTTTTAATTTAAAACTCCGATGCATTAAACCTTTTTGCCTATAATAAGCCATAATTTCCAAATGACTGAAGATGTTTGTTTGAATCATGGGTCACACACTCTTGATCCGGTTACCTTACAATATTCTTCTGTTTGAGTCTTGATAATTATGTATTAAGGCCTTCATAGCACAGCAGCGCAGCGTGTGGCGGTAAGAGCAACGGTTTCGATTTCCAACCAGGGGGATGAATTTTTGTCAGTTCCCAGCTCTGGCAAGGTAAAGCATGATACATTACGAACACTAAATTGGGCCACTGTAAATACAATGTAAGTTAATATGGTCAAGTTGAGTTAATAATTCGGACGGAGTCTAGAACGGAGTGTCTTGACACTAGGTTCCATCTATAGGTATATGTGGGAAAAGAACTAATCTTCAGATTTTTATATTTTAAGACCGATGAAGCTATTCTTGAAGCATTTCAATTGATCCCACATGCAGTTTGCGAAATTGAAATATGGAGTGAAGTGGATTTAATATTAGTTTCTCTTTATCTATCCCAGCAAGGTCAATCGCAGATGTTCTGATGGCACTGCGTCATCATAGTCTAAAGCTAATTTCATATAATTTTCTTTCTTCACATAGAAGTTTTAGTGATACATTACTCTCTTCTCCACACTCTTCTCCTTTGTACATAAAATATTAGTTTCGCACTGCAAAGTCCAGTTCAATTTTAGCCCATGTCCATCAACACCAAGATTATAGCAAATTTTCTAATTTAAGTGTGAAAATGAAAATACATTATTTAATTATGAGATTAGGTGCGTATATACTAAGAAAGAATAGAGGCCGTATGCCTGTAACGCTACAGTTTTAGGTTCGATTTCCACATAGAGGAATCTATTATTTCCATTTCCTTACTCTGGTAATAAGATAAAGCGCGGCGTTGAGTTTCTTAACTTAGAATATACCACATTAAAGTAGAAAAAGGATTAAACACATGCTTTCAAGTATCAAATTGGTATCCAATACGAGCAATACTTGCAATACATGTCAAACCACGTTTTTTTAAAGTCGGTTAAAATGTATATTACACATTTAATAACGAATCAAATTACAATTGATATCTATGAAATAATCGAGTATTCTCATGAAATCTACATCCTGGCTGGACGCCAGCGACCATTGAGAAATCAGTGTGTTTATTTTATTTATACAACAAGATACCATGTCTATTTAGAAGCGGTCTATTGTCGAGGTTACAGCTTCAAATCCCATATCAAGATTCCCGATTCCCAATTTCTGATACATGGCGTGTTGAGTGCCACAACTTAATGAACAAGGAAAATTAAAATATTAAATATTTTATTTCCTCGAGTGGGAATAGATCCCACAACCTGGCGCATAATTAGTCTGTCGATTTAAAACTTATCCCTATATTCATCATTTCAAAGAAAGGAGAAAGAAAAAACTATATATTAATCACCACCTACGTACAAGGAATAAACATTGATTTCACTTCAACTGACATGACTGACATGACTTAAATATTGCCAAAACTTAAAAGGGTAATTACAATTGCAATAAACAAAGTGAATCTTCCTCTTGGCTGCTTCATACAATACATTGTTCTTCAAACTGTCACACGCTAACGCTACCTTGGAATTACCAAAATAACTTTGAAATATTTTAATATGTAAATATATTTTCTTATCATTTTGTATTTCCTTATGTCTTGGGCTGTAGGCAAAAAAAAATCCCTCAAGTTTATACTTCTTGCTTATTAAACTCCAACGGAAACTAAGGTGTTAAAGATTAAGGTATCCGGGTATGTGTATATCTGTATGTCTGTGTCATCGTAGCTCCTAAACGAACGAATCGATTGTGATCTAGTTCATTTTATTTCAAATTTTGCTTAATTTTGAGCTGATTAAAGAATCTAAAGTGAAGAATTTCTATACAGAGAAGAAAGAAAATTTCTATAAACAGAATAATTTCTATACATTACACCTATTAAGAAAACCTTGGTACCTAACCTTGTCATAAAGAAAACCAGTATTTAATCCTATATTTTTTGTGTTTTCAGAACTTAAAAATGATTTAGCTGCTGCCTACAAAGAATCGGAATTGGTGAGGCAAAGGAGTCGATCCTTGGAAGAAGAACTCGCCGCGGCCAGACGCTGTTCTGCCGACTTGGCTGACCAGTTACAAAGGAGAATAGGTATATTTTACTATAACATATTATATTTAGCTTCACGCTGTATTACGCATACAACAAGGTCGATAGTATGTAGTGTTTAGGCACCCCGTCCCCAAGTACAGCTTCATTTTCATTGAGGTATTTCATTTTGAGTGATGGGACTCAACGCCGCGTTTTGTCTACACTAAAGCGAGTAAATAAAATAATTCGTTACCCCTAATGGGAATCGAAACCCTAATCATCGTGTTTACAGTAAGATTCTGTGCCTTTGCCCCACAGCTAACTAACCAACCAGTAGTTCTTGAGATTAACGCGCACGATTAATTTTATTTTACTTTGATGTTTTACAGAGGATGCCATCAAAAATCTTAGATCGGAACTCAAAGATGCTGATGCACGTCGAGCTGAATTGGAGGCAAGAGTGCAAATTTTGGAGAAGGATAAAGAGAGGCTGGAGCTCGAGAAGTTACAGCAAGAGGAGAAGGCTAAAGAGGTAAGAAGATGGATGATGACACAGTTCACTGTGCACTTCAGTGCAATTTGGTTTGGCTATGTAGATTTTTTTAAAAACAATAATTTCTCTTTATTCGCATTGGAACTTGTGATGGTGGCACACCACTAGTCTGACTAGTAGGCTGTTGTTAGAGAATAGGCTGTTGTTTTTTTTTTTTTGGTTGACGATAGTGGTCTTGATGATCATTACCATCATCATCATCTAGTGGTCTTAATGATTATTACCATCATCATCATCGTTAGAAATATGTCAACAATGACCTTCAACTCCCAGGCCCTAGCGCTAGCGGAAGCGGACACAACAAAGTGGCGTCAGGCGCACGAGTCGGCGCGCTCGCAGGCGGCCGCGCGCGCCGAGCGCATACTCACCGACTGCGAGTGGAAGATGAGAGAGCTGGAGAAGAGGGCCAGAGACGCGGAGAAGGAGAAGAGGGAGGTGAGCGTACCTAATGTTGCACTCGTTGTCTATTTTCCACTAAATTCTCGAGGTGATGCATGTTGAGTGGTGGGACTGAATGCAGCGCTTTTGTCTCGTTTTACCAGAGCGAGGAATTTCATTCCCCCGAGAGGGGATCGACGACGGCCTCGACTCGACGAAATTTCTGAGTGAACAACTAAAAAAGATAATAGAATCTAATCCTCGTAAAAGTTAACCAAGAAATTTGTCTTAAGTATTACACTCTCGAACATTTGGCACATATTCTTTATTGGATGCAAATTAAATGATAATAGGTAAATTATGGTTTTGGCCCCCGAATGGGAAATCGAAATCTTTTGATTTCTTCACTTTTAAAAATACTTTTATTTTTCAAATAATATTACAATTTATTTTAGGCAATTTATTTATATAAGGCCGCCGTGGTACAGCGGCATATCTTTTGGTATATATAAACACAGTTATCGGTTTAATTTTCATACAAAACTATTTCTCATTCTCCAGCTTACAGAATCATTGGAGGCACTCAAATCAGCACCACCCTCTGCCTCTCACATCGCTGAACTACAGCAACTAAGAGGTCTTGCATCAGAACAGCAGAGATCAGTTCAGTCTCTCACTCTACAGCTACAGAAGGTAGAGACGAGAGAAGAATCACTTAAGTTGGAGATACACAGGTTGAAGGATTTGCTGGTGAAAGAAGAAAGAGTTAGGCAGGATAGAGAGGATCAGCATTTACAGGTTAGAGTGGGTTTTGTTTGTTAATATTACGCGAAATGGTTTCAATGAAGTCATCAGTGGTTAGTTAGTCTACAAATTGATCAGTCATTAAGGTATTCAATGTTTTAATAAAATACAAAAATCAAATAAATCATACTTATTTTTTATTAGATATTTAGATAAAATTCATATGAGCTGACAAATAAAAATTAACAGAAACATAATATGTGGCATGACAATGAAATAAAGCAATACAAACAAACTAAATCTTTCATAAGCCCTATACCTATAATATTTATAATTATCAACATAATAAAATGATATTTCTAGAATGTGTCAGGCTAAAGCTGCCTCGAGCGGCAATTAAAAAACAGAACCTAATTTTTCATAATTCATTTAATATTTATAACTACCTACATAATGCAATAATATCTGTGGACTATCGCAGGCTATAAGCCGCCTCGAGCACCAACACACCGCCAGCATAGACGCGCTCAAAGCCGAGCACTCGAGCGCGCTATCGGCGGCGGCGGCGTCGCGGGCCCTGCTCGAGCGCACGCTGGCCGAGCGCAGCCGCACCGCGCTCGCCGCCCTGCGCGCAGACTCCGAGCGCGAGGCCAAGAACGCCGAGCGCAAGTTGCGGGAGCTGGGGACGAGGGTAATCGGTTTTTTTTTACTGTGTCCTGCACACAGCGTTGTGTTAAGACACTCCACTTCCTTTTTTCTGCCGAATTCTAGAGGCATTGTGTGTTAAGTGGCGGAATTCAACGCCGCCCTTTACCTCGACACCTGGGCGAAAAAAAGGAAATATTAATTAAATATATCTTTCATTTCTTCGAATGAGGAATTTGCTCTACTTTGAAAAACTTATTTAATAATTTCTTAATTATATTTCATAATTTATTTTGCACGGTGGGCAGCTCCTGTGTTAAGACACTAGACTCGCTCTGTCTATCCTGCTTTATGCGGGATACACCTAAAATTATTTTTTTCACTTACAGTTTGAAAACCTAAAAGAAGTGCTGGCATCAAAGGAATCTCAATTCGAATCCGCTATCGCCGAGGCCCACAGCAAGGCCGACTGGGACATCCTGCAGCTCCGACACTTGTTGGACAAAGCTGATATTAATTACGCTAACAACATCGACGCTATGAACGAGAGATTTGAAAACGAAAAAGGTAACATCCATTTATACCGATTTTTGTAAATCTAAATTTATCTTAAGCGTGAAGTGTTTAAACGAGAAAGCACCAAACATACCAAAAGCAATAGAAAACGGCATCTCAAGATCGATCTCACAAATGAAAGTTATTTATCAATACAAGCCTAAGTTTTTTGCTTTTTACCCAAATTCGAAAGTTGAATGGCGCAACTCAACGCCCAATTTTGACTATTACAGTTGGGAATAGAAAAAAAATCTTAACATTCCCCACTCCATGGGGGCCTGAGTGTCTTAATATCAAGTTCCCTCTGCCTACCCTACTATATATTTCTTAATTACGTAAAGCTAATGAAAAAATATAAAACAATATACATATTCTAGAACAAATAATAGAAGAATGGTCAGAAAAATTAAAAGAAGTAGAAGAAAGAGAACGAACAGCAGCAACCGAAGCGAAGAAACTTTTAGAATCTACCAGACTTCATCTCATCGCTGAGAAGAATGACCAAATTAATAAACTTAAAGAAAAACATCGGCAAGAGATGGGTAAGTTTAAGCAGCAGGGTTTCTGTGTGCAGGACACAGCGTGAAGTTGATTTTTTTTTATTCTTTTTTTCTTTTAGACGACCAATGGGACAGATTCATGTCGGACAAAGAAGATTGTCTCGAACGTATGAAGAGGGAGTGTCGGCAAGAGGGCGACGAGCAACGAGCTAACCATGAAGTACAGCTTTTGGAGGAAATAAAAGGTATAGTATAATTATCTTTAAGCCAGTTTTGTCGTAGGGCACAAGCATGCAACTGTTAACGCAACAGGTTTTGGGTTCGATTCTTACTTGTGGAAATTTAAAATGTTATATTTTCATTGCCTTGCCTGAGAACGAGGCATCATCGAGACGTTCATCGATTTATAAGACGTTATCACGTCAAAAAAAAAATTTTTTAATCCATATATAAGAATATTGTATAATATATATACAATAAATACTTTTGTACACATTATACAAATATTTTACAGACATAATGGATTAATCCATTATCTAACTAATCACAAAAATAATAGTCTAGTTGTAAATATTTTTTTATTTCTTTTTTCTAGAACTTAAATCACAGATAGAATCAAAATCGTTAGATTATGAGGAATTATCAAATAAAACAGCGGCTTGCGGTAGAACGTTGGCTGTCACTGAACAAGAATTGAGGTAAGAATAAAAAAACTGCATGCTTTTTGTTTTTTTTAACTGTCTTAGATTGATGCTATGGGAATTATAAAAAATCTGAATTCTAATATCTTTTGAAGTATTATTTGCACATTTAAAAAAATGGAAGTTGAAAGAAAAAAATAATAATGAAATAATATATTTATTAGCACCATATATATTTATTAACAATATCTTAGCAAATATGTGCAATGGGTTGTGGGTTCCATTTCCACTTTAGTAAGGCTTATGTTTTAGTAACGCCTCTGAATATGTTATATTTAAAGAACATAGTATTTTAACAATAAGAAAGGTTAAGAAAATATATATTTTTTAATTTTATTTTTAAATAATCAGTTTTCTTATAATTTCCATGGTACTTTCTCACTATTATCTAACCACCATTCCTACCTCCAATTAAAATTGGTAGCTAAGTTCGTCCAGATTTTTAAACGAAATTAAAATAATCAATAAAATATAAATAACTTAAACAAGTGTGTTTTTACTAAAATAAAAAAACTATGAAAAAAATATTGTCTTTTGGAACTATTTGGCTACCAAGAATGCATGACAAAATTTCATTTCATACATTACTAATTATTAAATGTGGAAACGTATTATAAAAATTAATTGTAGTTCTGAAAAAATGTAGAAACGTACTTTAAAATTGAATAGAATTTCTGAAAAAACGTACTTACGGGTTATAGCGTTCGATATCTTTCTATCATATAAAGAGAGACAAGGACAAATGACAGATACACATTAAAACTAATACAGATTGATAATAATGACTTATATATTATCATGTTGTTTTACAATAATTTTATAATTTATTTTTAAGTGCGTTTCTTGTTTTAAATCCATTAATACTATAGAAAATTCACAAAACACATCACCATGTACTTCACATTTATATCACATGAGTCCAAAAGGCAGTATTTTTAGCGACTGTGTAGTTTTTTAAAAAAATGCAACATTCAATACTTGATATAATAATATAAAATATCAATTTATAATTTTTATCATTGTAAATAAATATTTACAATTAAATATATATCTAATATTAATATAAGCTATGCATAGAAGAAAAAAATATATTAAAAAAAACTAAAGTATTAAAACTTTAATAATTAATATGATTTTATGTTAAATTATTTTTTGATTTCCTTATCCTTTTAAATATTTACTTTTCCAAATTTAAATATATCGAAAATTATTAATTATATTAAATAAATGTTTGCTGTATTATTTTAATATCGTATGTGTACACAATATTTAAAGAGCACAAAAATGCACATAACACAAAACCTTCATTTTAGAAAAAACTTAATTATAAGTCATTGAGGCCATGTAGCGTATTGTGGTCGTATCTGATTGCTTAGTGAGTGGCTATGGGTTCGATACCTATTCGGGGGAATAAAAGTGCGGCTTCGTGTTCCACCACATAACGTGGAATGTTTTGAATTCAAGAAGAGGAGAACGGAGTGTTATTACATCAGGATCTGTCTATCTTTACGGGGAATAAAGCTTAAAGCAGAATAAAATAAGGTTCCATACTCTACTTTCTAGCAATATATAGAGACGGTACAACCGCACTTCATCTAAATGAACGAGCAGGATTAAATAAATATTTCCGTCATTTGTACTCTAACTTTAATTAATGCGCTCGATTAAGAACATGCCAACTGTGTCACAATCAAGTTAGTTTTATATTTTTATTATTACTTTTCTACTGACGTAAGAATGGTCAACCTAGTCTAGTAATACTTCGTTAATAACTATAGATCTTTTGAAAATATTATGTATATAGTGGCGGAACCCAACGCTGCGTTTTATGTTGTCATACTATTAAATGTAAATAATTTATATGTATTCATAAATGATAAATAGACCAATTCGTTATATGTGGAAATTGCCTCAAAGAAGAAGAATTAAGAAATATTACGTATTACATTAAAAAAAAACAATCAAAATAATTATTATTGTACAGTAAACGATGGATAGCTGCCCCTTGTGTCTGCGCTCTCTTTTCTCTGCGCCTCGCCTTCATACTGCTACTAGTACTCGCTGGTCTTCTATATATTCGAAATAAACGGAAATACACATGAATATGAAGAAATTATAGTATAGTAAATTGCATTTTAAAATAAAATATGTACCTATGTCGAATATTTGTAGTCATTTTTATTTATTTAAATATATTTACATATATTTTATTTGTTCGTTAATTATAATTTTAAACAAGCTCAACTAACTTAAACATAACATGTATTATTAGATTTATATAGGAATAAGAAAATTATGAATTGTATATCTAAAAGTAAATTAATATTAATATACTGCCTATTTGGACTGATGTTTATAAATCATATACACATTACAAATATAAATATGTTCTTTTATTTTATCTATGTCAAACATTTCATATTCTAGTCATTTTTTATCTGTACAAAAATGAAGGCGACAGTGACAATGATGTCACCTTTAAAAACATTTTCGTTTTATTATTAAATGTTTAGAAAAAAGAATATTAACATGTTCGATATGAAACCTTCACTTTTGTATGAATTAAAAAATATACATTTATTATC
The DNA here is from genome assembly GCA_016802625.1 of Heliconius numata. Classification (NCBI taxonomy): domain Eukaryota; kingdom Metazoa; phylum Arthropoda; class Insecta; order Lepidoptera; family Nymphalidae; genus Heliconius; species Heliconius numata. Next base: position 2,609,260 of record JAEBDU010000038.1, on the reverse strand, counting down.
ATTTTTATAACTAAATATAATTATGGCTTAATTATTCAAAATTACTCAATTCTAACGCTTGTCATGTCATTGTTTTTTTTTAATAAATTTATTTGACATTTCTTTGTTTTTTTTTTTATATTTAATCAAAACTTTCTTGTAATTTATAAGTCCTTTGAAAATACTAAAATACAAAAATATATAGACATTTCTACTATTTCCTTATATCATTTTATTATGCCTACAATTTAAAATATGTTTTTGTATAGTAAAAGCTATACTAGATTAGTAATACAAATAGTATATTTTGACAAAAACAAACACATTATTCCAAAAACACAATAAGCACACAAAACTCAACTTCTATTTTATTTAACCCTTGCCCTTAACTAACAAAGAGAAGCGTTGGAGAGAGAGAAAGAATTGAGAGAGAAGAGAGAAGAAGATGGTACAAAATTAAAACATATCCAAAAGTTGTCGACCGAACAAATCGAGCATTTGACTAGAAAATGTGCGTGCTTAAGAAAACTGTAAGTATCTAGTAATTTAATTTTAATAGTAGAAGTTAAAGCTTTAACTTCTTTATAGTTGAATTAATTTTAAATATTTTTAAGCGATCATTATAATATACTAGCTTTTAAATTGTGATATTGTATTTTTAAACATAATGTTTTATCCAAAAAAATCATTCCTGTGACACTATAAGTAAAATAATTCTAATATGGCTTTATTTGAAGTAATAATTTTTATATATATAATTTTTATATATATATTTGAAGTAAGCATTAATTTTTCACATTACTTTCGTTTAAAACATATCAATACAAAAGTAATGATAACGTACCTAAAAAAAACGCAGTAATACAACGTTTGACTGCAACCACACTTATGAATTAGTATGATTTAACTGATATGGTGTCCCAGAGCCGGGCAGAAAGCGAAACGCTGAGTTTGTGAGTGTCAAACTAGGTTCTCTCTGTCCATCCTACTATATGCGGGAAACAGCGTAAAGTTAAAAATAATATTAACTTTATAAAAAAAAATTGTCTAGCTAAAAAATATATATGAGGCCAGTCGTGGCGCAGGGAAACAAGTGTGTACTGTAAGAGGGTTGTGGGTTCGATCCCAACAACTCGAAGAAATTTCATTTCTTCGCTCTGATGTCGAGGCAAACCGCCACTCAAGCAATATTAGCAAGCAACACTGTATTTTCAACAATATATGTTTTCATTTAGTTTCGACGACATGCGCGCTCGTCTCGCGGCTAGAGAACGATCCGCAGAGCAAGAAGTGCGTCTTAGGGATAAGGAACTGCACCATTTGAGGGCTGAAGTTGCGAGACTTACTAAATTATTGATGGAACAAAAGTAAGTGGTATATTTACTGTGTACAGTTAACACGCAAATTAAAAAAACGTATACTAATATTATAAAGCTGAATAGTATGTTTCATTAAACACACTTATCTCAGAAACTACTTGTCCGATTTAAAAACTCTTCATTCACATTATTTTTTTCTTTAGCGCGAAAGTTTTCTTTTAAATATAGTCAAATTTTTTGAGCCAGTCGTAGCGGCAGGGACACAGACGTGGGACTGTTAATAAATGCAACACGATGTTTGTTTGATTTCCACTCGAGGACATGTATTATTTAATATTTTCATTTCTTCGCTCTGGTGTCGAGGCAAAAGCGCGGCGTTGAGTTCCGCTACTCAACACGCAATGCCTCCAAAACAACAGAAAATTGGGAGCGTAGTCACTTAACATTAGGCAGGGAGCCCAGTGTAGAGGGCTCATGCGAAATACATCGAGAAGCTAATTTATATATATTGGTATATAAATATTGGTATGGCATCCACATACATGTTTCTGGAGGGTATTTGTATCTTATATGTACTTGGGTAGTTAACATATATTTACGTCTGTAAATATGTAAATATGTATGTAAATATGTATCTATATGTGTATATAGATACATAGCTTCACACTTTGTCCCTAGCGGGGTAGTCAACAAGTAACAAGTATTTAATTTCAGTTTATTTTTGTAAGTAAGTACCCTAATGTCAGTCATGAATATATTATTTCCAGTACTCCTAAATCTGGCCTCGGTGCTCGCACGCGCGCGGACGGATGTGAGACAACTCCTCAAGATGAATCTTTTTTATCCAAAACAGAGCCTCAAGCGTCTAATGTGCAACCAAATGCGCCACGACGGAAAGGTAAAAAGATTTTTAAAAAATTAACAACTTATGATTTTATTTATTGTAAAATTATTAATAATTTAGTTTTAGTTTAATATAACGTAACTTGCTTATTAAAACATAATAAAATTTTATCCTTTTACACCTTATTGTAGCAATGTCATGAAGAATTATACTATGTGCGTTATTCCTATTATCTACATTATGTCCTCCATATAGTAAGAAGAACCTAATGTTAAGCAACCACAGTCACATTTGTTGAGTGCCGTAGAGAGCCGGGACATCCTAGAATATGTTTAAGTAAATAAGGATATAAAAAATATTATCATTACTATAAATTTTCGTACAGGCGGAACCCTTCGCACACCGGAACTAGCACGTAAGCGCCCGACTTTACCCGAACTGCAACCACTTCCGCCGGAAGCGAAGCGAAACAACATGGAGTTCGAACATGGCCGACGACGCGCCAAGAGCGTGGACCTGCCGGCCGTTCAAGTCCCTGTGAGAATTAAACAGTTGGAAGAGAGGAGAGATAAATAAGGTGTATGTAGAAAGTATTTATGTTAACTGTATACGGCTATTTTTTGTATCTCCTAATATTTTTTTTGGTTATGGCAACATAAAACATTAGTATATTTTTTTATAGATGCAACTATTTGTATGTCTAAAATTTATAAAAAAACAGATTGCGTAGTAAATTTGGATACAATTTAAACTATAAATTTAACACAATTCTCTCTTGTTAGAAACTTATTTTTGAAATAAACGTTTGACTTCAACATCTACAATGTACGCAGAGAGACGAAATAACACAAATTACTTATTTTATATAAAAAAAATCAACTTGTAAATTGTACGTCTCTTGTTGACGAAGATTATGATAATTTATCTATTGCCATACAACTATGGCATATTTTAATGTGGACGAAACTGGACGAAATTTGTACTTTATACTCTTTTGTATTCAAATTATCTATGGAAATTAGAAAGTGACATTTACCGAAGTAAAGGGTACTAAAGTGCACATACGTTTTAATGTTAAGGCAATATTTACTTAATAAGCTTAGAAATGCTATAAATAATAAATATTTATTATGGTATAAACACTACTATTATTAATAATCTGTAACTGTTTTTTTTTTACAGCACATTTTGATTTATTATTATTTTCTACTATACATTATTTAACGTTACGCAAGATCTTTTTTTTAATGTAGAAATACTGTAATTTGCTATTTTTGGATAGCACAATTTTATTTAACTCATTATAGTCGGATATTTTTTTTTACAAGTGTTTATTTTTTAATAGTGCTGTTTTAAAGCTGCCACTTCTTGCCAGAAAGTAGAATAGATAATACAATAACAGTAAATTAAGTATATTTATAAAGATTAAGTTCTAGCACATTTGTATATGAAAAACTTAAACAAAGAAACAAGAAATACAAAAAAATGTCCCGACTATAGTTTTTAATTCTTTGTGCAATAATAATATATAAATAAAACCAAGTGTCATAAGATAAAGTTGTATTTATTCATATAATTTTGATGTAAATATTACAATTTTCATAATAAAATCTTTTAAATATATTTATTTTTTCTTTTTTATATGCCGTTTTGTTCCTCACTTTCCATCCAACTTCAGTCGGAGCCAGAAAAGTGTTGATTTTTATCCATACTGTATTACGTGTAACATAGTTACGAATAGATACGTTACTACGTGAACATCTACTACAAAAATACTACTAAACGTTGAAAATATATGAGTGACTGTGTGCGTCAACGTCTTAACAAAGTCGTCGTCGTCTTAACAAATGGCGTTTTATTTTAAAACGATAATTTTATTACTTATTTTATTAAAAAAATCACTTTTTAATTTTTGGCAAATCTTTCAACTCTCTTTTGTTTAATAACTTAAAAAAATATTAAATTTAAAAGATTTGTGTCCGTTTACGTCCTTAAATAATTTAAATTACACCTTACTTATTCTGTTCACCCCATAAGTATAATGGGGTGTACAGAATTATTATGCAAAGCAACACTATGGTATGGCAACACTAACTTGACAATTATATAACTTGACATTGACATTACCTGCTTCAAAATTGACATATTACATATTATTCTAACCTCAATAAAAAATAAATACAATTTTAAAACTATTTCGTTTTAAAAATGTCTAACAGTAATTTGTTTATAAAATCAGGGTTTGTTAGAGCTCCATTACAAAACGGAGTTGGTCGCTATGTATGTCAGTTACAAAGAATTGTGCTGAAATTCTGTAAAAGCCATGGTTCTAGTCGTGGTTTGAGGTATTTATCAGTTATTTTTATCTATAAACTTTAGCTATGCACTGCAATCGGGACATTGCAAAATGAGAGGCAGAATTAAAACAAAATTGAACGCTGCGTTTCAAGACAGTTATGCTCATCTCAACCCTCATGACAACTCGCAGGAAAATAAATTACTTTCTTTTCCCTATCTAAATATAGGGAAACATAAACATATATAGGGGAACATTATTCATTGCCTTTCTAAAGAAAGGCAATGAATAATGTTAATTGCCTACGTTCACAATTCAACAAGCAATGTCTAGAATCGGCCAAAAGTCGTGATACAGTCATGTCTTAACTTTAGGCCCTATGTCCTGTTTAACCTAAGCTACTCTAAGCGTAAACTTAATAAAGTGTGTTGGTACGAGAATTCTTTATAAACAATATATATATCTAGTATCATATATCCATGGTTTTATTACAGAGATTTCATTGAACAGGACTTGGTGGATTTTGCGAAGCTAAATCCAAGTGTTGTTGTATATTTAAAGCCTAGGAGACACAGAGGTCCTGTTGTAGTTGGTGAATATTGTAAGTACTTCTATATTTTCTTTATTTTTATTTCTTTATTTTAACAATATTTGGAAATTTAAGGCTACAAAGAATGAGCATGCTATTAGATGGTTATGGATTCAATTTCCAGTGACATTTGTTGTATCGCCATACCTTTAATGACTTCTTAATGACCAGAATGTAGATTATATTATTAAGTTCTTTCTCACACTTTCTGGCAAAGTAAATTTCAGCCATAGTGGTAGTAGGGGGAAATTAGTGTTACACTGCAAATTTCAAAACATTAATTTGTTAAGTGACAGAACTCAACACTATGCTTAGTCTACATGAGCAGGAGTAGGAGCATCTCACTCAGACATTGCCTCAATGGGCCACTACATAAAAATAATATTTATAGATACGTCAATAATAATATTTTTTACAGTAAATGGTGATAAAGTATGGATGAGTATGCAAAATAAAACACACACCGAGATAACTAAATGGATAGAAGTATTAAGAACACAGCAAGGTGACATTGCATCAACTCGTCTTAGGAAGTACCAATATACAGATTATCCTTCTATACAAGGACCTTGGACTCCATTCACCTTTAAAGACCCAGAATTAAATGTAGCTGATTTACCAGACCCTAAGTTTGGTGAAAACAATAGGTTGCCTGTGTCAGCGACTGAAAGGTTGAGAATTATGTTTGAAAAGCAAAAGATTAGAGAGGAGGATGTTAAATTGAATGAATGAATGAATGGGTTTTGGTTTTTTTTGGTAGACTAAATTGTTTCTTGTATTTTTCTTTTAAAGTTTTGTTGTTGTAAATGTATGACAATTGAATTATAATTTAAATACATAAATAAATAATAAAATTTATATATATCATTACATCATCACATTAACAATCTGAAAAAAACTGTTGAATTCTGTTATAAAAAAATAATTTCAACAAATATATACACACCTTTCCTTCCATCCTTTATTTAAAAAAACTATAAGAAAAAAACCTTTTGCGAATAAAACTTTAACCTAAAGGAGGAAAATATCCGAAATATGTGTGTTTATGTTTATAAGCACTTCAAACTTTATTCAGCAAATGTCCATTTTTACAAGCTTTTTGTTCTAATATAGTTCTATTGTACATAATTAGATTAGTTATTTTAATATTAGTTTGTAGAAATATAATTGAAAATATATATTGTGTTTCATTTAAATTCCATCTATTGACTGTACACACAACGGTTGTGAGTTCAATTCCCACTAGGGGGAAGTGATATTATTTTAGTAAGTTTAATTTTTCCTCTCTGGTAAACAAAGCGCGTTGTTGAGTATATATCTAAAATAGAATGAAAATGGTGTGTAAGACTAGATTCCTTCTGCCTGACTAAATGATATAAATAATAAATTAAAAAGTAAACTTTTCAAAGTTGTTTATTATAAACAATAACTTGTATAGAACAATATTTGTGCTTGATTATTCAAAAGGCACTTTTTTCTTTTCCTATTTCATCAAAATTTAAATTCACATGGTATAACCATGTATGTCATTATCTTATCTAACTTTTTTTAATTGCTAAAAATAAATAAACTTTCTAATTGATTTATTACACAAAAAACTAATAAAAAACCATTTATTTATTTTCAACCGCGAATAAGTAGCATTATAATTAATTAATATTTATTTGTTTTCCTGGAATTCATATATTTTCTTTATAAAGTGATTTTAAATAACAGTTTAATTTTAACTAAACCTTTAACTATGACTATTTCTTTTATGCACATTCAAATATCTGGGCGACTTGAACTTACTGCCACAGACATCACAACTGTGAAGCTTTCCATCATCATAATGCACCCTCTTCATACGTGCTAACAAATATGATTTACTTTTTAATACTGAATTGCATATTTTACACTTATGTACACCTTGGTCGTGACAGTTCCGTTTATGTGCGGTCAATGTAGCTCTATTCATGAACATTTGTGGACATTTTGAACATTGTACAGGTTCACATTTCATTTTATGGAATCTCCACGGTGCTTTAACACCATCATGGACATACATTTGATGCCTTTTTAATGTTTGTCTCGATTTAAAACTTTTAGTACATACATCACAACTTAATTTCAAATCAACATGCACTTCTGTCATGTGACGACACCAGGATTTATAGTTGTATGTCTTTAAACAAATTTTACATTTATATAGGTTTTTTGTATTTTCTATTGTTTTTACTGTATGAAATAATAGTATATGAGTTTCTAGATGATTTTTTTTATAATAAAATCTAGGGCAGTCATTGCACATATATAGATTTCTTCTTATCAAAGGCACTATGAGATGAGTTAAGTTATGTTTATACATAGAAAAGCTGTGAAAAAATTAAATGGTTATTTAATTTTAAAGAAACATGTCCGAGTATGATTTTTTAAATATAAAGCATATAGAGTAAATCTTAAGAGACATGCGACTTGTTTGAGCCATCTTAGGGCCTTTGAATGTCTCTGGCTGACAAATTATGGATTTGACTTCCACTCTGGGAAATAAATATTTATCATTTTCCTACTTCAATAAGACAAGGACCAGAATTTCAGTTAATGTAATATATGTATTGTAGTAGGGTTCTGTGTTAAGCAACATGTGTGTTCACCAAGAGCCCAAGAATAGTATCTTGATATGAGGTGCCTCTATATATCTTGCATATATGTGTAATGCTAAAAGTTATAACATTTGTTTATTGCTCCATCAAGGAGACAAGTAGTAAAACTATATTTTATTAATACATACCTATCGTTAAAAACTTTCAAGCATATAATACAAGTTTGTAAACATTCTTGTTTCAAGTCTACTAAATTAATACTTTCTGTAACATTCGTTGGTATTAGATTTTGTATACACCAATCTTCGTTTACTTCAACTTCTTCTACTTTTACTTTGATATCCAAACCAATTTTTAAATAATTTTCATTATTATCCTCTACATAATCGCGTTCTTCTTTGATTTTTAATTTCTTATCGAATTCCATGATTTAGTTATAATATTAGCAATTTATTTTGAATTTGAATATAATATATATTGGATAAATATAATAACTTTATATTTTAAACTTTGCTGTAGTTTAAAATTTAGCTTTTGACATTTTGAAAGTCTCCAATCTACAATAACAATATAATGTCACTTTGACAAATGACATTAGATATTTTTTTAAAAACTGAAACTTATTGATTTATGCTTTATCACCTGCTTCATATATTCCATTTTGTGTAGTTTTGCGCGCCGGCGTATTTACCAGCAGGCTGAGTAAGCTTGAGCCTAGGGTGTCAAAAAGGTGAAACAACAAAACTATTTTATTTGCTGTCTCATAAAATATATGGTAATGGTCTCATAATAAGTCAACTTTAAAAATAAAAAAAAAATTAAGGTCGATGATGAATTTTATGATTTTTTTAATTGAAAAATAACACCTAATATTTTTTACTCCTCATTATAGCTTTTCGCGCTATCGCTTGCAAGTTCGATAGCGCGATAGCGACGCCTGCGGAACGACCATGACTCACGCTGATTATGCGTTCATCATCTCTTAAATAAACTATTTATATATTTATAATAATATGGCATATTATAACAAATACACCGTCGTGGCGCAGCGGCACAAGGGTGTGCCTGCAACGCGACGGTTGTGGGTTCGATCCCCACTCGAGGAAGTGAAATATTTATTTACGTTCATATTTCCATTTCTTCGCTCTGGTGTCGAGGCAAAGCGCGGCGTTGAGTTCTGCCACTCAACACGCAATGCCTTCAGAATTCGACAGAAAGTAGGGAATGGAGTGTCTTAACACTAGGTTCCCTCTGCCTACCCTGCTGTATGCGAGATACAGCGTAAAAATAAATAAAAAAACACTTTTCTCATAAAGAAATTTAATAAAATATATTTACAAAATATACAAGAGAAAAAAATGGATTCATTTGTACATAGATAAGAAAAATAAACTATGGAAGCTTTACACAATAAATATATAAATAACTATGAAACAGTGAAAATATAACAATTACAATTGATATATTTTTGTAAAACATAATATACTTGAGACTTGGATGTACATTTTAAGTCAGCTGCTACATATTTTTAAATAATAACACAAGTATAAAAAAGTTTTACATCGACATATAAAGTGTGCGATAATAATAAAAGATATAAAACGTCGTCGGCTCAAAATGTAAACCTGCTTACAGCACACACACATTCTAAATAATAGTCTTTATAAAACTAAGATTATACATATTTTATCAAGGGGTTTTTGCAATTTTAAAAATGATTTGCATTCTGTGCTATATGTATTGAAATAAAAGTCAATCTTCTACTTTTTCACACTTTTGAATTGTATAAAAATGTACAATACGAAAAAAATTAAAATGGATTTAGCTGACACACTGTAAGCCGACGATATATATTACAACCTTCATAAACACACAACCTTCTTGGTTGTTATATTTAACTATTAAAAAAATATGATACAAAAAAATAATAAATGCAAAGGCTAGGATTCGTACATTTAACCAAGGCCAATTTATCTATAATTTACAAACAAGAAAAAAGGAAAATTATACCCCAAAAAAATATTTTTTATATTTATTTAATTCCTAAATCTTTTTCACATTATTGCCTAAGACTTATATACTATACAGTCTACTTTTAAAATTTATTTTTATATAATTACCACTGGTAACACTAAATACTCATATAGATTAGGTATGTTTTTTACGAATATTACAGAATAATAACATTTATTATTTACGATATTGCTACTTTCCAAATAAAATATAATATTGTACCATTAATTTTCAGATGTCTCTGAAAGTGACCTGTTTACTAAAAAGGAAAAATCATTTAGTACACTTTTTACACAAAATTGAGCTCAATGTTCTATTTATATTTATTATTTCTTTATTATTATTATAAATAATGTTGCTGTGTTTAAGAACAAGAGTTATTAAGATTTTGAAAATTAAAAAAGTACAAAATTAGTCCTTTTTTTCTTTCTGCTAGAAAGACATACTTGTTTTTATAGGTTGATATAGATTTTGTATTATAAAATTAATAAGCTGTCAACTAATATTATAAAAGGACCAACTAGTATTATATTGGAATGACTAGTAGTAATTTATTAAATTATAAAAGTATACTTATTTTTAGGATATAATATATGTAATTGACAAATATAAAAAATAGTGAACACATCTAATAATATTATATATCATGCAATATTTATTCAGTCAAGAACATTTTTTATAACTTGTTACTTTAATAAAAAAACACAGTTATTTGAAATATTTTTTGGTTCAAATCCATTGAAAAATGTAGTTAACTAAGAAATTTCATTACTTTTAAGTTTTTCAATTCCGTTACAATTGTTTTAAATTTCCAATATCAATCTAAATATTTATTAAAACCTTGGCACTTATACTTTCAACTAATTTACTTTTAAATTGAAATAATTATTTAATAGTGGCGCAGTGGGATATTCTCTAATTGTAGAAGCGATAGTTTGTAAGTTCCTTTCCATTTTAGTAAGATAAAGAGCGGCGTTACATACCGCACAACATTCAACACACAATGTCACTAAATTGTAATATTATGGAGAACAGCGTATCTTAACACTATGCAAAACTATCTGGTTCACCCCAACTGCGTTTCCACTATTTCTATAAAATGATTAATATTTTCCTATATATTTTTATTTATATTAAAAAATAGACTTAAAATCTTCGTAAGAACATCCTTTAACTAATTGTATTCTCTCCCTAAAACTTTACATTCCAAATAATTTAAGCAATAACACAGGTATTACGTCAAATGTTCACACTTTCGTGTGATAGTGACACGATAGTAACATAACGGTTAAAATAATTATTATTTAATAATTTATTATTAAATAATATTTAAATAAATTACATCATTTCTAATGATTGACTGACGTTATAGTGATATGATAGTAACGTGATTGTCACATATGTATAGTATATTAATATATTATTTTAGTTATATATAGAAGTTATTGGTATATTAAATACAATGTACCATAATAATTGAAGGATGGATGAAGGTGATTTATCGGGTAGCAATTTTTTTTGAAAGTACATTTTTTGTGTATTTTTGTAATAATATTAACAATTATTTATAAATATTTAAAAATCTTAATTTATGGAATAAAATAGCGACAACGTCAAAATGTGTCATCTCATCTACACCCAAATGATACTATGGTAACATGATAGTGACATCTCAGTAACATGGTAGTGTCAAACTAATACTCATCAGCCATGATGAGCGTGATGAGTGCCGTCCATCCAGAGAATGGTCTACATCCACTACCTTGGCCGTTCTCACCTGAATATTGTTCCCAGAAGTAGCCTGTGCGTTTGTATTGAGAGAGGACGTTACCTAGAAGGTAAAAAAGAGTGCTTATGATTTTTACCGCGATACAATGTGTATTGCTCATTTAAGAGGGTACGCAGAGGGACATTATCCCAATATTAAGACATTTCGTTTCCCACCGATCGCCTAATTTTTAAAGACTGATACCTAATAATTAGATAGAAAGAACTCAATTCATTATCAATGTAAAATTATATGAAGCTATACTCACCAACAAACGCTTTCTTTAGTCTAATATGTAAATCCATTGCTCTGGCCGCGTGTGGTCCCTTCACACTATAGTGTTTTAGCGCAGAAAGTGCTAAATAATTAATATTAGCCCATATTTGACCCCTCCAATATGGCGGATCGTGTTCTGTGTTACGTTTCATGTACATTGGTGATAGTTTTGAGAGAGATCTGAGAAGAAAAAGTAAAAAATTATATAGCAACCAATAAATATCTTTTTTCACGCCTTATAGGTAGGGTAGACAAAGAAAACTTAGTGTTAAAATAGTCCATTCTTCACTCCGCACTGACTTTTTGTCTTGTTACCAGTGTAAGGAAATGGAAGCATTAAATATTCTGTTTCCCAGAGTGGAAATCGCGCCCAAAATCGTTGTGCTATTGGGCCGCAACGGTGTCAAGTAAACGTCATTTTTCTTTTCTTTGATAAAATTATACTTTGGCTTCCAAGAGGCGCGGTTTCTAATCCCACTACGTTAAAATTTGTATATTATATTTTCTAAAAAAAATATTACCTCAGTCCGTACGGTGACCATAATAAATCTGGATTGTCTAGCATTTCAAATATTTTGCCCAATTTTTCACTTTCCGGTTGCAAAACTTTCAATAACATAGGAAATAGTGATACATAACCTAAAAAAGACATTTAAAACAAATATCATTAATAGAAAATATTAATTGAGGTTTTTCGCAACCCTTGTGGGTTCAATTCCCACTCGAGGGGAATGAATTATATTCATTTCCTTACAAGATAAAACGTGGCGATGAAGTCAACCACTTAACATATAATATTTCTAAAATAAAGCGGTTCGTGGAGAACAGAGTGTCTTAACACTAGGTTCCCTCTGCCTACCCTGCTAGTAGTATATGTAGGATACTACACGAAGCTAAAATGAAATTATGCACGTAGGACTATTTTTTGAACTGTTGAGTCCTTTTATAGGTTTTTTTAAATTTAAATTTGTACTCGTTAAATTAAATTATGTTTATTTCCCTCATCTAGTAACAGAATAAAGCGGGGTGTTAAATTCCGCCACTTAACACGCAATGTGTCATGATAAAAAATAACTTTACGCTGTAATTAGCCTAGTGTAGCAGAGTGAATAACAGAGTGAATATAGTATTAAAACACCGGGAAGAAATACGTCTACGTCTTCCCTTTAATCTAATAAGAACATTTTGTAGCTTCATACTAGAATGGGGAAATAAAAACAAATTAAATATAATCTATCCCGCGAGTGAGAATCAAACTTAGAAACATCGCCCACACGCTGCTCCACGACAGCTTCAAGGCATATAATATAAAAAAAATAATTAGATCCGGTACAAATTATTATTATTTAAGGTGTTTTTTTTACTAAACTATAAAAAAAAGCTTAAAATCCTCACCAAAAGAAGAAGTAACTAATTTAGGTTGCGGCGGTACAGTGACACTTCTGACCACTCTTGTTTGTCCTTTTTGATTTTTTATATTTTGTTTTACTAGCCTCACGCCATCCGTGTGTAGACCTACAAAAAATAAAAAAAAAAACTACTTAATAGATTTAAGTGAAACTTTAACTTTAACTCCAAATATTAAAACGTTACGTTCTAAAATCCAATATTCTATCAATAAAAATCAAAATGGCGTCCAAAATAGAATATTTACCATAATCAGCATAGGTTTGACTGTGTGGTGACCAGTGAAGCTCGTTGAGTAATTCCTCATCACTGAGCTGATCGCGGGTTGCCTCAAATCTAGAACAGAAATATTTAAAAAATATAAGTATGGCTCTGGTATGAGGACAACCGCGGCGTTAAGTTTCACCACTTAACACAAAAAAAAATTGGAAATAAAATGTCTCCGAAATTGGCCAGTGAAAAAGAAGTATTTAAACAATAGGTTACTTTACGCCCTTATTTAGAAAGGACACTCAGCATCAGTGGAAAACTATAAACATGGATATAAAAGGAAATAAATAGATTAATTTAGCTAGTTGTGACGTCATATAGGCTTGTAGAGGAATTACGATCTGTTGAATATTACAAATAGTTTGAATACTTTCACATATTCATAATATGTTGCATATTTATAAAAGAAATAAATTTTCGAGCTTCAAGTTTTCCCCGCATAGCAAGAGAGGCAGAGGGAAGTATTATAAAATACTCAGTTCTGCATTTTCTAACCTATTTCGAGACATTGTGTTTTTAATGTAGTTATGTTGTTGTTACTTAATTCATATAGTATTTATCTAATAATGTTTCATTATTTTAATTGGCTATATTATATGAACATACATTTCATAGACGCCAGTCATGGCGCAGGGGTACAGTTATGTGAACGCGACAGGTCGTGAGTTCGATTCCCATGCAAGAAAATAAAATGGCTAATATTATTTGTTATTTCCGCTGTCAGAAGCAAAGTGCGGCTTTTAATTCTGCCACTCAACACGCAATGCCTCTATATTTGAGCTCACAGTAATGAACAGAAGTGTCTTAATGAGAACAGTCAATGGAGTGTCTTAGCACTAGATTTCTAGGTAAGGAACCTGAAAACCTAGTTTTGCCTACCCTGCTATGTGTATGTCTATGTGAATACAGCGTGAAAAAAAATGGAAAAAAAATATTGTCTGTATAAACACACGTCTAATACTATTTATATACATACTTATCGCTATCCCTGTCCAGTAATTTCGATATAGTGGCCATGGCGTCCGCTGCTGCATACATCCAACACCGTAAGTCCACGTGACGCTCCAGTTCTGATGGATGAGACGCTCTAGAAGAAAGAAGTGGAAAATGAATGAAATGAAATGAATGAAAATTTAAAAAAGTTAATAATAAGATTTTGTCATTAATCGCGTATACTTAGTTTTATACATTTTTGGAAATCCGCCGTTTTGAACACTTTGTTAGTATATATGTCGAATTAAGTTTCATTTAAAAAAATGGTTAATTATAGGTTACAATACTGACAGAAATATATTATAGCTAACTTAAAAACAACACTTAGATCTCATTCTTCAGTCTTAATGGTGACATGGTGAGTGTATTAACACTACCAGGTTCCCTCTGTCTACACTACTATGTGTGTGACAAAAACGATTAGATATATAGGTAGATTTAAATGGGTGGGTGTAAGTAAGAAATTTATTTAAAACTAGCTACTAGCACTTCAACTACACTATTGTTTATTTACGAATCGGAATTTACTGTCTTATAACACTATCACTTTATAGATCTATACATTGAAAAACTAAAATTTTATTTGAATTTTATCAAAATAATAAAAAAATTGTAGCAATTTTGTAGAACTAAATATTTTAAATTAATTTAACTTTTTTATTTATGAACCAATTGAAATAAAGCAAACATTAAATGTTAAAAGCTTGTAAAAATGCAATGATGTAAAATGTATTTAAATCGGTTGGTTTGTTTCTGAGATTAGCATGCACAAACGCACAGTAACTGTAACTGATGTTCTCACTTTTCTTCCATGTGCAGGTGGGTTCTTCCCCCTTTTGGGTACTTTCGAACCAATGGTACTAGACCTTAATACGTCGCATTTCAAAATATGATGCCAGGACGGGGCAACGTGTCATATAATTTATAGATGGCTTCTAAATTTACCTAGGATAATCATCCAAACCGGATGTCAAGGTTTTGGGATTGAGTTGGACCCCGTCGTCCACTCTGCCCCTCCATCTGTAGGTAGTAGGTTCCTCTCCTTTCTGGGTACTTTGGAACCATTGGTACCAGGCCTGGAAGAGGATTTTTTTTATTATGGTACTTTTTCTTTGGGTTGGCCTCGAAACTTATTATTTTTACATAAATTTTACAAATTGTTTAAAACAAAGGTGATAAAAGCGAGCAGGTTAGTACCAAATTTACTAGTTATATATGAAGTTGGACTTGCCATATTAATTTTGATATATTTTATTATAAGCCTATATTTACCTAAATATATATCTAAATCTAACGAATATCTCGAATACATGCAATACAAAACCGCTCTGTACTGTAAGTTAACAAACTACTTGGGACTGGTGGGAACACTCTGTTCCCTTCCAAATAATTTTCTATTAAATGCTTGATGTCACTACCCATTTGGGTTTGTCCAGTCCAGTGGACATTTGTCCAGAAGTGTCACTAATCACCAGTCACTAGAAGCCACTAAATACCTGCAACCTCGGGTACATGCGATCCAGAACCGCTCTGTATTGCGAATGGTGGAACAGCTTGGGCCTGGTGGTGATGAGACTGGCGAGCTGGATGAGGAGCATAGGGGGGTTGGCGGCTGCATTGTTTTGGACCACAAACTCCTTGGGCACCCTGGCCAGGGCTTCCACGCCTGGGGGAATTAAAGGGAAAATTTATGTAACAGAAAATATAGAAGATTTTAAAAACAAATACAGAGTGTGCGTAAGTACAAATTGTTATTAGGAATCTATCACACACAATACTTGAAGAGAAGAAATTAGTCTTAGCAGTTATTAAATTTGTGATACAGACCAGCAGCATATGTTTATTATAACATTACATATGCCTTTCTATTATGGAGAACTTGTGAGGAGTGTCTTAACAGTAAGTTCCAAGTTTCCCCTGCCTACAGATACAATATACAGTTTGAAGCTAAAAAAAATAATAAATCTATCACTTCCATAACTTAAAAAACCGCCAGCTCTCACCAAGAATCTGCTCCCTAGGTATCCAACCCTCAACATTGATGAGGTCCATCCAATGGGCAGCTATGTCCAGTTGTATTTCCGGAGACCAGCGACCTATGAGGAGACCATGGAACCCTTCGTCCCAGAGGAAACCACGGGGGAAGAATGATCTGGAATAGATTGTGTTTTGTTCATCCATTCATTAATTTGCTAGTTTTCTTGTCTGTATTTATGTTGGATACATTTGCGAAAGATATTCGTTAGTTAGTAGACTTTTATTTCATTCAGTCAGTCATCCAGTCAGTTATTCATTAGCTTCACCGTGTTTTTATACAAAACTTAATTATAACAACACAATTTATGTTTTTTTTTACGAAATACAACTTTGCCCATTTTTTAAGTAATCCCTGATTAATATTCATTCTTTAATCGAACCGGTACCCACCTGCTAGGCACGGCTGAGTACAACGGCGCCCGCCAATACGGGACTGGCTCCTTAGTGTACTGGGATTGCACCCGACTAGCACCGTAGAAGTACCCTATGCCGCCCAACATGTTTGATAGGGCCGCTTTAGCTGCGTTTATGTCCTCGTCAAAGTATCTAAAAAAAATAAAAAAAAGTTAGTTAGTTTATATTAAGTGCAGTGATATATTAGATTATGGCTTCGATTCTCAGTTGATGGTATATACATATTTTGCTCTCTCTGGTAAGAAGAAAAAACCGGGGGTTCAATTCCGCTTCACAATACGCAATGTCTCGAAAATGAAATAGAGTGTCTTAATACATGGTTTTCCTCTGCTTAGCCTGATATAAGCGGGGTAAAGCTTAAAGCTATTCAATTTTAATTTAAGTGCAGTAGCACAGTGTGTGACTGTACATGTGATGGTAGTGGATTCCCCCGAAAATCATTCTATTCCCACTCGACGAAATGATTATATTTAATTAGATTATGTTTAATTACTCTCTCATATAGTCTTCAGTTAAATTTTAGTTAAAAGTTAAATTCAGTAATTCAACATATAATATTTCTTAAAATACACCGAAAATGTAGTATGGAGTGTCTTAACACTAAATTTTTTATGCCCAATTTGTATTAAAAATGTATAGAATCTTAAAAAGCCGATAGAAATTCTAATTTAAAGACATTGTCACAATATACAACAATGTCTACAATTATAATATAATTATTTACATTTGCCTGTTATCATGGTTCAGCAACATAATCTGAGAGTGCACATGATGATTGTAGGTAGGTATTGAGTCCTTTGAGTGGGGTCAATCCCCACTGAATTGATGAATACCTATTATGTGCGACGTTACGTTCCACCAAGCACCCAACACGCAATATTGTGCAGAAAATTGAGCATTAAGGGTCAGCACGGTGTTGCGGCATGTAGTGGGTAAGCATTTCTGATTATCCTTATAGAGAGCCAACAAAGGAATCTCAACAACAACAACACCCTCAAAGTAATCTTACCCTTTCTCCTTCAACTTGAATATATCCTCAAATTTCTCATCAAATGTCTCCCTCATGAAATCCAGAGCCTTTGTATACTCCTCCCCCTTGACTGGTGGAACTGGTAGATCCTCTGTTGTGTATACTACGTCTAGTACAAACGGGGTTTCTACTAACATTTGTGTTAGCACGTAGTTTACTTCTTTGCCCTTAAAAAAGGGAAATAAAGCAATAAAAACAGTTACAGTACGGTCAACGAGTCGTGTTCGCTCCTGACCGTGAGTGAACAACAAAAAATAAGTGAACAACAACAACAACTCATCGACCGTACTATATTTTTTTTATAGGCTATAATTTATGTAAACATTTTGTATAACTTAGCTTAAAGCTAACAACAAGAAGTTTAAAAGGGCAAAGCCGCATCTTATCGTAAGTCACATACAAAGTTACCTTTTCATGAAGATTGTCATCTTTAGACATAACGGCCATACGACCAAAATTAGGAACATTTTTCATTTTTAGCAACGAATAGAATTGTTCCTTTAAACGATGTAACCCTTCCGCGTGCGTTTCGGAGTATGTTGAGTAAATAAGTTTACCTAAAATATATATTTTATATAACAATTATAACATTAATGTATCTGAAACTGCAGAAAGTTTTGAAAACTTATTAGAAAATTGTATTATTTTGTATGTACACTCAATCTTACAATAAAAAAACAATACGAAAAAAAAGCATTTTTTTGTTTACATGCCACACATGGATTGGATACATAACTATTAAGAAATACTTAAGCAGTTAGTAATGCTCACATTATTTGTAATAAATATTTAGCCAACACCAAATACATTAACAAAATGCCCAAAACTGGGGCTTTTGAGTTTATGCAATATGCAATTAAAATCTTATCGCATAGAACAGTAAAAACCAATCACATTTTTATATACAAGTCTTCAATACTTACCAGAATGTGGTACAAGATGGACTCTAAAGTTCCCCAAAGAGGGTGTATGGCCCAGTATAGCCCCACGTTCAGTCCATATGCGAGAATGGACACCGGAGCCTAAAGACTCATCTAGGGCTCCATACCAAACCAGGACTATTGGTGAATGTAGTTTATGCTGAAAAATATATGTTTAAAGTATAGTTATATGCAGAAGCTTCAATGTGTACATGAAATAAAACCTTGTAGGTTTCCCATTAATAGGATTGATAAGTAATGATACTTAATGATAAACAAATATACAGATAAACTGACAAAAAAAAGAAACAAACATTATACATCTAGTTATTTTTAGCTTCACGCTATATCCCGCAAATAGCAGGCAGAGGGAACCTGGGAAACATGCGTGTTACCAAGTAAATGTGAGGGTTGTGGGCTCATTTTCTAGTTGAATTACCATTCAATTTAAAATATATGAGTTTCATTGACATAACCAGTCAAAATTTTGTTCAAAATATTTTATTAAATCTTATTTGAAATTGAAATATGACTTCTAAATAGGCATTCTCAAATTGCCGTCGTGATGCAGTGGCATAGCATGTGAATGTAAACGTGACATCATTTCATCACTCTGGTAATAAAACAAAGCACAGCGTTGATTTACACCACTCAATAAGCAATGTAATAATTTTGTGGAAAATAAACAGTCCATGGTAAGTAGATATGTTCTCTCTACCAGCCTTTCTATATGCTGGTTATAACATGGTACTAAAAAAATATAAATATAAAGAATTACTGACTGTAGCAGTAATATTAATCCTAGCAGTCCAATGTCCCCCATGTTCTCCTCCAGTCGTCTTTATAAATGATGTATGTAGATTAAATGGTGGGTCCACAGCTATTTGTTCACCAAAATGCACACCATCATGTCTTGTCCATATATATGTTTCTAAGTTATCATTTTGGTCACATTGATGTCTATAAAAAAGATCTATTAGAATAAAATAGGCAAAAAGTGCTAGATGTAAAGAAATGTTTATATTATCAATAAAAAAGACATAAATAGCTGGTAATATATTATCATAATAATTTAAGAAAAATCTAAAAAAAATCCACAAACAAATAATAACATATAAACATTCAACCTACCTTATACCTTTCTGGCTGTTCAATTCATACCACATCAAACCAAAGACAGGTGAGCGAGGGTCTCTGGTCTTCATACTGAAGTACACACCTGGCCTGTATGTGCCCCAGTATCTGTCTGGTACAGAAAGACCTGATTCTTGCACTGCCTAGAAAAGTATTAGTAAGGAATAAAAGATATGGGTAACAACAGACATTTTGTATATTTTTAGCAATTGTACTTTAAGAATAAATAAACTAAACATTTTTATTTTAGAACTAGCTTTAGCAGGCACCTTCACCCCCAAATTAAAATAACTTTGAGTTGTATGTGACACTTCAAATATTGTAACAAGGTTACATTAGAATGATTAATGTGATGTTACATTTTAGTCTTCTTTAATATAATGACTATTCAACAAAAAAATATTTTTTTAATTCAAACCAAGGCAATCAACAAAATAAACTCTTCAGCTTTATATTAGTAAAAATAAATATAGATAGAGAGATGAAAGATTTTTTTTTTCTATGAATACTACCATAGCATAGAAAATGTTTTTTTACAATTTTTGAGTGAAATATTGAAATATTTCATACATGTAAGCAAAGAAAATTATAAAACATGTAGAATCACATATGTCACAACAATAATGTAAACATTTTGCTAAATATGTTTTCTAACAAAAATATCAAAATTAAAACACATATTTACGAAGATATAGAATACCTACACAACCAAATTCTATAGCAGATATTCTTCATAAACATTATAACAAAAAACAAAGGCTAACAAATAGTAAGTCAACTAAAATACCTTTTCCTCATCCAATGGAGTGTTGACACGGGTTTCCAAGTACCCTAAGGTCCCTACATACACTGCTATGATAAAACAAACGACTCCGACACCAGTTTTCCAAATAGATAGTAAATGAAAAGTCCTACTAGCCATACTACTCTCGCTTCCAGCAGAACTAGAGCTCGATTCATTGTTATTACCATGTTTATTTTGTGAAATTACTTTTCTATGCTTAACCATTGTGATGAAACATTAAATTACAGTTTAAAATTTAAGCTCGATACTTTTTTTATGTCAATTTTTCGTGTTTTCATATATTATCATCGGGGTTATGCAGTTGCAGGTGAACGTCAATATGTGACGATTTGACATTTGGTTTAGGGTTGACGTCTTAATCCTATTATGTTTTAGAATCGATTAAAATCGATTATAATATTTTTATAAGATCAGTATTTAATATATCGAAACTACGTTAGAAACATTTTAATAAAGAAAGCTTTCGTTTGTATATTTTTTTGTATAAAGTGTAAAGTTTGTATTTTATTTGTATAAAACTGGTTGCATGTTAAATAAAGGAAAAATATAAGCAAAATACTAATTATTATACTATAAATTCTGGAGGCATTGCAGGTTTAGAGGAGAAACTTAACGTCGCACTTTACCTTGTTACCAAAGGAAGGAAATGAAAATATTAAATATTTTATTTCCACTGATGGGAATCAAAACCACAACCTGTCGCGTATATAGTCGCACCCTTGTGCCATTAGACCATGGCTGGCTGAACATTTTAGTTTTTTTCTTATATAAAGTAAAATACTGAATTAATCGATGTAAGAAATAGTGTCATTAACAATTTCAATCGATACGTAAGAAAGTACGTTTTATATCGAAGTGTCATCCCTGAAACTTATCAATAATTGAAAACAAATAAAACGTTTTAAAATTATATTGGTCAATATTTTAGCATCTTCGAAAGTAGATTATTCAAAGTAGAAATTGTGATATTTTTTTTATATTTTTAAGAATAAAGCAATGACTTTACGCTGTATCTCTTCTTGCGAGACTCAACGCTATGGTTTATTGTCTTGTTACCAGAGTGAGGAAATGAAAATATTAAATATTTCATTCCCTCGAATGAGAATCGAACTCACAACTGTTGCGTTTACAGTCGCACTCTTGTGCCCTTGTGCCACTACGGCCGCAATTAAAGTAAGTAAAGCTAATAAAACCAACACAAAAAAAATTTAATACGAACCAATACTTCCTGAGGTTAGTGAGCTCAACCAAATAAAATTGTCAGCTTAATATTAGTATAGATTTTAAAAGCTAACAATGAATCGGTTTGCTAAAACCGTTACGAATCTTCAGCATATTAAAATCTTAACTTTCTCTTCTCGGATTACACGCACTAGTGATTTGACGTTCATCTTTTCAGTAAATGACTATATACAAAATAATGTGAATGTGATCAAAATATCTATAATAGTTCTTTTTCAACCTGTACCCAGCATTTAGCGGAGTAGGCAGAGGGAACACAGGATTAAAACACTCCGTTCTCTACTTTCCAGACATTTTTATTTTTATGTTTTCGCTGTATCCCGCACACCGCTAGGTAGACAGAAGGTACTTGTTAACCTAGTGTTAAGACACTTCGTTCACATTAAGAAACTTCTGTTTCCTCTCATCGCATCATTTCTTTTGAATTCACTTATACATACATTACGAATGAAAACAGCATCTCAAAATCGATCTCAGAGTTGAGAGCGATTTATAAATACGGGCCTAAGTGCCATAACTGAGTAAGTACTGTGAGTTACAAAGAAACGATTAACGTGATGTTGTTTTTTAAATTTATTTAAGTTTAATTCCCACTTGACGAATGATCCTGATTATTTAAACTTTACGGTTTATCAATGTAGTTTGACACATTAGTACAATATTCATGGCAACTGGGCACGGACCATCAGGCTCCCTATTGATATGCCCATGACAATGGGTTTCGCCACCAACAACCCCTAGATATGAAAAGAATGGTGGTAGAATAATATCTAGATGAGTAGTTACTTAATTAGGTTCTCTTTCCCCATAAGATAATCATATTTATTAATAATGTTTTAGGCTAAATGTAAAAAACATAAGTTACTTTTAATAATGGTTATATTGCATGATGGAACGGGAGTGTCTTAACTCTAGGTTCCCTCTGCCTATCAGGCTGTGTGCGAGATACAGCGCAAGTGTGCGTACCGCACACTGGTGATACTTGAAAAAAAACTGTACATATCTAAAGAAATAATATTTTTTACACTACATTTTACAATGTCGTCATATTTATTCCGATTTGTAGCAATGACAGTTACCACAACAAATTAATAAAAATAAAAATGTAAAGTTTATATCGACAGTAAACTTTTGTATAGTTCAACTTCAAGTCTGGTACAAATACAAACTAGTTTTAGTCGTATCGATTCAAAATAATAAGACAGTAAGACTATAACGCCATCTTTGTAATTTGATATGCTTAACTTTTAATCTAATAGATGACGTTGCTTGTCATTTTAAGTTTATTTTTAAAAGAAATAAATTTGCAAAAGCATATTAAATTTCCCACTTATATTAAATAAGATAAATATTTATACAATAAATATAAGTCAAAATATTTTATTATTAGTTTAGACGCGATTAAAACACAAATTAAACAAAAAAAGCGCTAATATTCAAATATAAAACGCGCCACCTGTCCAACGCGTCGGTAAAATCGCTTACACAGCGTCGGTAAAGCAGCACCCCCCCGCATCGCATCGCCCCGCCCGACGCCAGTACGATCGAGCGAAACGTGCCGTGAGTACATATCGCCAAACTTACAATGCGCGACGCTACGCGGCTGTCATGAGACAAACACCTATAAATTAACAAATAATCAGTTAAATAATGTAAAAGGATTAAATAAACAAGTTAAATACCGCTACGGCGGCACTGTGCTCTCGATAGTTGAAGCCGGCCGGCGACGCGACGCTCTCGAACTCGATGTCAGTGGCAAGTGACAGTGTAGTGTATTTAAATAGTTAAATGTTTAAACGTGCAATGGTCGTATGAGGAAGAAAGGCAACCGGAACATTGTAAGTGAAGAGCGGCCGTTATTTAGATATGCAAGGTGGCCCGCCCTGCCCGGAGGTTTTATTGTGGGGCTGATCGAACCTCGGAGAAGGAGGTACGGTCTGTCCCTCGGTTTTAACCATTTACCATTTTTTTATATCTGAACAGGTCTCTTACCCGTTTTTTATGTGTAGCCTTTTATTTTGACGCAATGTTTACTAAACGATGATAGCTTATAGGTTATGAGGCTTTGTTTCAAAACAAACTTTTAAATTATCTATATATCTAATAAGTGATATACTAATGTTTGTAATGAATGTTATAAATAAAGTTGTTGTACGGTCAGGTAAACGAAAAAAGTCGTACATAAGTTTTAGCTAACACGAAACCAGTTTGGACGGTCGGCTGTATGTATGTACCTACATAATAAAACAGTTATTGTATATCGTATGGCGCAATTGTGTTATAAACAAAATGTTAAATGAATAACCTAAAGTAGTTAAGTATTTATTAAAGAAAACAGGTTCACGAAATATCCCGCTCATAGCAGAAGAGGCAGAAGGAACCTAGTGTTAAGACACTCCGTCACTTTCCGTCTAATTTTCAAGAATTGCGTGTTAAATTGGGGAACTCAACATAGCTCTTCTTCTACTAAAGCGAGATTTTTTTAATTTAGTATCCAGCACATAGCAGGGTAAGGCGGAACTCAACGCCGCATTTGCTCGTTGCCAGAGCGATGAAATAAAAATATTAAATATTCCACTCGAGAGAAAATAAGTTGAATATAATAGTTTTTTCTGAGTAACATTTTTATATAGCAGCACGCTACATCCCGCTTGGCAGAGTAGGCAAAGGGAACCTAGTGCTAAAACACTCCTTTACCCTAATATTTCAGAAAGTGTAACTCAACGCCGCCATTTCGTTTACCAGAGCAAGAGAAAATGACTCGAACTTTCAACCATAATGCTTGTAGCCGAAAGATTTCTCACTATGCCACAACAACCTCAGCTATTTTAAGATGTAGGTACATATATTATATTTGTTTCAACTGATTATTATTTGCGTTCAAAAAATATATATACATTTTATTTAACCGCAACGATAAAGTTGTACTTATTTAAATTAAAAATAAATTTTATAAAAGAGACAATCTAAACGATGTACTGAAGAAAACAAAGTGTTTCAAATATTGTATGACACATGCCACATTCTCGAGTATGGAAGGTGACTCTGACGGCAGGTACAGCACGGACCACGAGTCGTGGCCGCCCTGAAGTTAGATTTTCTGAACATTTGTGCTAGTTAGATTTTTAGATTGAACGGGATTAGTAGTCTCGAACTTGAACGGAAAATGAGGAACGGATTGTCTTAACACTAGACTGCCTTTGCCTACCTCTGCTACATGCGATGTACATGTGATGTGTTTCTAAACTCTATAAATTAACTTTTTAATTATCATCAGTCCAGTTACTGATCACCGTCATTTTCCGCAAGCAATGTTGTTGATATTTCTTTATAGTTTCACACTGTATCCCGCACATAGCAGGGTAGGCAGAAGGAATCTTAGAACCACAGGTCAAGACACTCCATTCTCATTAATAGATTTCCGATCCTGACTTTCCCCAGAATTCTGGAGGCTTTGCCTATGGAGTGGCGGAACTCTACGTCGCAATTTGCCTCGTTACCAGAGCAAGGAAATGAAAATATTAAACATTTCATTTCCTCGAGTGCAAATCGAACCCACAACCTGTCACGCTTACAAAACACACGCACGCTTGTTCTCCACGACTAGCCTCCTAATACCTGTAAATTACAAACAAGTTGTTTTACTAACTAAACAATAATACACTTAAAGTAAAAAGAATAATTAAATATTTTTTACCTGTGGAGGCTGTATGGCCAGGGTTATTTATAAGTATATACTTACGTTTTTTTTTTCTGTTTAAATTTACTCATCTCCGGCATATAAAACAGTAGGCGAAGGAACTTCATCCGAAGACATCTATATTTGTATAACTTTACATTTATAATAAAAGCTAAAAAACTACTTCTAATTAAGAAAAAAAACATTTCTGTCATATTGCATCATATTAATCCTTTCGATATAACCGACTGTACTGCCGTTCAATTAAAATGTGTCATGTCATCATAAAGGGAGTAATTATTTGCATTTGACCACGCGGGCGCAGCCACAGGTTAAGGCTAGTAATAAATAACGAAAAAGTGACATCCCTATGCCTTGTTTCTTGACGCAAGGTCGTACAAGCAACCTATGACTAATATATTAATTATTTTATCAATTGGGGCCGTCGTGTAGCAGGGGCACAAGCGTGCGACTGTAAACGCAACGTTTGTGGGTTCGATTCCCACTGGCAGCATTCATATTATAAAAAGTTATGACAACCCTAGATGAGACCTAATTGTCTTCAATAAGTAATTGTATATTTCCTGTATTAAACTAGATGATGTTCTCACGATCTGTCTGACCCCATTAGTAGGTAATGTGACGCCTAGGTATTACTTAGTTTTTAACTTCACGCTGTGTTTCGCCTATAGCAGGATATGCAGAGGGAACCTAGTGTTAAGACACTCTGTTTCCCACGCACCGCCCAATTTTCGAGTTGTCAATATTCAACATCGCGCGTTGTCTTCTTACCGAACGTTTTCTTATTTAAGGAGAAATATAAAGAAAGCTTTACTAGAATGAAGAATTGTTTTTTTTTTTGCTTCACACACACACAGAGGGAACCTAGGAACCTAGTGTTAACAGTTCCCGTATTGCGCATTCCAGCATTGCGTATTTAGTGGCGGAACGGCGCTTCGAAGAAATGAAAACATTAAATATGTCACTCCCCCAAGTGGGAATCGAACCCATAACCGTCGCATTTACAGTTGCTCTTTCGTGTCCCAGCGCCACGACGGCTTCAATTCCTCATGAAAATAATTAAATCCCACAAATGGGAATCGAACTCACAACCATCGCCACACGTACTTCCGCGAACGTACCATAGAGAACCGATTATCTTCAAAAGCAGTTAAATATTTCATCAAATAAAGTAGAACTCGTAGTGTAACTCGGTACGTGGCGCGAAACATTAAAAATACTAAACTTTGAGACATTTCCATAGTTCACGGTCTAACATGCGACTTCTCTATAGTCTATATACCTATTACCTATATATCTACCGTAGGTTCAGAACCGAAAATCAACTCCGCGTTTTGTCTTTATTTTTCCAATATTTTTTTTTGTTAAATAGTCAATGTATGAGGAAACACTATTTACAGACTTAATTCATTTTGTCTTCTATAATATTTGGATACATTGGTATATATCGAAATATTATAGAATATATTATTGGTATATATCAATATATTGGTGCAACAATGACGTACTTGCAAGTGCAAGTACGTCATTGTTGCACCAAATGCAAGATATGGTAAGCAGCTTCAAAACAGAACTCAACACTGTGTTTTGTGCTGCCAAACGGGGGAATTGGCAATAATTTACACCCTAAAAAGCAAAAAAAAAAATAAAGAATTCATCTTCAAATTCGAATCCACATACATCTCTACTTTTCAATCACAGTTCAATATTTAAGTCTAAAAAGGTACTAAAAATTGAATATATTTACTCGTATATAGGACGGTTTACATAACTAAAAAGATTTTCACAAAAAAAATATCAACCAACTAGGTAGTTAATTGTCAGTTCGGATACCAAAAATTCTGATTCCGATCGGGGCCTCAGAAATGTTCCGGAAATGATAAATCTGGATACATTTTATATGCCTACACAGCCTATGCCCTATAGATGAGAGCCTTCTCGACAGACTTTACAACATAGAAAGAATTTTACTGTAAGTCCTGAGACCCTGAGTCCTGGGTACGTTCAGCCCAACAAATTCTTCTGCTTTATAATATTAATGTTTTTAGTAATAACAGTACATTAGTTACATTATCTGTATCAAACATTGAAATTTCGGAGAAGTGGGTTCGATGACCCCTAGATACTTTGGCGGCTCTAATTAATTTTTAAACTAAAAAACTTGAAACTATTTATTTATATCTTCTAATAATAAAATTGTAACTAATCGCTGTCTGTACATGGAAGATATATAAGATTTTTTTATTGGGAGCATTTATGAAACAAAAGTGTCATGTGTGTGTGTGTTTTAAAACTAGGTTCGCAGGTTTAATAAGCGGCTATTATGCTATGTGCGGGATACTGCGTGAAATTAAAAGTAAAGAAAAAACAAGACTGATAGCTTTGTATAATCATTTCCAAAATATTTGATTTAACTTTTACTTTACTTATTATACAAATAATTTTAGATAAATACTTTTTTTTAACTCTGGTGCATATTACGAGGTTACGTCTTTGCTTTATTGAAGGTTATATGAAACTCGCACTTTTTTTTATTTAAATGACTTTGACATTTAAACTTTTCGGTTTTGTTATACTCAATATTTTGTATTACCTACTACCAAGTTAAATTAGTTCATTTTCTTATGTTTTTAATGTTAGTTAAGACATTATTTCCTCTTTATTAACTCTAGTTTTTCTCTGTTAAACGCGGGAGAGATAAAATATTTTATAAAAGCCGAGACGAGACTAATGCAATGTGGAAGAAGAAGATGCAAATATGTTACCGGCAATCTGTATAATTTCAGTATTCTATACAATACCTCGGCCGTCCAGGCAATGTCCTAGGGAGACCTTCTGATCCACCGGCAATGTGTATAATAAATAGATCTTTGTCCATATTCCTGTATTCGAGCTCCAAAACGGAGTGCCTTTACACTAGGTTACGTCTGCCCACCCTGGCATACGCGGTATGCAGGTTCTAATACTGTATAGGTTCATTATACTTACCTACCAGTGTCTGATAGAACGCTGTTATTCTATTTCTATACGTTGCACAACATGGCCTAGGTAGGTACGTGAAATTTTCTCGGCATAGATTAATGAATATACAGAAGTCTTGTTGTTATAATACATTTATTTTTTTTTATTTGTTTGATTGAAAATAGCAATTGGAAGAGCCGTGACGAACAGAGTGTCTTAACACTAAGTTCGCTCTGCCTGCCCTGCTATATGCGGGATCGTGTGAAATACATATTGTACGTGTACATGTGATATATCAACATGTATAAATAACACTTACGCTATAGATTTTTATTTATAAGATCACCCCTAGTTATGTTATTAGTAATACTAGTTAATATTATACTTAAAAAACCTATAAAGAAATGGCTCAAACATAGAGAGCAATAAAAAACAACCTTTTGTAAAAAAAAATTATTTGCTTGATTTTATAATCCTATTAGAATATTTTTCGTTTTTATTAAAATTTATGTTAAACTAATCTTCGCCTGTAACTTTGTTTTCGTGGATTTCGTTCGGGACATCCTCTCTTACTGTTCCCCTATACTCCTTAATCTAAACGCTAAGCTTTTATTATGTAAGTCCAGTAGTTTTGTATTTTTTGTGCTAGTGATCATCTAAATATAGATCCAAAATATGTTTATGTGTAATAATATTTTTAGCACGCTGTTTCCCACATAGCAAAGTAAGCAGAGGGAACCTAGTTGACCTGTTAAGTCACTTATTTTGCCAATGTCCGCCCAATTTAGTGTATTGAGTGGCGAAATTCATAGCCAATTTTTGTCTACCTGAGCAAAAAAATATTATAATTTTAATATAATCTGCCCTGAATGGCGATTGAATCCACAACCGCCGTGTCCACAGTCAAATGTCCTACTGCTCCGAAGCGACCTCATATAATAGTAATACATAGACATTGTAATTTTAATAAAATCAAATGAATTATTCTTTGTATTATTTATTTTTCGTTTTGTTTTCATTCATAATTCTGTAGATAACTACTGAACTCGGTGTCAGACACAATATACCTTCGATAAAAACGATAGACAGTTTTTTGAACTTTATTTAGTACTAGGTAGATGGAGCTTAGTGTTAAGATTCTGCATTTTGTCTTGTTACGAAAAAAAATTAAAATAGCATATTAACAAACATCTGCTACAGTTGCGCACAGCGCAATTAAGCACAGGATACTGCTCCAAATGTAGGTACATTGTAAATTAATTAATTTCCCCGAATGGAAATCAAACCTACAACCACATACTGTGCAGGCATTTTCTGGCAAGGATCAATGTAATTGAATATCTCAACCTGCAACCCTTATTTTTTTATATCAATTAGCAGTGACGCTCTCGCCGTTCATTAGAGATGAGTGATGATTTGATACTTACTCCGATCGTTAAGATTTGGTATACGTTATCGTTATCAGTGTGATTAGTCCATTTGTCCTTTATTACGCGGTTACGAGGGTGTCCTTGATTAAGCCTAACTTCTATACTAGCGTGACGCCATCACGGCGCGGTTTAGATATGACAGATTGTATTCGTTGATTGCTAGTTCTATTCCCACCCTTGAACAATATCTTAGTCAATAACATTGTTTTTTGTTTTGTGTGATGTCCAAACTCTCTCACATCTGACTGTGAAAGACGACGGTAGTGGATTGACGGGGAATGATTTATTGTCATTTCCTCGTTCTGGTAACAAGACAAAGTGTCGCGCTAAGTCCTGTCACTTGACATGCAATGTCTCTAAAATGGGGAACGAAAAGTCTTAATACCACGGCATCTCCCTCAAATCAAACTTTGTTTCTTTTTAAGTAAAAACTTTATAGTAAGAATGACCTCTAATAAATATGTGTGTTTTAACCTCTGTTTGAAGTCTACTCTGTAAAGTCTGCGAGAGCGTAGTTGCGTGTAGTATTGCCAATATATAATTTATATACTAACATGACGCCACACTGGCGCAGTTGGTAATTGTTTGACAGTAAAAGCGACGGTTGCGGGTTTGATTTTTTTTTGTTTTAACAATATTAATATAAAGTCATTAAGTTCCGCTGTTGATCAGTTTAAGATTAGGTTCCCTCTACCTAACCTGCTGTGTGCGGGATACAGCGTGAAACTAAAAAAGATCTAACTTGCGTGGTTGAGGCTGTCATGGCGTTACAAAGCGCGTCGTTGAGTTTCTCTGGAAGAAATGGTTTAAGGGCAAGTCTAGTCCCTTCGCCTACCTAGCTATATACGTAACGAAGTACAGCGTGACATAAAAATATGATTATATAAAACGGAGAATAAAATTATAGATCTGTACGTTTTATTTTCAAGACGGAAAAGAAAAAAGAAAGCTTAAGTCAAACTTAGAAGCGCCAATTAGCATGTAATAGACATTAAACCAGTACCTACACTAATCGATTTCAGTTCACTATCAGTTAAACGCTAATTGACGTCTCTGAGTGCGAGTAGGAATTAAAATGTTAAGCGCCAAAGATAATTGTTGTTGATACTGTATTTAATTGGCACTGTTCAATATGGCGGAGGTCACGCGTTCAGTCACGTGGTCGTCGTCGTCGTCATGTTTATATTTAAAAGGGTTAAGAATGCTAATAACAAGGAATTAATTTTTAAGACGGTTGTGAGTTCGTTTCCCTCTTGTTTAATAATTTATTTCAATTTTGATAACAACAATTTTAAAACATTGTGTTTTGAAACAGGATTAGTTCTACCCTCACTGTTATATGCGGGATACAATAAAATAAAATAAAAAAATATATCACTGAATTTAATGACAAAATTATTATTAAAAAATTCTACTTATTTTGGTTCAATTAGTTGTAGGTTATCAAGTTTTTAACAATAAATTTTAAATTATTATTTTAAATATTCTGTTGTTTTCTTTTAATTTTCTTTAATAAATGTTAAGAGACCTGTTACAGATAGACGAAAGCTTTTATTTGTTTATGTTATTAAAACGTGATTAAATATGTACTTTATGATTGATTCTATCAAACAAAGGTTGCAGATTCGATTCTCGTGCAAATTCCGTTTAAAATATTGGAAACTTTTCTGATAAATAATTTAATAATTATGATGGCTATAGGTTTCGGACTTATTTTAATTTAAAATAAAAAAAATTAATTATGGTTTTCTCGGTTTTGTCTAAAACTTTTGCCGCGTCTAAATAGGTTTATCGCTCCCCCACAAATCAATACATAAAAATGTGTAAAAACAAAAACTAAATATACAAAACAATTCCAATCCCAGATGTCGGTGGGCCTACAAAGGCGCGTGCCCGCGTTGGACGAGGCGGGGGGCGGCGTGCCGGCCGCGTGGAAGTCCAGCGAGCCTCCGTTCCCATCGTTCGCCCCCCCAGCAGGCTCCCCAGCGGGCCCAGCCTTCGCAGCCTCGCCAGCACCTTCAACTCCAGGCCCAGGACCTGGCTTCGCTGGCCCGTACGCCGCGGCCGGCCCGTTCGGCAGCCCCTCAGCCAGGCCAGGCTCGGGGGGTGGCTTCCCCCCTGGCCCTCAACAGGGTCACTTCCCCGGGCCAGGGTTCGCGCCTCCCGGATCTCCGTTCCACCCACACCCGCCACATCCGCCGATGCCGCCGCATCCACACATGATGGCGCCGCTGCCGCCACCTGTTGACAGGTTAGTTGCGTTTGATTTTACTTTTTAGGTAAGGTTTTTGGTGTTAAACTCACCATGTATTTTGTTGTCAGTTATATTTGAATTATTGAAGGGAACTACTTTTAGTTGGTTGGATTTTAAATACTTATTCTCATAAGTTGAGAGCAGCACGTGGGATCTACGACTGACTGACTGACGAATGACCCCTGAAATTACAGGTGTAAGCTTCAGGCGGCCTCTTTACAATGTTTCATACATTGCACTCACCTTCACTGATCGAGCCCAATATGGCTAATCAAATAGAATGTAAATAAATATCACCTGTTATACAATTTAGTTTCTTAAACGTGTTGCCATAGCAAGAGAATAGAAATACCTACTGATTTATTTTTTTTTATTTAATAATAATCCGTCTCCCACTTTCCGCCGAATTCAGACCCTGTTACCAGAGTGAAAATATTTAAATATATATTTTATTTCCACTAATGGGAGTCGAACCCAAAACCTCTCGCGTTTACAGTCGCACGCTTGTGCCCCTCCATCGCGACTGGTCTCGAGTCAATTCTCAGTTTTGCAATGTCTTTAAATTGATGGTGATTTGACGGAATACAGCATGAAGCTAAATAAAAATGTCACTGTGTTTATTAATGTCAAACATTGGACTTGAACTTACTACCACCAAGGTTAGATGTGTCCCCACTGGATCACAAGGGTGTTATTTAAGAATTGCTGTTTTAAATTTGAATTGAGTTATATGTTAACTTTCTTTATTTCTTTTTCGTTAGTGGGATTTGAACCCACAGTAATCGCGTTAACAATTCGCCGTTGTACCGCTGCGCCTCGATGGGCTTTGTTTTATAATTCTTTTTATAACGTCACTTAGTATGTTATACTATGCCTAGCCCATAAAACAGTGTAGGCATATGGATGGAAGAATCTAGAGTCAATATATTCTGTTTCTCCAGTTATCGCCTACTCTGGCGGAACTCAACGCTGCTCTTTGTCTTTCAAGACATGAGAGCGTACTGGTTATTCACACAGAAGTCATTCTGTGATTTTAAACTACCTAGAGGTACTTTCAATATACCCTTGTATAGAATTACGCAGTCTTCTGTTGTTAACAACCGTTAGATCGATAGCTAGGTACGATTGCTTTACGTGCCATCTAAAGCCCAAAATTCCATTGCACACCCATCCACTTCTGGGTGAAGTCAGTGTTGATTAACCAAAACAAAAACCTCAAAAACCGTATATAAATATATGTTTATTAACTAATCATGATTTTTTAGTTTAACGCTGTAGTAGGATAGGTAGAGGGAACCTAATAATAAGACATTCAGTTCCCCACGCATTGGCCAATATTCGAGATATTCCGTGTTAATAGGCGAAACTTTGCGCGATTTGTCTTATTACCAGAGCGAGGAAATTGAATATGTAGCGGTAAGAGCAGCAGCTAGAATATAACTAACCTGTCTACAACGATTATCCATAAATATCTAAAACGTACTTCGAAGGTGGCATTAGTAGAATCATTTCGAATTTGGTGTCGGTAGAGAGAGGTGCTCGGACAGTGGAGGTGAAAGTATGCATTTAAAGGGGCCCTTTAAATCTACGCGTTGGGTCTCAAGCCCCAGGAACTGGTCTGAACTCCTCATCCTGCATCGCAACGGGCACCGGGCACGACGAATCCATGGAATGCTAAGTAGTTTTGTCTCTAGTTAACACCGCGCGGCGTTGTGATCCACCACCTAGTACCTGTCTAATGTATATTCATAATAACTAATGTTGTAGTATTGTAATTTTGTTGTAAGTGACTTACAATACACATGAATCTTTACTAAAATTAAACAAACTCAAATCAAAATAAGCAATAATGCTAGACATGATCTTATGACCTTCGCGTGTTCGAGACGAAACAAGTGAAACGTCATTTGTCAATATCCCTTCACCAATTTTCGGTATATCGACAGACAAAAGTACACACAATTATTTATTTATATACGAAAAGGAGACGAAGTTATCGAGTGACTATAATTTTTTTTTATATATGAGAAGGCACTGTGTACTCTACATACATATATACATTTAGTGGATCGTACTTGATGGTGGACACTAACGCCGCGTTATGTCTATCTGCAGAAGAAACTACTTAGCATACAATAGATTCACCATGTTGTAGGACAAGGCTTCTATCTCATATGAGAACTCGCGGCTAAACGCTGTGTTTTGTCTTGTTACCAGAGCGAGGAGATGAGAATAGTTCATTGCCTCGAGTGTCAGCCGCTGTTCCACTTCTATGAAATAATAATGTTATATTCTTTAAAAATTAACCAGGAAAATTATTGTTATTAATGCCGGAATAAAAACTCAGAACAACCCTAGCCCTATCCGTTGTAAATGTTATTGGTGTTGATAGACCTCGTGCTTAGTGATGGGATTTACGAATAAGAGTCGTAATTCGTGTGGATTGCAGATTCAAAGCCTTTAGATTTTTTTAATAAGTTGTTAGTGAACTAACATTTTTTTATCCCGCACATAGCCAATATTATTCCACTCTGGTCCCATTAAAACATTTCTTTTCCTCACTTTCCGTCTGAATTCCGGAAGCATTACCTGTTGACTTGGAACTCAACGCCGCGAGGAAATGTAAATAATAAATACTTAATTTCTTCCAGTGGGAATCGAATTCACAACCTGTCACGTTTACAGTTGCACGACCGGCCTCAACTGGGGCTAGTTTTGTAAATCATATTATCAAATAGTTATTAAAAATATTTAATCCATATACGGTCCTAACCTCATTCAGTGACTCCATTTTGACACAAAATAAAGTATTTTAAGAAAAAAAAATAGCTAAAGCACGACGACGGTAACGCGAATTATCCGTTTTGCATCTGTGTGCGTCTTTCTGTGCCTGTGTGAGAGCTATAAACTCTGTCTGCGCTTGTGTGAGTGCAAATAAATGTAGGTGAATGTATATATGTATGTATGTACGTTGGACTGTTGTGTAGAGAAGTGTTTGTTGTATTTTTTTTGTGGTGGTGGTGTTGGATAATGACTTGGTAGTGTACTGTGCCTAATATTTATTTGTTTTTTTTTAATGTAATTGATTTGGATAATTAAAATTTATATTTTTTTCTTTTATTTATGTTTACATATATCTTTTTATATAATTGTTCTGCAGATAAATTTTATTAAGTAATAATCCATATTTTATTTACTTTCTATAAAAACTGTGAAACCTAACAAGATTAATCAAACATTAATCAAAATTACAGTTTGTCATTATTATCCCACCTCGAAATCCAAAAAATAGAGATAAATAAGACTAAAACAGGTGCACTTTACCATTGGAAGCGACAGTACGCCCACCCCAACCTACCTAGCGACTACGTTCACACCGTCCAGTACATTTAGACCCCCTACCGATCCATAACCTCCGAATATCTATGCACCGGGGGGGAACAGTACAAGGTTCAAATTAAACTGGCCATTCTATATAAGCAAAGACTATAGAGACGCGAGCTCGACTCGACTGGAGTGTCGTCTGCCCGAGCTCTGATCGAAATCATTTGAAATATGTAATGGTTTTGACGTTTTCTTGACGTTTTTGTTTTTTTTTTTATTTTGGTTTGGGTACAGAAAACCAAAAACCCCTCCAAGTTTTTGGTTTTCTGTTATGTTTTGGCTAGGCTAGATTTGTATTTTTGATCTGTGTGTAGACTTTTTATGTTGTTGTCTATGGTATTTTCGGTTTTTTTTTAGGAAGAGGGGGGTATAATGTGCCTGAGTGGGTTTTTATATTCAAAATATTTATATATATGGAAATAATTTGTATAATCATTGTAGAGGTTCATTAACAAATGACATTAAAGGCAGCGTTAATTTTTTTCCTGCATAGCCTGAGGTATCTAGTGTTAACACACTCCGCTACCTACGCACCGTCGATCCCGTTGGCTATTTACTTTATGGATTTTGCATAATTCTGTGGAAAGTGAAAAACGGAACTGTCTTAATGGAAGGAGTATCTTAAAACTAGGATTCCCTCTGCCTACTCTGCTATGGGCAGAATATAACGTAAAAAAACTAGAACTAAAATTACTCATATATGGATGAAACTCAGCGGTACATAACAAAAGTTAAGTGAAAGCAAGACGACCTAACGGTGTATAAGTTTTTTGTTGCCGTACTAACGTATAAAAATGTTGGGCTATCTCGTCGCGTCTAAGTAAAAATATGTAAGGAATTCTGGGTGTTTTGTTTGGTCGAGACATTGCGTGTTGTTTGGTGGAACTTAGCGCCGCGCTAGGTCTCGTTATCAGAACATTTGTAGATTATATTAAGTTGCCTGTTTAAGTGTACAATTTTCTGTATTTTAACGAAATTGTGTGGCGTATCAGTACCTACATATATATAATTAGTATACAGATATTTTACGTAATAAACAGTTTCTCTAAATTCCTAAAGAGTACAGAACTCCGCCACTTTCCATGGAATATCTCGAAAATCATCTATCCATCACACAAATAATTTTAACCAATGGTACCTGAGATTAGCCCGTTCACCAAAGTCCTCAGCTTTATAATATCATTAAAGATGATTCTAAGTATGTAGGTACATAAGGATAAGTTACAATACACTTGTCCTTATATTGTTCCCAATTCACCCTTCAGGAAGCCTCAAACGGCCGTCTTGCTCTCTATTGAGGGTCGATCTAACATCCGGACAAAGCCGGGTGAGCCTGTAATTATTATAATATACTAGTTAAAAGTAGCAACAACCGCGACTTATATATGTATTTTTAGGGTTCCGCACCTAAAAGGAATCTATAAGATCACTTTGTTGTCCGTCCGTCTGTCTGTCAAGAGCCTTTATCTCCAGAAAGTTGGAGACATCGAGATGAAATTCACACCATATACTCAGATCTATGGTCTTATGATATCTTGAAAAAAATAGTATTTCTCCACTTACTTAAAAAAAAAAAAACTTATAAAGCAAAAAACGCGTATTTCGACATTTATTAAATTTGGCAGCTAGCATCTACAGGGAATACTAGTTGAAAAAAAAATCTGAAACTATACATTTGTGGTTAAATCCAAAAAAATTATAGCCTTAAATGGGGGGCAAAATTTTGTATTAAAACCAAGTGAGGTGTCACATGAAAGGACCCCGGCTAAGCTAGCTAAGCTTGAATTTCAAAAAACCTCAACCTCCAATTTTTGTACGGAACCCTCGGTGGACGAGCTCGACTCGCGCTTGTCCGGTATTTGTTTTATTCAGTTTAAATTTTTATTCCGAGCCATTTGTGGCGCAGGGCGCAGGGCCACAAATGGCTCGACCGTGAACGAGACCCGAGAAAATAATATATATTTCCTCGATCTGGTGTTGAGACAAAGCGCGGCGTTGAGTTCCGCCACTCAACACGCAATGTGTACAGAATTCGGCGGCGTCTCAACACTAGGTTCCCCGGTTACTTAACCTAATGTTAATTTACCTCGTTTCCCATGCGCACTCCACTTTATGAGAGATTGTGTTGAATTGTTGCGAGTGGCGAAACTCTTTGTGTTGTCACTGGAGCAAGGAAATTTAAGTAATTAATTCTCTCGAATGGAAATTGAACTCATCGGCCGCATTTACAGTTGGACACTGTGCCACTGCGCCATTTACACAATATTTCGAAAATTGTTCGCTTCGTGTGGAGGGAACCCTAGGTTCACTCTGCCTACCCTGCTATATATGGGATACAGCGTGAAGCTAAAAATATATATTTAATCTCACGCATATAGCAAAATAGGCAATATTTTTTATATTTGAATAACACTAAAATGTTATAAAAAAAAAGATACAGTCGAATTGATAACCTCCTTTTCTTACAGAAGTCGGTTAATAATGTTCTCGTCGTTGCATTGCGTAAATGATCACGTTCTTAGGACACCCATTAAAATATAATATTATATTATATAAAGGAATTTTGTGACGCATTTGGCAAATTCTGTCGTCGTCTACTGAACTGGTGGTTTGGGGTTCGATTTTTTTATGCGCTGGGTATATTTCAAGGTACAAGTCGATACCCATATAACATATAAGCTATCGATATAACACATACACTACAATTTATGTAAACATTTTATATATTTAGGCTATAATATAAAAATAACATGAAGCGGGCGAAGCCGCATTTGTGTCGCTAGTTATATCTAAAGGTTAAAATACGTTCCGTAACCTATATTTAGCGTGAGGGTCGCGGGGGTGGCCGCCCCCGTGCTCGCGGTACGCCACACTATAGGGGTATGGCGGGTCCATGGAATTTACAGATTTTCTTAGTGAATTCTAGGGTTTTAAATGTTTATTTTTAAGGATATAAATGTGACAAATCTATCTATTTACGTTATTAAGCTGGAGACTTTGGTTTAACGCCCTAATCTCAGGAACGACTGGTTCGAACTGTAACATTATTTGTGTTGTATAACCTATTCAATTAATTTTATGATTAAGATCAATTGTATCCTTATATTTGAAAATCTTTATTATTTCTTGTGTATCCAATCACACGAACTGATAATTACTAATGAAAAATAATTTTTGCTTTAGATAGTTGACTTATGGAGGAGTATGAAGGACTATAGGCTATAGGCTATAATATTATATGACATCACGTATTTGGTGCATCATTGAGGTATTTGCACTTTTTGAAATATTGCAGGAGACGGAAACCATTTTTTTAAATAGTCTTTTTGTATACTTTGAGATATGTATTTAACTTTTTATGTTAATAGTTTCGATGCCACTTGATGATGATTCTTTGATCGAATGGTAATAACCATTCGATCAAAGATTCATATATAATATTAAATATCAGAATGACACTTTAAAAATGATAGCCTCACGCCGTGTTCCGCCCACAGTAGAGTAGACAGAGGGAACCTGGGAATTTAGAGTTAGGACACTCTGTCAAGCTAAAAAAAATACTACGACAAGTACGAATCCTGCATTGATCTAAGCTTTACATTGTATCCCTCTATATCCCTAATAGCAGGGTAAGTAAGTAGCCTGGTGTCATGATACTCCGTACCCGACTTTCCTTTCTGATAATTGGCGGAACTTAACGCCGTGCTATGTGTTGACAGGGCACGGAATTAGAAATGATTACGATGCATGTGTAAGTAGGTACGCTTACATATATGTAAATAAGCCTATATATAGATAAGCCTATATATAGATAAATAAGTTATATTTAGATACGCTAAACGTATGGAAAAGATTTCTTGATTTTTTCTCTGATAGACAAAAACAGCACAGTGCAGCACGCAAAGCATACAATGTCTCTGAAATTGTTCGTAAAGCGAGAAACGGAGTGTCTTAATAATGGATACACCGTACAACTCGGCGGGAAGTGGAGAACGGAATTGACCTGACCCTAGGCGTCTAGAGTCTTTAGGGTCTAGGGTCCCTAGGGTCCCTCTACATACTTCTGTAAATATTATACCTATACATACTGTAGATACCAATTTTTTTTCTGTGAATGAATTTGAACCCATATCACGTTTAGTCGCGGATATCTGAATAATGAACTATTTCACCGGCTTCTTATATGTATACAGCGTGTTTTTGGTAAAATCTCTTTTGTTTGAATAATATTAGGCTTTTATAGAGTAGTTAAAATTATGGTTTCATTTAAAGTGGTAATAACAAAAACACTTTGTATACAGAGGAATCGAACCCACAACCATCGCGTTAATGGTCAGACGCTGCTCTGCGCTCCGAAGCTGATTTGTTTGTTTGGTTGATGGCATCTATCTCAGATATACTGATTCAAACGAACAATTCACAATTCTTGCTTATTTCCATATAAATGTAGCCGCGGGTCGCAGCTAGTAAAAAAGTATATGTAACATTTTTAAATTTTGGATCGTAATTTTTTTCTAAAACTCAAATCGTATTCCGTACCACCGCGCCGCTCCCCCTTTTATAATAATTATTGCGTCCCTCTCGCACACCCGCCGAAACTGTATCGCCGTCTCGAGATGGATGCAAATGAAAAATCAATGGCACCACTTGTCTCTTTGCCGGTCTTGACGGATTAAATTATTTTTTTGAGTAATTTTTTTTTAGTTTGACTCTCCGATTTTGAATGGCGAGGTTGTGGGTTTGATTCCTTCTTAAGGGAACGAATTGTTTTCATTTTTTTTCGTCTTTCGTCAATTTCGACACGCAAATGATTGGATATTTTAGCGATGCGTGGGAAACAGAGTGCCTTGACACCAGGCATCCTCTGTCTACCCTGCTATATGTGGGATACAGCGTGAACTTGAAAAAGGGGCGTATTATATAGATGTATGTTCTTGAATTGCATAATGCAATGTTTCTAATAAAAAACCTAATTATGTCTCTGAAAATGATAAGATTTTTTTTACCTGTTTTATAACTGTTGCGCATATTTAATGTCTGACGCATTTAAATGAAATGGTTGTAGGTTCAATTTCCAGCTCACCACATAA
Source organism: Heliconius numata (assembly GCA_016802625.1). Lineage (NCBI taxonomy): Eukaryota > Metazoa > Arthropoda > Insecta > Lepidoptera > Nymphalidae > Heliconius > Heliconius numata. The sequence goes on along the minus strand of JAEBDU010000038.1, from coordinate 2,568,523 downwards.
GATAAACTGAAGCGCTGGGTTTCGCTAACTAACACACAATGACACTTAAATGAACTGAAATTAGAAAGTGGTGCAAATGATTATTAAGTTAAATACCTGTCAACTGAATAAGACTTGTCCACATCCAAAAGTGCGTGGATATCTCAAAAACTACTGTACTGATTTTCACTAAATTTAAAAAAGATCATGTCAATATGATTTTTAGAAGGCCAGTCGTGGCCCAGGAGCACAAGTGTGTAACTGTAAACACGACAATCGTGGGTTCGATTCCACTTTAGGGAATGAAATAATTAATATTTTCATTTCTTGGCTCTGGTGTCGAGTTGAGTTGAGTTCCGCCATTTATAACGCAATGCCTTAACTGAAGACTGTCTTAATACTAGGCTCCCTCCGCCTACCATGCTACATGCGGAAAAAATTCTAGGAAAAACATACTTATACTTACGAACTTTAGCACGCGTGTCCAGAATAATTAGATCATCATAGTCAAGATATCACATTTGAAAAAGGTGGTTATCTTTTATTTAAGGCGGTTAATAAAATTAAATATTTTAACAACTATTACAATTTGCCGTTTATAGTTCGTTGAATATCAACCTCTACAATATATCCGTTTCCCGCGCTTTTTTACAACTAGTTTTTTTTATGTAAACCGCGCCGGCAATAATTATTGGCAATGAACAACGTTTATGCGGTCAATCGTGAAATTTTATTAACTTTCTATAATAATAATTTGATTAAAAAAATGTTTGGAACAAAATTGTGATTTTTTAATCTATATTATATTTTATTATTTGCACGTCTTTCCCGCGATTTTACAGACAGAACTCAGTGATAACTAATAAGATTTTAAATGAAACTCTTTAACCGGAAGTTGCGTTAAATTTCAATAAAGAATAATTTTTATTTCCTCGTTCTGGTAAAAGGACAAAGTGAAGCAGTCCTAACACTACGTTCTCTCTTCTTCCCTGCTGTATGCGGGATAGAGGGTAAAATAAAAAAAATAGATTATTTATAAACATCTGTCACTTCCAAATCATCACATCACTTGTATTTGAACCTGTGACCTGATAATTATGTAACGTTTAAAAATACCTGGCCGCTGACAAACGTTGACGTTTTGGGAAAAAAAAGTTAAGTTTGAATTTTGGAATTCTGTTATGTCAATGTGTGTATGTTTTTATATATAATTGTTGCGTTCTATACACGCTGGCGTTGTATGTGCGTGTGTAATACTGCGATTGAATGGTTTTGTTACATTAAAAGAAATGTCAGTTAAAATATTTTTTATCTTTTGTTATTTTTTTAGCTTCACACTATATTCCGTATATCGCAAGATACTCATAGGTATTCTAGTGTTAAAACACTCCGTTCTCTCGTTCACTGCACGTACTAGGTTCGAACGAAGAAAAAGGTCCAGCTGAGCTTTTTCTTCTTAGCATGGGGAGAAAATGACAATAAATAATTTTCTCGAGTAGAACTCGAACCTACACCCGTCGCGCTTACACTCAGACGACATGGTTCTGCGACACGACAACTTCAATGCTTTTTTGTTATACGTAATTTATTTGTTCTGAGCGTCGATTTTCTTAGCATTATTGTTGTATAGCCGTCGTGTTGACAGTTAGACCCAGTCTCGCACCGCAGCTAGGCAGACAGAATCTAGCGCCAGGACACTCCACTCAAAATCAAGGCATTACGTGGTGAATTGCGGAACTCATTGCCGCCTTACGGCGTTGTTTCAGATTAATAAATTAACTAATAATATTTTTCTTTTTAGTTTCACGCTGTATCCCTCATATGGCAGGGTAGGCAGAGGGCCGGATTAATCCCGTATATTCAGTACTATACGTTTTTTGAAATTATTAGTTATCTAATAACTTAACTAATATATGATTATTAATCTATATATATTTTAAATTTCTTACCTGTACAAAAAAACGTGAACTGTTCAATCACTCTACGTCGCACACCACGACGTTTTATTGTCTTCACGCACACACACATAGATAACACGCCGCAAGTTGTGTGCGTGAGTTCAACGCTTGTTACTCAAAGAAGGTGATAGCTGAAATCTTCTATTATTATTTTGTTTTGGCTTTTTTTTATTTGTGAAAGTGGGTTTTATAAAATTTAAATACTCCATTTTTAATTTTGCAGACTAAAAAAATAGAAAATTAGCTAAATGTTTTAGATTTTGTTTTGTTTTTTAGTTTTATGCTTTAGTAAATATATTTGTTATTAATCGAATATTTTTATAGTAATTTTGTTGAAAATAAAAATAAATCAGCTTCACTCTGTATCCCGCACACAGAAGTGTAAGCAAAGTTACTTAAGTAAGAAATTTTGTTATTAGTCGATTATTTTTTATATACTTTTTTTAATAGTGAAAACAATTGCTTGGTCAAAGTACCTTATCATATTTAATGCTATTTAATTTTTAAATAAATTAGCGTTAAATATATTAAATTATTAATTAAAATTTAATCAGCTTCGCTGTATCCTGTACACAGCAAGGTAGGCAGAAGGAACCCTAGTGTTAAGACACTCCGTTCCTCACTTTCCGCTGAATTTTGGAGGCTTTGCGTATTCAGTGGCGGGACTAAACTCCGCGCTTTGCCTTGACGCCAGAGCGATATGGAAATTTAAATTGAAATAAATATTTCATTTCCTCGAATCGCGATCGAACCCACAACCGTCGCGTTACAGCCCTGCTGTGTGCAGGATACAGCGTGAAGCTGATTTACTGACCTTGAACAGATTTGGGCAGGTAATTTTTTTTATGGTCTTAAAATTTCAGGGATGTGTATGACTGCTCAAGACTATTCTAAGGTGGGCACGGACCACCCGGCCTCCCCTACTCCTACGCGTGACACCATCATGGTACATTGGGGCAGTGCCTGAGGCTATGGTTTAGGATTTTATATCTTATTATATTATCGATTTATTTATTTTATTATAAAATAAAATATATGAAAGACAAAGGTAGCCCATCCAATAACATCTCTATGATAAAGTTGCTTAATTGTTTCAAGAACATGTTGGGCCTAGTTGAAATATTTTCAATATACCTATTATAATTACAAGCGTCTTTTACAAATTATAACTAACGATGTGTTATCAGTTGTAACATAAAATAAATCGGGTTTTCCTTGTATTCATATGAATGCCTTATATTTTAAAATAATAATTGTACTCATAGAACAGTCGTGGCGTAGGGGCACAACCATGAGACTGTAAACGCGTCAGGTTGTGGGTTCAATTCTCACTTGAGGAAATATTTAACATTTTCATTTCGTCACTTTGGTAACGAGGCAAAGCACGGCGTTCTGCCACTGCGGCGGAAAGTAGAAAGCAGAAGTGTCTTATTGAGACAGAGTGTCTTACTACACTATGTTCCCAGGTGCCTTCTGCTATGCCTACCCTGTGCGTGAAACTACAAAAAACTCAATTATATTATTTTTATTGTATATTGTATGCGGCTGCGCCTATGTGGTGAAATAAATAAAAATTGTGTGTGACACATGAGAGATTCTAAGTGCAAGTGAGGAGGAGCTTACATGGAAACGGTTACCGTGATGTTACAGAGGTAGCCTGTCCTATTCCTCGATATGGGGACTACTCAAGACAAATATATACTTTTTCCATTCGAACCACTGGTTCCTGAGATCAACGCATTGCACAAAATAAAGTTTTCAGCTTTAAAATATGAAATTTTTGAGGTGACGAACAGCGACCAGTCACTTTATACTTAATTTCTTATCAAATGGCGGTGACTGGACCGACGATACAATTTTCTTACATTAAATGAGTAAAAGTCCATAATAGTGTTTATATTTGTATTAATCTAATAGTTAAAGTCACCTCAATATCGATTATATGACAAAAAGTAAATATTATGATGATAGATGCGCTGAGGCCGCGTTATATTTATTATGCTTCAGTGTTTAATTAAAATAATATATAAGACGTCGTCTGCAATTTTGTTTGCGTGGGTTTTAAGAAGTAAAATGGAAATTTCCGCTATTTGAGCTTTCCGCTCTTAGTGTTCCTTTACAATCCCTTTTAACCCCCTACACTCCCTAACCTACCTGTGTGAAAAATTTCAACTTTTTAAATCTAGTAGTTCCGTCTGGGCGAGGTCTGATAATTATCTAGTAGTAAAGTGAAGAAATGTATAACAACAATTCATAAAATTGAAATAGGTAAAAATCGGGAAAACCTTTGTCGCGTTTCAATATTCATTACCATTTAATATTCCAAATATTCATAATATTTTTCATCAAAATTGTTTTGTTTTAAATAGTATATCTTTGAAAACATAAACAAAAATGTTAAGTTTTTTTAAAATTTCAATTCAATCACTGCGTGTTAAGTGGTAGAACTCTACGCCGCGCTACATCTGCCAGAATGCTTTGCACCAGGAAAAGTTAACAACATGTCAAGACTAATCTAAGCAACCCAAACTCAATTGTTTTATTAATAGGTATCTGAGGGTTTTTGGCACCTTCGGGCTCAATCATCCGACTAGCTTGATGGTATCATAATATGGAATGGCCTTCTTATCTAGGTATGATTGACAAGTTTCAAGATTATGAAAAAATGAAAATAGCGCGGCGTTGAGTTCCGCCACTCAATACACATCTCGAAAATTCGATGGTGTGTGGGAAACGGAATATTAATACGTTATAAGGTGCCTCTGCCGCTCTTGCTATATGGGGGATACAGCGTGATGGTAAAAAAGAAGAGAATTAAGCCTAATTAACGTGCCTTTATTTACTAAGCAACAGCATTAGTTTATATTATAATATTTAAACTCAAATTGTTAAAGGAGAAAATGGATTAAAAATTCATTATAATGTCATTCAATTCATGTCGCTCTTTCTTCTATTAGTTCTTTGATCATCATCATCATTTTAGGCCTTTTTACTGTTTCTTTAATTAATAACAACATCTTATATGGAAATGATACGAAGATCATCATATCAGCAATAATTCCAACAGAACTCAAACTTAAATATGGGATTAGGCAAAGTTTATTCAAATACTAGATTAATATCTCGAATACAGTTCTAGAGTATAAGTTTAATAAACCGGCCAGTTGTGGCTCAGGAGCACAAGCGTTTTTTTGGATTTAGGTTCGATTCCCACTCGAGGAAATTATATGTATAATATTTACATTTCCTCGCTCTGGTAATGAGGTAAAGCGCGGCGTTTTAGTTTCAATATTCAACAAGCAATGCCTCCAGAATTACGCGGAAAGTAGGGAACGGAGTGTCTTAACAATGGCCGAACCTACAATCGCACTTTGTCTACCAGAGCGGGGAATAGAAAATAGTTCATTCCCACGAACGGAAATCGAACCTATGGCTGTCAAGTTTACGGTACTGCCCTACTGCGGCCTAAGAAAATAAAATTTTATACCTATTGTTTAATAAGGAAGGATATTGAGTGTTGGGTAGCGAATTTTAACACCGTGCTCTACTTAACCATCTCCCGCCCACAAGAACATATTCAACATATGTATGTATTGTATGCTGCATTTTTAGATGACGTTATACTGTACCTCCCATATAGCTAAGTAAGCAGAGGGAACCTAATGTTAAATCTCTCCGTTCCCTACCCACCGAAAAGTTTTTGAGACTTCTGTTAAATGGTGGTGTTAAACCATGCAGCATTTTGTTACCAGCGCGAGGAAATTTTTTTTTTTTTATTTTCCAAAGTGGAAATTGAACCCATAAACGCTTACAGGCACATAATACTCCGCCGCGCTGGGCCACGACGGCCTCAACAATAAAATATTTAATTTCAATAATTAATTAAATATTTTATTTTTATTATAAACTTTTTTATTTTTTTGAACCCACGATTGCCGTAAAGCTATATATAATATATATAATTGTAGGTATTGTTTATAACTTTAAGTCAAACAGTAATTTTATTTTAAGTATAAAATAAAAATTTTTACTTGTCGCCATCTCAGTGTATCCCGAGCGTGTACTAATAATAATAGGTTGTGGTTGTGTGCGTTCAGTCTATCTATGTGTGCGTGTTTGATGCCTCGTTTAAGTGAACATTCAAGTAGAGAAAATATTTTTTGGACAATATACTAAATAACTTTTGTAATTGTCGCCATTTTTATTTTGTATCTGACTGTTGTATATAATGGGCGCTTTAATCATTTTTTTTTTCTTTTTCTTTATTATTTACTATAATGTAAATTCATTTTACGACTATTGAATTGTAGTCAGTAATTTTTAAGAAATAATTTCGTTTTACGTGTAAAATAAAAAAAATACTTGTCTCTATCTCAATGTATCTCAAGCGTGTGCTAGCAATAATAGGTGGTGGATGTGTGGGTTATGTTTGTCCTTGTGTGCGTTTTTTGATGCCTCGTTTGGAATTGGTGTTTGGAGAGTTGTGGGAGTTTTATGCTGTCCGTGGATGCGTTATTTTTTAAAATTATATTTTGAAGTGTGTATTTTTTTATCCTTGTTTAGGTATTTTTTTATAACAGTTATTTTAATCTAATTATTTATTTTGTCTATTTTTGAATTTAGCTTTTATAAAAAATTAAAATTAAAACTTTTTATTTATGATGATAATATGCAAAACATTAATAAAATATGGATTTTTTAAATATTTAAGTGTAAAAGAATTCCAAAAAGGAAGGTAGTTTACCAAAACAAGTGAAATATTTCCTTAGTTTGGCACTTGCTTGTGTTTGATATAAATAGACAACACTATACTAATACAAAATTTTATCCTGCACACATCAGGGTAGGCATAGAGAATCTAGTATTAAGACACTCCATTCCCCACTTTCTGTCGAATTCTAGAGGCATTGCATGCTGGGTGGCGCAACTCAACGGCGCGCTTTGCCTCGACACTAGAACGAAGAAATAAAAACATAAATGTAAATAAATATTTCATTTCCACAAATAGTCGCGCTTACAGGCACACCTTGTGCTCCTACGCCACGGCTGACCTCAAATATTGTTTATTATTTTTACCCTATTTATTAATATAATTTATTTTAACAAATATAATAAAGGATAGGATAGACAATAAAGGATATTATTGACGACAGTATTCGTCAATTCGCGTTCATTATTTCCTTTTTTTAAAAAATAGCATATTTTTCTGTGCTTAGATTGATTGCCTTTACTTTACTTGACTCTAAAACGATTAAAAAGTAATAAGAAATGTCGAGTTAAAGTAAATTCAAAAATTTATGTATATTATCTAATTTTATACGATTTTAATAACTTACCTAATAATCGTAAAATTCGCATTATATGACATTCATTTATACATATTCACATAGTTTTAAACTGTAAAAATTGAAGCTGTACAATGCTTACAAGTACTCGACCGAGTGTGAACGCACGAAAAACTGCTGATAGCCCCTTATCTCATCTACTACGTCAACAGACTATGTCCATCCCTCTCGCACATCATTCATTTCATATAGCTCCGTCTCTTACTAACGCCGGTCGTTCTGTCTTACTCGCTCTAATGAATTAAATCAACAACCTCTCTCTCGCACCCTCTCGATGATCAGCGTTCCCTATTTGAATTTATTTCGAATTTGGAATTCGATTTTTAGATGCACGTTATGTAATATCGATTTTTTCAATGTTTAAGTTTTGATTTTGAATCGATTGGTTGAATCGATTTTATCATATGTATTTTGTGTGATATTTTTAGTTTTTTTTTGTTATAAGTATAAAAGAAATAATCTGTTTATAATTGTAGAATAGAATAGAATAGTCTTTATTGCACAAAAAATACATAAACAAAAAATATAGAAATAAAAAAAAATTCTAATGTAACTAAGTTAATATAATATCGACATAAAAGCCTTAAACCTAGCAGTCAATGCCTTTTTATGAAAAAAAAAAATAGAGAACAGATATACTTAACACTAAGTTGCATTAAATAACTTAAGTTACTATACTTTAAAACTCTCTTAATTATAATATCAAAATAAAAAAAAAGTTCAATAATAAAATCTTCACTGCCATCATTTTAGTTTTCATTACAAGCGCAGTTTTAAAAGGAAATTAGTCCAAGGATAAATTGAACCTGCGACGACGTAGTACGTAGTACGTACTGTGACCTTGCAGACGTCTCGCTGTTAGGCTTCAGGCGTTTTCAATTAATTGTTTATGTAGTAGGATATTATACTTGACTTTACTTGATTTTTTAAGACAAAATTGTTGATTTATGTTCCGTCAACTAGCTTCACTTTTTATTCTATAAACACTTCTTTAAATTTTATCCAAAGCCACATTAAATTCACAGAGGCTTGACTATAATCGCAAAGGCTGTGGGTTTGATTTCCAATCGGAGGAATGACTAATTTTCATTTTCTCGTTCTAGTAACATAACGAAGCGAGACGTTGAGCTCCGCCATTGAAAATAGGGCGGGAAATTAGAGAATCGATTCTCTTCATAAATTCCCTAGGTTCCTGTGGAGTACCGTGATAAAATGTGAAGTTAAAAAATATAATATGAACCCTTAGATTGCAATGATCGAAAAATAATCATGAACTGAATAACTCCCAGACAACGCCACATCGTGTACTTCAAAAAAGTCACCCTCGACGACACAACACACACACACATATTTTTTTAATAATAATAAATTTAAAATAAACGACGACAGTGAAATATTGCAAAAATCTATAAAATACTTATGTATGATTTTTTTATTCCAAGAAAAAAAATATATAAAATCACACTGCGTGTAATTTTTCGTGACCTAGAGTCTATATTTTAAGGCTTTATTTTATCAAATAAACCTTCAAATTATCTCTGTACAAAACAAACATTATATTAAAAACACAATTTAGTGTAATTACAAAAGGTACTGGAGATCGTTTATTTTTTTCAGCTTCACTCTGTAGCCTTCACATAGCCAGTAAAGGGGGCCTGGGAGCTTTGTGGTAAGACACTCTGTTCCCCACTTTCCGCCGATTTTCGCTCACCAGAGCCAAGATATTAAAATATGAAATATTTCATATCCTCGAGGAGGAATCAAACCCACAACATGTCGGTTTATAGTCGCACGCTTGTGCCACTGCACCACGACTACCCTCCACTTATTTTTGAATGTAGTGCCCGTGTCACCTCTGACCGCAGGTAGGTACAGTGGGTTACATCGAAATGATTGACGACATGTGATATAGTGATATAGTCTATGGTCTTCCTCGATAAATGGACTATCCGACACAAAAAGAGGTCAGAGGCCTGTTGTGTCGCAGTGGCACAATATTCAATCGTAAACACGACAGGTTGTGGATTCGATTCCCACTCCAGGCAATGATATGCTTAATTATTTTATTTCCTCGCGCTGGTAACGACGCAAAGCACGGCGTTGCTTACCGCCACTGAACATACAATTCCTCCAGAATTCGGCGAAAGTGGACAACCGAAGTGTCTTAATGGGAACAGATTTTCGTAAGACTAGGCTCCTATTTTCTCTCTGCCTACCCTGCCTTATGAGCTAAAAAAAGGTATAGACGTATAGATTTCAGCAATCCATTCATTTGACGTCCAGACGCCTTGCTCGCTTTCACTAACTTTCTATTAACACGGATGTTTTATTTTTATGAAATTGTGTATTTATATATTTTTACTTAGTAGTTAGGTAGGTAGTTTTTATTTTTTCTTTTAAAAACTTTATGGTTATATAGGATAATTGTGACTTCGAATGGCATCCATCTGCCATGCTTCTTCTAGGTTTTTTTCAACATATTGATTGATAGACAGTGTTAAGACTTTGTTCCCAACGCATCGTCAAATTTTCGATTGGATGAATTGCGGAAGTCAACATTGCGGTTTGTCTTGTTACCAGAGCGAGGAAATGAAAGTAATTCATTCCCCCGAATGGGAATTGAACCCACAACCGACGTGTTTAAATTCTGTGCCGCTGCAAAATGATTGCCTTAATAATTTAAACTACTAACTAATTTATCACCTTCTTTAATACGAAATAATCGAAACCTGAATGTTATTTATTTGATTCACGTGTAAATAACGAAAAAAGTGTATCCACCTGTGACTCCTGTCAGAGCCGGTTCTTGGTTACAAATGGCGATCGCGGCCGGTTCTTGCTATTACTGCCTTGTGATTGTGACATAATCTAATCTTGTTTAACTTGCTCGTCTGTATTCAATATTTGGTTAACATTAGGTTCCCTCTGTCTACACTGCTAAATATATGCGAGAAACATAAAAAGGTCTTATTAGCGGTGAAGCTAAAAAACCCTATTTATTTATTATGAATGTCTAAAATAATTCATTGGTTTTTAGTGCTTGGCGCCAATTTTGTTTTGATTCGTGGTTTTTAACTTTTTTTCGTATGTTTAACTATAGCCAATTTAAGTGTTGAGCTCTATTTTTTTTTTACAATGCGCCATATAAGTTTTTAGAGGAATTTTATATAATTATTTGTTTTATTTATTTTTATATTCGATTTAGATTGTCACTTTTATTGGTTTTATGAATGAAAAGTAATAAGTTTTATCGGATAGTAAGCTATCGATCTATTTGTTTCTAATGTGAGAATGTCGGTCACGTAGCTCGTGTGGCGCGAGTCTGCCGCGACGCGCGCCGACGACGCCCGACCTCGGCCGAGCGGCTGACAGCTCGTCACTCGTCCGTCACCGCCACACTATGTACCCAATTACATAGTGCAGTGTACGTGGCCTACCTAGTCCACTGCACGCTAAATTCCGAATAAATCGATCATATTTACAGTTAGTACGCTGCAACAATTAATACAAAATCGATTCCGCGTTATCTACGCACCCGGGTGCACTGTCGTCGCGGTCGCGCCGCGCTCCGGACGCCCCGACACGCGACTATCGGCCCATTCGCGATGTACTTAAGATTTATATTGTTTAGACTTGTTTAGCTCAAGTCCGCGTCTCCCAACTGAGTGTCAGCTCGCTTTCCGCGGTCTATTCGAGTTTTCTCACACGTGTGTCTACTGTTTACGTGCCACGGCTAGAGTCAATGACACTCCGCATGACACACATTCGGAGAGTGACTGCCAACACGCCCGGTTTTTTCGCAAGCCCAACACTATAAGTTACATCTTATCAAGCGTTTGTTGTTTTTTTTTGTCTGTGCTATTTCCATTGTTTTATTATCAGATTATCTCAGTGATAAGCGAATTTTCCTCGATCTCGAATGGTTTTTACCAGTTTTTAGTTTTGTATTATGTTGTTTGACGTCGGCAATTAGTTTTTTTATTTGTATTTGTGTTGTGATGCCGGTGCGTGCGTGATAAGGTGTCTGTGTCGCACGTTGATTGTCGATTTGCGTTTAATAAAAAAATAAAACAGTGTTAAATCAATTAAAATAAAGAAAAAAGTATTTAATGTATATGGAAAATTTAGAAGCTGGTATTGTAATTCCGCATGTAAATGAAGTGTCGATTTTTTTATTTTATTTATATTATCCATTTTATTCAATGACATTTTTTCGCGCGCGCCAAAATTCCGCTCAAACGTTTTAGTGGCTATTTGGCGTTCCTATCGATTTATTTTCGCGTGTCACGGACGTCACAGGTGACGTCGGCTGAAACAATGTCCCCTTTCACTCTGTTCTTATTGTTTAAAAAATGTATGCAACCAACTGTTGCTTGCAACTTTACTTAGCTTTCTAATACGACATTTTGTTTTTTTTATAATAGATAGATAATAAATAATAAACAGCTATAGTATTAATATTGAATCAACGATAGCCAAAGTGATGTTAGTTTTTAGTTTACACGTGAAAATTTTCACGGACACATCTCATTTATTTATAGTTTGTTTCGTACGTCGTAGCTCATATACCTACGTTTCGTAGAGGAATGCTATGTATTATATTATATATGCTCTGTATTCTGTAGTGTTGTGTATACGGTGGCTGCTCGGCTGTATGTGTGCACGCTATGTGCTAAGAAACAGTAAAAAGTATGGCGCGAGCGCACGGTGCGGCAACGTCGCACGGCCGCGGTGAAAACAATGCCTTTTATTACTTTAGATTTTAGTATTTTTTCTTTTCGTAATTTTTTTTTATCTTGACACTGTATAAGAACGTAACATTGTTTACTATGTATATTTACGGTTTTATTAATTTGTGTTAAAATAATCGATTTTACAAAGTTTTGTGTATTGTGGTGTGCTATATGTTTTTCCATATAATTTAATAATAAAAATAATTCTCGTATACATAGATGCAACGTAAAATAGAAAAACAAAATTAAAATTACCGGTGTTATAAAAAATAGTAACCGAGGTTGACCTTTCGAAGCTTACTAGCGCGGCCAGCTGACGCGGCGTTGTCGCACTTCCTCACGAAACAAACGATTCGGCCTTATCGCCTCTAACTCCACTCGATAAAGTTGAAAATCGCATAAAAATCGATTTATATAAGGCGCTTAGGACATTCTAGGTACAACACTAGACACTTCCCGCGCGAAAAATTCGAATAGGTTTTTATCAGTCGCCTTCGGTTTGTGGATTTAGACGGTTTTACGTAGTTTTTCTTTTCTATATATTTTATTTTCAATTCCAGCCAGTGTTTTAATATTATTTTGCGTCCGCGTTTATTCCTGACGAGGCATTTATAGAGAACTATTTATAATATAGTAAATTAATAGAATATATTATATATTTATTTACACAGTGAAAGTGCAAGTGATGTGTCAAAGTGCAATATAAAAAGTGAAACCAAAGTGTCCAAATAACTATTTATTTATTTACAAATATAAATTAATTAAACTCGAAGCTATAATCTAGTTCCTTTATACCAAAAAATTAAAAAGTGAACACCACAGACTATATAAACATATACTTATTTAAAAAAAGAATTTACACAAAAAAGAGAATTTCGCGTCAATCAATTCATTCGTAAGCAAGATGTCGAGGTGACAAGGTGGCCTACATGCCAGTAGCGCTGGGCTCGCTCGGCGGCGAGGGCGAGTACCGCGAGTACCATCACCTCTCGCCGCATCCCCCTTCCCACCATGTCCACGCCCACGCCCATCCCCACCAGATACAGTACCATGAGTACCCGCCGCCGATGTACCAAATGCCGGATCCTTATTTTAGGTAATTTTGAAAAACAATATAGCTATTATATTTTAATCTAATTCTTCGGGTCCCGTTTGGAAATTTCTAAAATTTGTAAATAATCCATTATACCAAATTTCAGCTCTACGATAAATTAGTTTGTAAGTATTATGGTTTCGTCTGTGCGTTGTCTGTGAGTCACACGATAATGGAAGAATTGTATTTATTACTAGCGACCCAAACACGGCTTCGCCCGATTAAACTTATGTTCTATACAAATTATACAAAATGCTTACATAAATAGTAGCCTATGTGTTATTCTGATGCATAAGCTATATTACATTCATCAAATCGAATCCCCTTAGTGGTTTTTGCGTAAAAGTGGAACAACCATGATCCTCACAAACTTTCACATTTATAATTTTAGTAGTAGAATAGTAGGATTTCGTTTACCTATATACTGTATCAAGTTCTGTTTCCTTTACCTATAATCTATTGTCAAGACACTCCATATCAAATTATAAGATACATTCGTTCCCCACTTTCCGCCAAATTTTTGAGGCAATGCGTGTTGAATGGCGGAACTCAACGCCGCCCATTGCCTCGTAACCAGAGAGGCCTCATTTATGTTATATAGAATCCATCGATACATCCGCTATCCAACGGCACTAGTCCATAACAACTAAATGCAAAATGTCACACACTTGCCAATCAATTGAATCCGCAACTTCCGGCGTATAACCGACGAACAATCATTTAACTACACAGTCACAGTCGGTGTTCGACAGGAAATGTAATTGTATAGTATTTAAGTTAAACTACAACATGCGAAGACACGTTCGTTATTGTAGAAGGTCGACAGTTAGTCTACAATTGTTTTTAGTTTATAATGTTACTGCTGTATTCGAGGATGTTGGATAGCTGTACTGATTAGTAAACGAGATAAATGTGGTTTCGATTCCTTTTCGAGGGAATGGGCTATTTTCATTACCTTGCTTGATACCTTCTAACAAGATTTTTTAAGTTAGGTTCTTTTATATTTTACTGATCAATCATCATCGTGTCTTCTCCATTCTATACGTGATATTGCCGAAATAAACTGTGCTTAACTGGCGTCCATGAAAGCCATTCAATAATTTAGCCGAAAAGGACAGAGTTGGGTTCCGCCACTTACAATATTTACAATGGCGGAAAGTTGAGGATTGATTAATAATCCTCACACATACTATTTATTTCTTTATTGTGATGATGCGAGAAGTTAAAAAATTATAATGTTTTTTTTTATTTTTGTAATTCCAGGAGGCACGCGCCTTACTTCGGACAGCCAGATTATAGAGTATATGAACTCAATAAACGATTACAACAAAGGACAGAGGTAAATATTATTTCATAATATGTATTATATTATCATCTTTATACAAAAGTATATTGCAGGTTCGATATCCGGTTAGAACCAAGAAAATTTATAAAGACGAATTTGTCCTATTCATACCTTCATCTGGTTGATTATTCCCATTTAAAAATTAAGAATCTTTAATCAAGAAGTAGTGGGAAAAATAGTGATGAATCTCAATCCTAAAAGTTTTGTCTAGTTCACGAAAGAATTATTGTACCCATTTTTGACGTGTTTATTTTTGTTTCAATTAACCCTGAAGGCAATGCGTGTTGAGTGGCGAAACTCAACGCCACGCTTTGGCGATGTTACCAAAGCAAGGAAATAAAAATATTGAAAATGTCAGTCCCCGGATCAGCCGGGTGGGAATCGGTTCCCACCGAATTGAATGGGAATCGGTTCTTTCGAATTTAAATTCAAACCTACAACAATCGTTTCTATCACAAATACTAATTAGAATAAATAAACTACATATTAATATGGCGTTTCTCAGTTATAAAGCTTCTTTCTCTAACAATTTCACGCCCTGCTCCCATTATTTCCACATGGCTCATCCGTGACGTCATGTTGACGTCATCGCTTAAGGAATATACCCACTTAGAACACAGCCTTGAATATATAATATGTATATATAGATCTATATTATATTATAAACATCAAGAAAGTGATAGTAAAATATTTATTAATTGTAACTTTTTTGTTACATTTTTATTTAATAGTACGATTTTTTGATTTTTTTATTTGAAGTATGTATGTATATAAAAAATCGGTACAATTAGGTTATTGCTAGTTAGCTATAAGTATTCATGAGGCCTGGATTTAAATCTTTCTATTTAAAATAATTTGTAGTGTATGTTAGCTATGTGATAGTTTATACTCTAACGCTCTAATATTTTTACATTATAAGAAAGATGAAATAAAACTTATGACTTTACATAAAATTAACTTAATCAAGTACTGTACTGTAACTGTAGCCTGTGTTATTTGGATGTATAAGCTATATTACTATAAAGTTTATTTTAAATTCAGTAGTGTTTGCGTGAAAGAGGTACATGCAAGGCAAACACCCATACATACTGACAATATTTTACAATTAGTAAGAAATAAGAAATAGTAAGAAACTAATAAATTGTTTAATAGTTAAAAGATGTTTTTTTTTTAAGCCAAACTAGCGCCATCTATATTTTGTTATTGATAACTATTAAAATGTTATTCTTTATTCTTCTGTTTATCCTGCTATATGCGGGATGCGTGAAACTGTTATGTATTATAGTACATTTTTCTTATATTTTTCCTATGTATTATATTACAGGAATCTGACAACCTTTGGTGGGACGCGTTCGCGACAGAGTTCTTCGAGGACGACGCGACGCTCACGCTCACATTTTGTTTAGAAGATGGACCCAAAAGATATAGTCAGTATATTATTAATGTATTGAATTACGCACTTTACCATGTCAATGAGTTATTTTAGTTATTTTCGGTGTGATAAGAAAATAAAACGCTGCGTTGTGGCTAGATTGTGAGGAATGTCTTAATACTAGGCTCCTTAAATATTATTTTCCTTAAACATTTCTAAGACACTTTTAATTCTTTTTTTGTTTAACAAATTTCCGTTTCCTTCCTTCCTCATGTTTTTTTATTGTCATATTACCACCGTGAAAAAGTTATATTTATATTATGACTACTAAAAACTCTAATTTGAACTTTAAATATAAAAGATTCATTAACGTCGACAGTGATTTATTTGGAGATATAATTCATCATATAACTATATCAAAATTGTCTTTAAGAAAAATAGTTTACTTGTTTTTCTTCTAAAGCTATATTCATATACACAGTTTTATTAGATTTTTTGTTTGATCTGTATCTATTCATACATTTATAAATATATCTATCAGTCAATTAATTAATGTAAAGAAAATCTTGCAATGCTGTTTTAACCGACTTCTTATCTTCTTATTCTTATCATTTAGTTGAAAATTTGCAAATATTATCGTATTATGAATTTAATGTTTGTAATTATCGCCAAGAATAACGATTTTTTCTACTTTTTACTTTGATGTTTCCAATTATTAATTGTTTTATACTGTCTCAGTGCCTTGGCACAGTGGAGCAGTGATTAATTGTAAACGAGACGTTTTGGGGTTGGAATCCAACTCTGGAGAATGATTTATTTAATATTTTATTTTCCACGCTCTGGTAAAAAGACAGCACTATGTTGAGTGACGCTTCTCACTACGTAATATCTACTGGAAATATCACTAGGTGCCCTCTGCCCACCCTGCTATATGCAGTTCACAGCTAGTAAAGTGAAGTGAAGCTATTCATATATTTTTATAGTTATTTATATTGTACCTCATATTAAGAACTATTTTGTATCAATTTTCAGCAATAGGCAGGACGCTCATACCACGCTACTTTCGCAGCATATACGAGGGTGGTGTTTCAGAGCTGTACTACACGATGCGTCAGCCCAAGGAGTCGTTCCATAATACAAGTATAACACTGGACTGCGATCACTGCACCATGGTGACGCATCATGGGAAGCCCATGTTCACTAAAGTTAGTAGTTTTCTATAGATTTAATAGAAAAATAATCTTTATCGATAAATATAGTGCGGCGTTAAGTACTGCTGAATAGGTAGTTTCTGGATGTTAGGTTGTAAGTGATTAAGAAAGTCCTCCATAATCCATAATCCTCCATATTAAGGATATCGGATGAAGGCGGGTGACAAATTCCTACAATGTCGAAAGGGTTTATATATTACTAATATTATAGACATCAATATTTTTTTAGGATGAATGCTTATTGTCCCTTACATTTGAAAACTATTAAATGGATTAGAAGCTTTACAATAATATAGCTTGATTAGAATAACATATAGGCTATATTAGAATAACATATAGGCTTCAAATTATGCAAGAGTTAAACAATTTGGCTATAACATTACATTTCTTCAGAACCGAAATTCGGTGATTTATTGATACCATATTATAAATGAACCACATTCCTACCATTGCTCCGCAGGTGTGCACAGAGGGCCGTCTCATCCTGGAGTTCACGTTCGACGACCTGATGCGCATCAAGTCGTGGCACATGGCGGTGCGCGCGCACCGCGAGCTCATCCCGCGCCAGGCCGTGCATCCCCCGGACCACGCCGCGCTCGACCAGCTTGCCAAAAACATCACCCGCCAAGGCATCACCAACTCTACTTTGAACTACTTGAGGGTTAGTAGAACTGGGGAAACTGCACTGTATTGTACTGCCTTTGCACTGCTCACTATCAATCAACTTGTTATATTTGGATGTAAACCCTCACCCAGAGTGTGCCAGAGCTGCACATCTTCCGATACTAGTCAAAGCCAGCAACCTTCAAATAGATTATATTTGTACTAAAACAGTAAAACCCTCGTCAGGTGGAGACAGACCAGACTAAGAACCCAGGAAACAATCTTCTAACGAAGAATATAACATTATTAACTCAATCTAGCGTTTTTATTGAAATAAAAAATGACAAAAAGTGACATGTCACAATAAATTGGAACTTGAAATATAATTCAATGATGCTTGGGGTTCCAGTAGATAATAAATTGTTTTAAAAGTTTTAACATCATAATAAGACCATAATTGACCAACTAAAGTTAATTTTTAGTAAAAGTTGTTTAGCATGATATGCATTTTACATATAAAAAATTAAACTGATGGGCCAGAACGTCAGACTCGCACATTTAATGTATTCTGCATTGTAAAAACCATATTGGTTGGGTGGACGACCCCAAAAAAATTTTTTTTGTTGTTTTTTAGCGGTAATAGAAATACCTCATCTGTGAAAGCTTTAAATGTTTAAATATATGGAAATACTACCTTAACAAAAGTAGTTTCGTATGTTGGACTTTTTAAGCTGTTCCTCACCAACTACTTTGTAACATATACAAATATTACAAATATTGTACATGAAAAACCGAAAACTTTAATTAAGTGTGAAACAGTTCACCACACATTGTGGCAAATAGTAATACATTCATAAATTTGTGTCAAGTCATCTTGTTACCTTATAATAACTTGTAGTAATTCCAAATTTTAAACTAGACTGTTGTGTTCGATTCTCTCTCGGGACAATGAAATATTAATTATTTTCATTCTCGCTCTGGTAAAGTGACAAATTGCGGTGTTGAACCCTGTCACGCAACAAGCAATGCCTCAAGAATTCGGCGGAAAATGGGGAATGGAGGTGTCTTAATGGCAATGGGTTATGTCTTAACACAAGGTTCCCTCTGGCTCACTTAAGCGAAGCCTAAAAATCAATAAAAAAGTTCCACTATATATCTATTATTTGTTTTTCCCGCAGCTATGCGTTATCCTGGAACCGATGCAGGAGCTGATGTCGCGGCACAAGGCGTACGCGCTTTCCCCCCGCGACTGCCTCAAGACGACGCTGTTCCAGAAGTGGCAGAGAATGGTTGCGCCGCCGGGTTAGTTATTACTTATACTTATGTATTGTATAATAGTCTGTTTGTTTAATCGTGGCTAATCTCTGTAAATACAAGTTAAATTCGTAAAGTTTATCCTACATATATTATAATTGTCTTACTTTAACGCAAAAACTTACTTTACATATAGCACGGTAGACAGCTAGGTAGTTAGAACATAATTCTAAAATATTCCGTTCCTGCTTTTTTTGTCCAATTTTTGGAACCTTATATGATGAGGGGTGAAATTTGCTTCCAGAGTAAAAAAAATAAACTAATTTATTCCTCCCCACTGCAAATCGAACTTACAACCGTCGTGCAAATTACAGGCAGCCTCTAAAAATCAATACCTAATTATATTGATATGATGTTTTTATGTTTTCCATTTAGAATCACAACGCCCAGCCAGTAAGCGGCGCAAGCGCAAGGGTAGCGCGGGCGCCAATGCCGCGCCCCCCGCGCCCGCCAAGAAACGATCACCCGGACCCAACTTCAGCCTCGCCTCGCAGGTTAGTGACGATACGTAATGCTCCACCTAATGAGGCATAGTGCCCCACCTAGTGACACGTAGTGAGCTGTCCTTTAATACGTAATGTCCCATCTTGAGACGCCTGCTGCCTGATCTAAGTGATAGTCCGTCCCCGTCTAGTGATAAGTAGTGCCCAGTGCATAGTGAAAAGTGGTGTTGATTTGATGAAATTTTTACTAATAATAATTTTATATTATACTAGCGGACGCGCGCAACTTCACCTGCTTATTTACACCCTTAGGGGTGAATTCTAATAAACATATTCAATGAAATACTTTTAAGAATCTAATTTCGAATTTTATAAAAATCGATGGCTATTTAAAGATTTTTCCATACAATCCTTTTAGGGTTAACATTTTTTAAAATCCCTTCTTAGTGGATGTTCCCATTATGAATAAGCATCTGTCTAAATTTCACGTTTCTACCATCAGCGGTTACGGTTGTGCTTGTGTCTATACCTCAGTCAGTGGGAACATCTCTTTTTATATATATAGAGTGTTTTTGTCAGCACCACTTTAAATGAATCCACATTTTGTACTACTCTATAAAAGCCTAATACAATTTTTTTAAAAATATATAGATTATTGAAATTATCTCCTCTATTATTAGACCACTAATGTCTCCATAAATTACGTAAATGACATTATTTCTCATCACTTCCAGGACGTAATGGTAGTAGGCGAGCCGTCCCTAATGGGGGGCGAGTTCGGCGACGAGGACGAGCGGCTCATCACGCGGCTCGAGAACACGCAGTACGAGGGCGATGCGGTCGAGTGGTCCGCGCCGCCCGCCTCGCCCGCCAAGACGCCGCCCACGCACTGACCGCACCACTTATTATAGGACTTTATGAGTTTTTGGTGGACTTTTATTTTGTTTTGTGATGCCATCTGCCCCGTCATCCCCTATTCCGTGTCCTTATTCTTGACAAATTTTCCCTTAATGTATGCAATTTTATGATAATGTCTGATTTATTATAGTCTTAGGGCCTTAGTCTTGCCTACATAGGCTGAAGTGGTAGTAGGCTCAACGTGAACTAAGAGGGCGACGCAATGGGGTGGTCCCCGTAGTACACTTCGCCCGCCAAGACGCCAAACCCAAACACTGACCGCATTACTTATAAGAATTTATGAGTTTGGTTAGACCTTTATTTTGTTTCGTGGTGCGGTTTGTTCTATTAACCTGAATATATTTATTAACATATTTTTGAAACCACGGCGTTGAATTCCGCCATGCATGTTTTTACTCTAGGTTTTCACACTGCGGGATATAGTTTGAAGTTAAAAAAACTTACTCTTAACAAACTATAAATGTCCTATAATGTCTCTGAATCTTAGATAAATATGAACCAACATAACTTCTACCTTGTGACTGAATGGAGGGGCACAAATTGTGTCCTATATCTTGATTTAATGTGCCCATTTTTGGTAAACATCCTGAATAACTATGTCTTATTTATGATGACCTTAGAGACTCCTACAATATCCTAGTCTGTCTAAATATGGACTTAAAGCTGATTTCAAGTGTATATGTCCCTCATATGACTGACTGTGTCCCAAGATATCGCTAATTATTATGTAGCAAATTTTACATGACTATAATATTAATATTTTTTAATATAATGGCACATTTAACTGTAAATATATTTAAAACAAGACGTCAAATGGCGGCACTGGCTTGATATGTGCCACTGTATGTTTAAATTTGTAACTAAACATGCCAATGTCTTGCCCCATCCTTGAATTTCCTTCCTTAATTTATCCTTTGAGAGAGATTGTACGTTAGCAATGTTTAGGTCGTTAAAATAATAAAGTGAAATACATTTTATAATATAATATAAAAAAATATATGAATATGAAAAACCGAATATTAATATAGCTACCTACATCTTGTGTTATTTTAACACAGCAAGTACAAAACATTACACGACTTTTCTATAGGAAAAATTGTATTGATAAAACAAAATGTGGCATAATGCAATGTATAAAGTATTACTTTTTGATTTATTATTAAATCACTCCTAAGCATATTTGACTATAGTAAATTATAACGCTTTTCATTAACTTCAAGAATTATTCATTATTAATAATGCGTCTAATATTTTCATTTCCTCGCTGTGATAACAAGATCGAGCGCGGTGTTCAGTTTCCCCACTCGACTCACAGTGCCTTGAGAATTCGGCAAAAAATGGGTAACGGAAGTGCCTTAATTGGATCGAAGTGTCTTAACAATAAGATCCCAGGTTCCCTTGCCCGGTTATGTACGGAATACAGCGTGAAGCTAAAAAAGGTTCAAAATTGTAGGTCCCAAATATATAATTAATAATGTCATAAAATACGACAATAGTTGTAGTTACAAAGATAAGATAGATTTCTAAAGAGATAAGAAAGATTTATGCAAGTGATTGTTATATAGAAGGGTAATATCAAGAATTTCGCGTACCAGGATACAGTTTCGTGTAAGTATGATAGAACAAAAATATATTCTTAGAGAAATAGTTTTGGAGAAACTATTAAAAAAATATATGTAGCGAGGCTCCAGTCCGCGCCTCCTTGAAACCAAGAGTTTTAAGAGTGGACACTTAAGAAGAACTTAAGATTTTTGATATCGGCAAGTATTTTGCTTAAATATGATCGTTCTCCCGAGTGGGAATCGAACTCAAAACCATTGCGCTTACAGTTGAACGTTGATCCACTGCGACTGTTGTGGACTCGATCGACACACGGATGAATAGATAATTATTTAAACGAAAAAAATAACGAAAAGTAAATATAAATTATTATAATTATAAAATAAATATTATAGCTATTTAAACTGCTTTATGCAAAACGTTTTAATATGTAAGAAATAAAAGTAAAAAATAATTTTATTTTATAATTGCGATCTATTGAATGATAATGAATTTGTATTAATCGATTAATATATTAATTATTTTCTAATTTTAAATTCATTACTTAAGTAATATTTTTTATGTACAGGGACTTCTCCAGATATTTTTGAACGGATAATAATATTTTCAATTTTGGCACTTTCGTCACACGTCACCGGTGATATTTTAGAATACGTTCCGAAGTGCCACTCGAATAAAACACCATTTTAGTTAAATACATATTATATCTTGGAATTAACAACTAAAAACATACACGACATCCAAAATTTGTATAATTACTAAAAAGAGTAACAGCTACCAATTGTTTATTTTTTAAATGGTGTTTTGCTTTAATGAATTATTAAAAGAATTAATAAAAATTTTACTTATACCGCTATTCAGAACGCACCTTTCAATTTCCAATCTACTCTTGCATACGACACGATACGTGGACGGCGGTGAACTTAACGATTACTTTTTTACCGTCTAAACTCACAATAATAAGTGAAACCTCCGCTATAAGACTGCAAAATGGTCACAAAATATATTTTAACTTTATTCGCTCTTGCGATTAGCGGCTCTTTTGCGCAAAGTTGTCAGAATCCTAAAGTAGAAGCTGCGTCTTTCACGAGTTTAGATGCTACCGTTGTCACACAAATAGCTTATATTACAGAATTTACATTGAACTGTGATAATCCTGTGGGAGAAAATTATGCTCTGTATGCAGAGGTTGAAGGAAAAGCTTTGACGGCTGCTCGTATTGCTGAGAACAGATACCAGGTAAAGTAGAAATTCCCATAGGAAATATTCTTATATATTATACTTTCACTTTGTTACAAATTTGTAAGTAAAATATTATTGTTTCATGTATTTTTTGAACATCAATCTCAAATTGTTATGCTTTCATTTCTATAAGATAATAAGTAAAACTCTTTATATTCTTATTCTTATTTGGTTAGGTAGATGGTTCATGACTGACGATACATTACCTTTAATAAAATTGAAATTGAATTAAATTTGCATTTCTAAATAGTATAATTTAATATGTTTTATATTGTTTTTTTTCTTAATATTCTATTTTTACATCTAACTTAAAGGTTTCCTGGACCGAAGAACCTTCCAAGGCCAGATCGGGAGTGCACGAGATCCACATCTTTGATGAAGAAGGCTGGGCATCCCTCCGTAGGGCTCGTCGTAGTGACCCATCTGTAGCTGTTGCTCCTTTGTTGGCTATTCAATTGCAACACCCAGGCAGTAAGTGTTGACTACTTTAATTTATTTTTTATTTTAACATCATTTATATGAAGCTCAAATTGTAATAATTTGCAGAGTCGCAACACAGTAAGGCTTAGATGGCTCCCAAGATTCAAATTTTTAAATGTTCCTAAATATTTTTTCTTTTTTGTATATGACTAATATTTAAAAATTGTAAATGAAATTGTAATTTAAAATGTGTAATTTTTTCAACACATCATTTTGATCTTATGAAATAACAAAGAGAAAATAACTGTGGTATATTTTTAAATATTTATTTTATGTCTTATGGTATTGTTAATAATATTACATATATTATTTTTTTTATATTTCCAGGCTACTCCGGACCCTGGGTTAACTCTGAAGTCTTGGCCACTGCAATCTCAGTCATTGTTGCATACACAGCTCTCAGGAACAAAAGCAAAATCTTAGCTTAGGAGTTAATATAATTGTTTTAATATATTTTAAATTAAATTGTTTAAATTATAGTTATAGACATTTTATTTTTAACCTTTTGTTTTATAGGTTATAAGTGTCCTTTTTATTAACGTTTCAATTTTTTTGTTTTATTATTCAGAATATTTAATTTACTATATACATTGTTTTACTTTATTTGATACATATTAGAAGCCAGTCGTGGTGCAGGTGTATAAGAGTGTTATTGTTAACGCAGCAGGTTGTGAGTTCGATGCCAGTGGGATTGAGCACAAGAGGAAATTATATATTTTATATTTTCATATCTTTGCTCTGGTAATGAGACAAAGCGCGGCTAATCTATGCAAGATCTCTAGAATTTTACAGACAGTTGTAAATGGTTTAATAGAAACGGAGTGTCTTAATAAAGGAGTCTCTTCCCTACTATATATATGTGAGATATAGCATGAAGCAAAGAATAATATAATTTAATACTTTTTAAATAGGTTTATTATTTATTTATGAACTGACATTTTAAATACCTTAATTGGTTAAAGAAAACTAATATTTATAAAAATTATATTCAGTTAAGTTCTTAATTTATGGCGAAAAAATTACATTCTAGAATAGTTTACATAAATTATGAATTGAGAAAAGTAATCAATATATTCATATGACGTTGACAACTCAATATGTCAAAATTCCATTCCTTTTGGTGAAAGGTTATGTTTATTTAGTAATCAGTTTTGTATGTAATAAATAAATAATATTAAAAATGACAATTAAACCACGAGAAAAAGTGGAAGACCCTGATGATGATCCCGTCGAATCATTGTTGAAGAAAGCTGGGTGCTTAGACTTACACTATAAAGTTCAGGTGTGTTGTTAAATAATTTAAATTTCCAGCCTAATTTAACTTAAATCTATTTAAGTATCTAAAAACATATTTTTTTCATAGTTTTATTACTTTTATTGCTCTCAAAAAATTATTAAGTGCTGTTTTATATTGGCTAAATATATAATTACAAACACATATACAAATATTTCTCTGAGATTATTTGGATGATGTAATATTTACTATGAGTGACTTTTATCGGGTACTTAAAATTTATAAATTGATTTATCTTAGAAATTAAATATTATTTAATTAATATAAAAAGAAATTACCATAGAGTTATGACCTTTACCGCTAGCACAAGAGAATTTAATAATTTTTCTCAGAATCATTTCTTTTGACTTGACTTCCCGATTGTTAGTCCAAAAAATAAATCTCCTAATTGTTAAAGGCCTACTTTTTACTAATAATTCCATGTAGTGTGAGAAATCTTTTTGTTTAAGTTTTTAATTAGTTACTAGAATTTCATACAAATACCAATAAGTAAATTCTTGAGTAATGTATTACTTTTTTGAGGAAAAAATGAAAGGCACTTCATATTAAACCTAAACAATTTTGGGAAAATGTCAATATAATATATATATGACAAAATTAAGGCAATGTCCTTTGAATGGGCGAACCCCGGTACCACTATGTCCAGTCAGTTAATATTCTTCTCTTTTTTAAATGAATCTAACATTAACTTTTTTTTCCAGGAATGCATAAACACTACAAGAGATTGGAGAAAATGTCAGACAGTAGTAAATGACTTTAAAGTGTGCATTGATAAACACAAACAAGAAATGAGTCGATCAAATAGCTAATGATTCATAATTACTTCTTGTAAATAGCATTTTTATTATTTATTGTTACTAAGACTTGAATTAGTTTGTTGTTTTATTTTCGAATAGTATTATGCACAATTATAAATAAAAGAAATAAATGGAATCTTTTTATTTTTTATTATGGCATTCCAAGCATGCCAGTTGAACACAAAATCACTTTGTAAATGTCATGTTGAATGGAGAACAGTGAATACACAATAAATGGTTTAAAGACAATTTGTTCTATTTTTTTATTATTTATTTTTCATATGATACAATGATACACTTTTTTGTTTTTAAGATAAAGCTATAACCTTATTTAAATAAAATAAAATCTGTTCTATAAAGAAGAAAAATCGATTATAGTTTTAACCTACGATCCTAGTCTTAAGACACTCCGTTCCCCATTTTCCTTCGAACTCTGGAGGCATTGCGTGTTGAGTTGTGGATGGAAGATAATTCTGCGTCTTGCCTCGTTACCTGAGCGAGGAAACGAAAATATTAAATATTTCAATTCCTCAAGTGGGAATCGAACTCACAGCTTACCGTGTTTACAGTCGAACGCTTATGTCATTGCACCATGACTATGTCTGGCCTAATTTAAAGCGTAAAATAAATGAAAAATAAGCGTTTAAAAAACAATAACGAAAAACTAAACATCTTATTTTTTTATGTTTTGTCCTTCCATAATTATCTATGCGTAAATAAAAAAATATACGTCAAAGTCATATTGTTTTGACGTTCCTTTTTATATTTGGATTTAGGTTATAATTTATAAATAAACAAAATGCTTAGAAGATTAAGAGTACCAAATATCTCTTTTATATATTCAAATTATTCTACTAGAGTAGAAATCGATTCTACTTTAAAAGAACACTTTGAAAGTAGTCGGTATAAACCTAGAAGTCATCCTGGAAGATCGCAAGCTAGGTTTGTAACCATACCTCCGGATATACATAAGTCAATACAAATTATATTACAAGATGCCAGCGCCAAATCGTATCACAAGGACAGTATTAAGTTAAACAATTATCTTCATTCCCGCCATTTACCGCCGGAAGACGATGAAATTAGAAGTAAAGCAGCTAAAATTCGTGAAAATGTTTCCAAAAAATTTTACTCAAAAGCTGATGAGAAACTATCTCAAGAAGAAGAACAAGCGCATGAACAGAAAATAAATACTACAGTATTTAATGTCTTAAAGAAAAATGTTTATAGGTGGGGTAACATAAGTTATGACAAAGCAACAAGTTTACAATATTTAATGGCACGAGCTGCCCCTGAATATGCTATTTTAGTACGAATTTTCGATGAAATTAAAAGGAGATTACCAGATTATAAACCCAGAAGTTTCTTTGATTTTGGTTCAGGTGTTGGTACAGGGACTTGGGCAGTAAATAACTTCTGGTCAGGTGACATATTTGAATATTTTACTGTAGACACTTCTACTCATATGAATGATTTGGCTCGACTCATACTGTGTCAAGGCAGGGATAATGTAGAAATGCCATTTAAAGCATATTTTCAAAGGCAATTTTTACCTGCATCTGCTGATTTAAAATATAATATAGTGTTATCAGCATTTTCATTATTTGAAATGCCCAATATAAAGAGTCGATTGGAAACTATACAAAAACTATGGAATAAAACTGAAGATTTTCTTGTTATAGTGGAACATGGATCTAATGAGGGCTTCCAAGTTATAAATGAAGCAAGAGAATTTGTTTTAAATTCCTCTCAAAGTGAAAAAGGCCATGCTTTTGCCCCATGTCCTAATGACAATGTATGCCCCAGATACTTAGAACATAAAACACCATGTAATTTTCTTGTCAAATATGAAACTATACCATTCCCTTTAAAAAGTGAAGTGGTTGCTGATATATTTTCTTATATAATTTTAAGGAAAGGTGAAAGACCAGCAGATGATCCTAAGTGGCCAAGGCTAGTCAGGGCTCCGATAGTCAGATCTGGTCACACAATTTGTAGGTTATGTACAGCAGAAGGAGAATTAAAAGAAATTATATTTTCTAAAGGAAAACATGATGTTCATACATATAGATGTGCGAGATCTAGTAACTGGGGTGATGTGTTGCCTGTTAAATAAATGATTGATTGTGATATTTGCTATTTGTTTTATTTAAGTATCTAATTTTAATAGTCAATAGATATCCTGTGAGAAATTTACCCGTTTGGTAACAGTAACACTACATTCTTCACTCTCCATCCAATAAATGAGACATTGTGTCATGAGTAGTGAAGAAATGAAAGAATATATATTTTAAAGGGAATCGAACCCGTAACTAAATCATAAGCTAACGACTTTATCAATTTACTTAACGGTACATTTCTTATCAAATCTGTAGATAAGATAATGATTTTTTGGTAGAAAAATGACTAAGATTGTTTATTGTACATCCAAGTGATAAATTGTTAGATAATTATTTTTTAATTTAATTTTGAATTACTTACTTACTAAAAATGTTAGAGGCCGTCGCCCAGCGGCAAGGCAGACAGACAGAGGATAATCAGATGACTGTAAATTCCCCATCTATAAGTTCGATTAAGACAATGAAACATTTTAAATTCCTCGTTCTGATGAAAAGACAAAGCGTCTTAACACGTAACTTGGTGCGTGAAAACAGAGTGGGTGTATTGACTCTAGCGTGACTGCGCCAACCCTGCAACCTGCAATATGCGGGATACAACGTGAGCAAACAATAAGTGGGTGAGTTCTTTTGTGACGGTTATTACAATTGCGTCACAATGACGTCTACAGGTCTTATCAATACCGTTATTAGTTATTTCCTTTTAAACAACCGTTGAACTTAAGCAACAACCTAAATACTGAAATAAATATTTTCAGTATTTTGCAAGGCAAAGAATACATTGCAAAGGCAAAGGTCGGGATATAATGTATAATAAAAAAAAACCTTCCTTTACAGTTTCTATATATTGAAAGTCCAAATTTCGTAACGGTAGGTCCACGGGAAGTACCCTATACTTATACAGATGTGGTTTTCATGCAATTGCAGCAAAAACGATGCTCGTATCTTTTGCTTTGTGTGGATTTAGAAGTTTGATTTTTTTGTGTGCTAAGGAATCGTAGGTTTGATTTGTTATTTTTTTTTGCTTGATACTTGACACACGCTTTGATTTTTTAGATTTTTACAATGTTCTTTTTACTTTTGTTATTTTATAAAGCCTGAAAGACTTTCGCAGTTATTACGTAACTAAGATGCAGAGAATAATACCTAACCTTCGTTAGATTATAAAGCTCATTTTTTTTATATTAACTTGGGAATAATATTAGAAATGACCTTTTTCCATTGCCAGACACTTAGCATGGTTATAACTCCCAGCCAGACACCACCAAATCCTATAAGTTATAAGCGCCTACGACCATATTAGGGGCAAACAATATTTTTCCAATTTAATAATTATATTTTAAAATTTGAAGTGAAAACATTAACAAAAAATAAAGATTCTTTTCACATTTAAAGCCAGGAATATTGTAGAAATGTCTCTTTCGGGGTGAATGTTTTACGGTATCATAAATACGGTAAATACCATAAATTATTTTCTTGACTTTTAATAACAAATTTTATATACGTGACATGTAAAACACCCAAAAACCAAGTTGTTCTCAAACTTTAGACGCATTTTTCTATAAAAATAAACTTTTTTATTTATAAACTTTTGCTATTAATCAACCTTTTGATACAAGAGTAATGTTTCCAGATATTTTCATTGATTTTTGTTGTTTTGTTAAGATTAAAGTTGTTTTCTGATTATTTTGGTATTTTTAAAAATCTATCAAAGTAAATCAATTTAAAATATGAGTAAACTTGGACCAAAATTAATTAGAAATTAAAAAGTTATATAAAAGTTTGAGAACCAGTATTTCTTTGTTTACATTTTTCATTGTGTTATAAATGAATAGACTATAGTTTTTCACATTTACAATGTCAATCACATAAATACATATCATGTACGAGCGATCCGCTTGCGACTCCGTCCGCTGTTAGGGGAAGTGCGCCAAATTATAAACACTCACATAAAGACAAAAAAAATTGAAAAATCATTGTTTGGGGTTCTATTATATTAATACATGTCCCCAATAATAATTTTTCTCATACATTTTCCATGTAGGTCTCTACAATTTCATTATATGTATAGATAGATATCTTTCACTGGTCCTCTATTCTCTGTTGTCTCTATTCTCTTTTATCAATTCTAAAGTGACCATGCATCACGATCTTATGAATTGTTTTTATTCTATTGTTTTAATACCTCTATGTCACTACTATTATTTTATTGTACTATAATAATACAAGTTGTTTACCGTGTAATGTTCTAGAGGTTATATAGCCTAAATAATAGCCTAAATGAATATACATAAATGAAATAAAATATCGTATACTTTATTAATTTTATATAAGTACCTCCATAATTATGATGATAGCGCTTTTTAACTTAAAACATTATGGTGATTGTTTAAAAATGCATAATTTCATATAAATGCTGTTGTTTATATGGCGTCGTCCCTTGCTACTTCCTTTAACCGTGTTTAGGGTTCCGTACCTTTTAAGGAAAAAATTAACCCTTATAAGATCCGTCTGTCCGTCTCTTATCTGCCTGTCTGTCGGTAAGAGCCTTTACCTTAAGAACGCTTGGAGATATCGAGTTGAAATTTAAACCATGTATTTAGATCTGCGGCCCCATGATTTCTTTACATTTATCCCATGATTTACTTTAAATAAAGATATGGCCGTTTATATCGCAAGAAACGCATATTTCGACACTATAAAGGGAATCAAATTAATAGAGTGCTTTCGTTCCGCCACTCAACACGCAATCTAGAAATGAAAGAGGTGCCTTAATGGGAACAGAGTGTCTCTACACTAGGTTCTCAGATTTCCTCTGCCTAATCTGATGTATACGGAATATAGCGCGAAGTTGTACATAACAAGGCAGGGTTTTTTCCGCAGTTTCCCCCCATTGTGATTCCCCAATAATTGTATTGGCGACATTTATGTTCGTCTTCATCATCTCCTTAAATAACTGTGTAGATAAAATAATTATAATTATTTATTTAACTGGGAATTTTACTCTCAACGATCACGTTTACAATCCGAAACTGTCTCCTCCTTATTCAATGTCTCCTTATTCAATGATCTAAAGCATTTTCCACGCGACTGTAGAGTAGAGCCAGTTATTCATTTATTAAGCACAATTTAGTTTAGTAATACCTTAACGTTCATATAGCGTACACGTCTTGAGAAAATGTATACAAAAAAATTGTTCTGTATTTTGTTTGTTTACGTTCAATACGTGAATGCTGGTAAGTGATTTTTTTTAACTTCTTTATTTTAATTTTGATGAAACTTCTAGACAGTACAAAAAGGATTTTTTTATTGAATAAGTACGTAGGTACATTCTATAAATTGTTGTTTTTCTTCTCTATTGAGAAAAGTCTAGGAGTTTCACAAAAAAAATATCATTTATCATTTCAGTTATAGTAGAACGGCGTTGAGTTGCTTGCTACTAATAATGCTTCCAGAATTTGGCGGAGCGAAGAACGGAAGAGTCATACACTAGTTTCCCAGGTTCACTCTGTCTACCCTGCTATGTAAGGGAGGCAGTGTGAAGCTACAAAAAATATTTTCATATACTCACCTTAGTAATACAAACCAAAAAGCGCGGTGTTGAATTCCTCCACTCAACCCGCAAGGCCCAAATTCGGACGGAATAGATAACGGAGGGTCTTAACAATAGGGTGCATTTTGGATGTAGGATGTACTTGCATGTAGGATCTCTTATTCAGCATTTTCTGAAGACGAAAAAAAATCAAAAGCGTCTAAAATATCCTAAAATCAAATCTGTACAGCCACCTACAGACAGACAGGTCGACCGTACTGTAAATAACGGTATTACCGTTATTCAGATACCCCAGTCTTGAATTATTCTTCCTTCTGTTATAATGAGGAAACCGTTGTTTTTGGTGAGATTTCTCGTTATTTCTTTTAAATTTGCACTTTTTTAAATTAACACTCTATGCTATAATTATAAAGACGAAGAGTTTGTTTGGTGAAACGTGCTGATCTCAGGTACAGCTGGTTCAAATATATAAATTCTTTTTGTGTTGGATAGTAAATTAATCGATGTGTATTCTATGTGGTTACCTAGGCAACTTGCAATGTGTCGTGTATTACAACAGGTAGTTATTTCCACTACAGGGCTATTATCATATAAAAATTATATTAGATCCCGCACATAGGATAGACAGAGGGAACCTAGTGTTTCGACATTCCGTTCCCAAAAACTCCACTTTCCACCCAATTCCTGATGCATTGGGCGTTGAGTGGCGGAACTCAACGCCTCATAAAATAATGTAAAGCAAAATTATAAATGTAAAACTTATTTTTATATTATAGAACAATATTTGTTTTAGGTGGGAATTAAGCCCACAACTTCCGATATATCAGTCGAATCCTTATAAATAAAACCTAACACATAATATTTATTTATCTTATAGTTTAAGTATCATTAAATGTCATTAGAATCAATATACCTATGTCAATATCATTTACTATCATTGATATTAAGCAAAGAAATTAGCACACGACGTTTGTGGGTTCCATCCCTGCTCAAGGAAATATTCAAAAAAATCTTTCTTAGAGAAAATGTTGTGCTGGGTCCTATCTTTGGCCATTCAACTTTTGAAGAGAGAGAGCGAAGATGGATTTATACTACTTCATGAAAATGGAAGATGCTTGAAAATTTCCAATGCCTCCAAAATTGGGCAATGCGTGGGGAACAGAATGTAACGCTTGTTCTCTCCGCCTGCCCTACAATAAATAAAATAATGATCATCTTCTAGTTTCGTGACAATAATAGAAACAATAATGATATTAGAACTTTTTTTCAGGCTGTAATTTATCACTAAAGAATGACTTTGGTAGTCCTTCGCCTGTTTATTTACAAAATGGCGACTTTTTGGCGCCAAATGCGACAGGCGATATCTTGTTGCGGCGTTTTGAAACACTGCGCGTAGCTTGTCCGGGGAATAAGCGGTATATAATTTTGGGAGATGACATTACTTCTTTTAATGTTTTAGTATGTATTTTTTTACTTTTAATTATATTATATCTTTTACAATATATCCGAGTGAGGTCCTTGTGTGGGCCACGACGGTTGAAGGTTCCATTCCTGTTTGAAGGAATCTATTATTTTGTGGTTCTGGGAAGTAGACAAAGCGCCGTCTTAAGTACGCCACTAAACACACACTGTCTTGAAAAATGGCGGGACGTTTTAACTACTTTTAACACTAAGTTCTCTCTGCAAACCTCGCTAGATACAGGGTACAGCGTAAAACAAAAAAAAAAAAAAAAAATACTATAAGTGAATTAATAACCCGACCAGCACTTGCCCGATTGCAGGTGGCTAGGCTTTCAACTTTTTGCAGGCTGGATCCGCCTGTGTATAAATCAGGCTATTCATTTATAGCTTCACTTTTTTGGTTTTTATCCTTCAGTGCGGAGAACAGAGTAACATAATCATAGAAGAAGAAGAGAAAAAAAGCTTTTTTAAATTATTTATAAAGTCTCAATAATATTTCTAGGATGTAAAATGTGTACAAGATTCCACATTTCGTGCGTCCAAAGGCCCGTGGGTGGGTAATCTCAAAGAAGTTAAATGCAGTGGGGCGCCTTGGTTCACTACTGAGGAGATCGGGAGTTGCTATAAGAGTCAGAAATTATATAGGTAAGAAAAAGGTTTCAAATATAGGTATATATAATACTTAGATAAGTACATACATATGTACATCTCCTGGCTTGAAAGTCGTGGGTTCGATTTCCATCCACGAGAAAGTTAAATAAAGGTATTTTTTTTACAGGGTAGGCTACAAAATAGAGGATGACTTTTATTCTCTCTACGAAGCTTGTTTCGACAAAGATTTGATTCATACTTTGTATGTTAAACATTTATTGAAACCAAATGCTCTTCATGTACAGCCAGGACGGAGACCTTCTTTTATTGGTAAGGAAATGACAAAAACTCATCACGTGTGTGGCGCCCACCAGCTCTGGTGGGCTGGTGGACGTCGTACCAATTTCATAATTGTAAGTCAACGGCAAGTACGGTAAGTACAACTTATAAATAAAAGGTGACAAACTGAAGTATGCAGTGAACTCAATTTATATGAAATAAAGTACAAATATAAAATAAATATTTAAAAAAACTAAAACCCCGACTGCATAAAACTAAACTAACTAAAAACAAGCCCCAATAGTTTATTAGGATTAACAGTCGTTTGAAGAAAAAAGCATTCATAAAGATCAAATTTGTAAACATCACAAAGATCGAAGTAGTATTTGAATCTACGGTTGAAGCCTGATATGAACATTTACGTGAAACTAAAAAAAAAAAAAAGTTACTATGAATATTTCTATTATTGTGTATAGACGCAAAGAGTGGCGAAATCTACTTAACCCTTATGCTTATTTTGTTTATAGAAGGAGAATTATTTGGAAAAATTCAAATGTCCAAACTGTATTCAATGAAACATCAAATGAGTCGATTAAAAATAATTTTGGGAGAAGGAATGGACGCGCACTATGTAACTAAGGCACAGGTACGTTAATTTGATCAGCTTCACGCTGTATCCCGCATACAGCAGGGTTGGCAAGTGTAGGTAACCTATTGTCAAGACACTCCGTTCCTCACGCACCACGCAAAATGCAATACATTATGAGTTGATTGGCGAAAATTGAACGCCACACTTTATAATATCAGAGCGGGGATTATAAATAATTTGTAATAAACTTACTATGAAAGATGGTCGTGAGTTCAAATTTGATTTGGAAAAGGCGAATAGAAAGAAAACCAAGTAATACTGTCCTAAGCACGTCAGCGTATACTTATTCCTAATTGTACTTACAACATATGTTAATATCTAAACTAATTATAATCTTATAATTACGTAGTTATCAACTAACAGTTGCAGTAGTGTAACGCAAGACCATTACACTATAAAATAGGTCAGAGACATTATGGGTATTTAAACGCAATATAATTTTGATTTATTGACGCCACAATGACTGTATCCGGCGGAAATACGGTACGGTACCTTAATGGGAACGGAGTGTCTTAACACTAGGTTCCCAGGTTCTCTTTGCCTGTCTTGCTATGTATTTCATACTATACAACAAAAAGCTAAAAAAGATTACATTAGTAACCTCTGTATTTTTTCTTGCAGTATTTGAACCGAGGTCACTTAGCTCCCAGAGCTGACTTCCCATTGCTGGCGGAGCAGCGCGTGAGCTTCCACTACGTGAACACGGCACCCCAGTGGTTTAGGGGCAACGCAGGGGACTGGGCCGCTTTAGAGGATGTGAGTTGAGACTATTTTGTGTCAAAAGTTACTTCGGGAAGATCTGATCGGGATCTAGAGATATTTTCTCGGAGGAATTTTGTTGTTGTTTATTGAGAGAACCTCGGAACATAATGTTACAACACTCTGTTCTCAACTTTCCGCCGATTTCTGCTCTTTAGACATAGCGTGTTGAGTGGCAGAAATCAACGCTGTACCTTGCTTCGTTGCCAAAGTAAGGAAATGAAAATACTAAATATTTCTTTTCCTCCAGTGGGAATTGAACCAATTGCATTTACAATCACACGCTTTGCCTCTACGCCACGAATGGCCTCAGTGCTTTATTTTTGACTAGTTTACTTTTTTAGGCTTCAGGCTTAATTTACGATATGTAAAAATTCTGGGTTGGACACCAAATTATTCTGGAGTGGGCACAGCCCAGAGGGTCCTAATTTTCACTTATGATCGGTAAATATAACAAACTAACGCAATTTAACACCTATTTTTAATAATTTCACAGGCACTACGTCGTCGAGTAAACAAGTACGGAACAGAATTAACCATATACACTGGGACGTACGGAGTCACTACTTTAGAAGATAAAGCATCCATACCCAGAGACATCTTCCTAGACGTGGATGATAATAATAATGAAATTTTACCAGTTCCAATGTATTTTTATAAAGTAAGAAGTATTTTAAGCTTCATACCGTATTTCCCACATAGCAAGGGTAGGCAGGGGGAACTCAATCTGGTAACGAGATAAAGCGCGCCGTTGAGTTCCGCCACTCAAAACGCAATGCCTTCGCAGTAGTGTCTTAATGGGAATTGGAGTGTCTTAACATTAGGTTCCCTTGCCTACCCTGTCTAGTGGGATACAGAGAGAAGCTGCTTTAACTGCTGTTTATTTCAAATAAACAATAAAGCAAATATTGCTTTTCTGCATAAAACATTTCTTGTTTTTAAATGTTGCTTATTAATTTAGAATTATTTTTCTTACAGATCGTTTACGACCCAACAAAACGTACAGCCACAACCTTCATATCAATAAACTCTTCCTTTTACAATAAAACAATGATAGAAAACTTATCGTTCTGTGACGATATTTGCGAGGGGAATCCCCTCTTCTCCTGGTTAAAATGGAGATCCAACGATGGAACACATAGCTTTTGCTGCTCCTATGAAGATTTTGTTAAGGAAATCAACGTTATACCTAAATTAAATGTGGATGGTATATTTTATTAAACTATTTTAAAAAGTGGGCTGATAGTTTGATTAGTATTCGTACGTATGCATGTGATATAAGAATGGATCTACTTTCGAGCGCGTGTGATAAATTTCATACGTGTATGTTTGTCGACAAAATTCTCGAAAACAAAAAAAATCTATTGAGAAGAAATAAAAAAATTTACAAAGAATGATAAATCAACTACCACTTTGCCTTTTTTTAGCTGAAGTGGAGATCCGACGATGGAACACAAGGCTTTTGCTGTCCATATAAAGATTTTATTATGAAAATCAAAACTATAGCAATATTGGAAATATTGTTTATTTTAATAACCAATTTGGGGGGTCATCTATGATGATCTATTTAGACATTCGAGCGCGTGTGCTAAATTTTATTATTAAAGATTTTATTAGGAAATCAATGTTATACCCAAATTTCATGTAAATGGTGTTTTATTAAAAGTTGGTGATTGTGGGTTGACATCTAAACTGAGGGTTAATTTATATTGGTATAGAAATTACGTGAAGGAATTTGGTAGAACCGTCCGACTGTAAACAAGTTGGGAGTGAGTAGGTAAGTTGTTATTCAATTAAGAAATATAAAAAGGAATGTGGGTATTCGTGTAATTTAAACGCACAAACCTCGACCACAGATATTACAAGTGGGGGTACTTAAAAAGAACTTAAGCCAAGAATATAATAAAACAACAAAATTTTGTACGTAATCGTGGTAATTTATTTTTTATTTTATTATTATATAAACAAAATATGACTTAAAAACTAATTTAAATTTACTTTTATTATTGATTTGTGTCCCTGTACTATAAATAAAATGATTATTAGTTTATTTTGAGTAACATACTGTATATACAAGATTTTTAAGTTAAAGAAAGGAGAACGGAGTAATCTGTCACGAAATTTCGATTACATTACACAAATAAAAAGTAAACATTTTAAGTTAAACTAATTTCATTTAAGATTTACCTATTATAAATAGAAAAGAATGTTTATTTTTATTTAATTTAAAAAACAAACTTATTTATTAAACTAGTAATATAATTTGCGTATAAAAAATTGAATTTTGCATTCAATTTTCAGATTTAACTTTTAGTACAGTTTTAAAATATAGCAATATCTATAAAAAAATATCAAAGTTTTAGAATTTACATAAACAGAGCGAATAGTGACAAAATACTCTGTTCTCGATTAGAAGTTATATTAATAGAAACGATTTTCTTCCCTAAATAATACTTTGTTCACATTTTACTAACAATTCCATAGCAAAAATCGTTAATTTGAGAAATAAAAGAATCTATGAATTAAAAAAAATTAAAGTGCTTTTACAAAATTTTAAATAAATCAAATTTTCTAATATACAATTCAATTTTGTATTGCTTAAAACTAAATTTGCGAGCTTCCACAGATGTTCATACTAAATAACCAATTTAGAAATGATAAATCGCTCCTTTGGTGCGA
The DNA here is from genome assembly GCA_016802625.1 of Heliconius numata. Taxonomy (NCBI): domain Eukaryota; kingdom Metazoa; phylum Arthropoda; class Insecta; order Lepidoptera; family Nymphalidae; genus Heliconius; species Heliconius numata. Next base: position 2,530,748 of record JAEBDU010000038.1, on the reverse strand, counting down.
CAATGACGTATTTGCACTTTTTAGTAATATTACACGAGATGCAAATAAAGTCTGTAAATAATCGTCTTGTATACATCTACATATTTAACTACAGTTATTATAAAATAAAATGCATTTACGTCATTGTTGCACCAAAAAAAATGTTCTCAAAAAGATTTTTGGGGTTATAAACGTCACAAAGTCGATTTATATTCTGTTAAAATAGATTAAAAATAAATCAAAAGTCACTACTTAAGTACTCAGATCTATATAATTCCGTATATTTCGATCAGATCTTCTACAAAAGATGTTATAACGGAGATTTTTGTTAGTTTTTTTATTCATAAACTAACCGAAACGAAATATAAAACGGTCTCGATTCTATCTGTCAGTCACTCGGTAGTTGAAGAGTTTCATATGGTGTATATAAAACCTGCCCATTTGACTACGTTACGTAATACTCGAACGACCTTTTGAAAATAAATGAGTTCTTCGAAATTGGAAAATTAGAAAATTCCTAACTAGAACCTTCTCTACTTTCGATTATAGCACTAAGAGATTGTCTATCTCTTTTATTTTCACACGCACAAGCCACTAATGCCAAGAGATGCTTGTTAGAATATTCCACTCTCTCCTTGACGAAGGTTTCCAGTTCATTTCTCGGCAAATAATACGCTTTCACGTATCTGTCCACATAGTCTTGATACGGAACAGGTTTTAAATTGGATATTTTCTCCAATTTCACGAAAAGCTGTCTATAGTCCAGCTGCATTAGTCCCCTTCCGCCGTTTGAACATTTGGTCGCGTTTGAGAAACCCTCAACTAACAGATGGACTATAAATTTAGAGACCATAGCCCAAATCGAATTGACAACCTCTAAATTTAATGTAACTCTTGAAGATATGTTTTCTAGACGTAACGCAAAAACTTGGATCTTTCGGATGACCATGTCTACATATGGACTGTGTTCGACCGCTACGTTTTTTACGTCCCATCGTACTTGGGACATTGCGATGAGTGATGAACGAGCATCTACTGCTTTTGACGCTGAACACATATATACTGGAATCCTCAAATCTGATACTACTGCTAGGGTATTATCCTTGAAATGTTCAAGAATAATCCTTTGTTGACTTGTTACTATAGACTCTAGGTACGGGTGGAGTAGCTCATATTGTCTTGCAAGGAAGATAACACTTTCAACACCAACTATTCTTTCACTGAGTCCGTGTAAATTAGCCTCTGTGGTCATATCCAGATGATTTGGAACACTTGGTCGTTCATAGCCCATATTTTCTTCCGAATTAAGACTATTGGACATTCTTTTTAGAACTAAGTTCAGCTTTGAAGTGTATAATGTCGACGAAGCAACATCTAAATCTGATGTAAAGAAAAGATGGACTGAATAAAAATAATAATCGAATAACTGATTCATCAGCATTATGACTTCTAAAGATATTTGGGGTAAATATCTACTGATTTGGAGGTATTGGCCACAATTTCTTAAAACCGATAACGTAGTATTGGTCACTATGACACTGTCTTTTAATTTGGAAGGACTAGTCGGTACGTCATTCGTCGTTGTGTACTCATGTCTGTCTGTATCTTCGACGAAATCTCGTCTCAATTCGTCCGGTTCGTCATCTGATTCATCGCTGCCTTCAGATTCTGGTTCTATACCAAAAATGTCATCATTTGTCACGTTTTCATTTCTAAATATCTCAAAAGGAGTCCGCGATGTTTTTTGCGTGAAATATTTTGATATATACACACTATCGTCTTGAGAAGGGGCTGACGATGTCGCATCAGATTGTGTTTTGGTTATATCAGATTTTGATGGATTTAGATACTTTTTAAATTGTTTAAACTCTTGTAAATTCAGGACATTGAAAGAAGATTTCACAGGACACTGTTCCCAACCCTCGTTTTCCAAAAATAATTTCAACTCCTCCATCCTTCCTCTATGATAATTTTTGATATACGAAACACTTTGCGTTTTAATAAAATCCTGTAGAAAATCTGATTTATCCCCACAAAAAATTTCCGCAACTTGCGTCAATTTCCTCAAAATGCCCAACATTTGGATGAACTTTTCGAAAGGAAACTCCTCTAAACCTGAACTTTTGAGAAACATTGATACTTTGGCTTGAACATCATGCCAAATTCTTATCAAACCAGCTTTTAACTTCTGCTTAATATATTCCCTACTAACATTCTTCTCTATATCAAACACATTCCCCGAATTTGGCAAAGATTCCTCATTCTTCATATGCCAGTTCACCAAAAGATAATAACTCCGCATCACCAAAAACAGATTTTCGCACAAATTTAGCAAACATATCGAAGCTTTGGTCGTAGGGACAGAATGACACATTTCTTGAAACTTCATTTCTATAGAAACATCATTTAAATACGGCTTAACTGCTTCCATAGCTGATTCGTTAACAGCCGACGAGTAATGCATATGGAGCTGTTCCATAGCAGCTTGCGTTTTGCCCAAAAGGCTGTACGCTTTTTTGAGTTTTCTAAATATATTTTCATCAAAATTATAGCAGATCTTGGCCAAAACTGAGTCTAATTTCTCTTCTGTCATGTCCAAAGTGTCCTGCAGGCGAGTGGACAAATCGGCGATACACGTAAACTGTTTGTGAGCTGACGCTGCCATCTTACTCTTTAAAATTAACTCTATAGCCTCAAAATATTCCTTTTTAGCCAACAAATCCCCGACATCTTTTTCCACACTTCGTAAATTTTGTAATAATTGGAGGGATTTTAGCACAGATTTGATTATCTGTCTTTTTCTGACATTGGCTAGAATGACAAAGGTGGATATACTGAGGTGATTGGAGGCAGTTTTCAGTCGTTCTCTTGCATTTTTACAAGTATTTAATGTTTCTGATAGTTGTGAACGAATATTTTGTATTTCGGTAAATTCGCGATCGCAATTGTCGCGTTGTTGTGAGATTAAGTGGAGAGCTTTGCCTGATACTACCTGTGGAGTAAAAAGTAATAAAGTATACAAAATAATTGTAACAAATGGGAATATCTGTATAATATGCAATTATTATTTGTTTTAATATACCATACAGGTCTGTTATTTTATCGTCTAACTGTAAACGTCATGATTGTAAGTTTGATTGCCGCTTGAATGGAATGGAATGATCGTATTAATCCCCGCTCTGGTGGACAAAGCGAAGTGTTGAGTTATTTCACGCACATAGCAGTATAGGCAAAGTAAACATAGGAAACTAAACCTTAAGGCACTCCATTTCCTAGTGATAAGACACTTCATTCAGAAAATTAGGTCCATTTCCCACTTTCCACAGAATTCTTGAGGCATTGCATGTTGAGAAATTAACAATCTATCCTCATTTTTAAATAATCTATTCAACATATAAATAATAAATATAATTTAAAACTACCTGTTGCTGCCTCTTCAGTTTGCTAAACATGTGTTCAATAGCATCACAGTCGGGCGGGGACGGTGCATGTTCCAGAACATATTTTGCCGCATCAAACTCAGATGGAGGCGAGAAATATATATGCTCTATTTCTCTAAGTACCTGTAGTATTTTAGGAAATAATTATTAAGGTGTATATAATAAGTTAAATAGGTGAAATAAAAAACATTCTTTGTTCAGATTCTATAAAGAACTGATCAAGTGCAAATCGGACTTGCTCGCTCGAAGGTCTCTAGAATCTATAAAAATGGCAAAAAAATCATGTCTGCTATATGGGAGACCTGTTAAATGTTTATTTTTATTATGTGTTGCTAAAAAAAACACAGGAGATCTATGGCAAAGTATATGGTTTTAGAAAGGCCACAAAATATAGTTACTTTATTACTTACCACTCATTTTACATACTCACAAAAGAAAAACTTAAACAAGGAAGTAAAGCTAAACTGAAAAATTTTCTATGTATAATAACAATAAAATATCTAACCTCCAAATCAGCAGCTGACTGAGCAACTGTTTCTGAGCGTGAGTTAACTCCGGGTGGTGCATGTCTGTTCTCCATTGTACAAAATATTTACTATAAGAAAAATAGATAAAAAGATATAAAAAAAAATATTTATTAAACAATTAATATTATTATTAATAATTACTTATTTATATTTGAAATTAATTTATTTTGCTGAATATATACTATAGTTACAAGGAATTATTCAATTTGTAACATTAAGAAGTATAGAATGAAATTATTCAATTACATTTGCAGAAGTAGCTTCACATCATTTTTACATAGCAGGGTATGCAGAGGGAACCTAGTATTAAGACACTTCTTTTGTCACATTCTACCAAATTTTTTAAGACATTGTCTGTTGAGTGGCAGAATTTACCTACCTAAATTTAATATAACAGAGTGAAGAAATTAAATTAGTTTTAGTATAATCTCAGTGGGAATTGATCCCACAACCATTATGTTTGCAGTTGTCCCATTGCCACAGGATGGTCTGAATTAATTTAGAGCATTTAATGTAGACCTTAGTAATTAGGTAAACAACAATATAGAAAATTACCAAAATAGAAGTTCATATTATATTTTTCTTAAATATATTTATTTAATAAGCTATTGTTCTAGTAGTTTATTAAAAAAAGATAATGTAATTATATAATTACACCTTTTCATTGATAATCTGATATAATTTATTTATTTAGAAGTAAGGAACATAATAAATATACAATAAATCCATACTTATTAGAAACTCTCATAAACTGAATACTGTTAAAATAAATGTACACAAAATAAGTGCATTATAAAAATGCTTTATTAGAAACTATTTTTATATTATAAATACATTTAATGAAATACAACAACTACGTATATAATTCATAATATATGACTTATAATTCATGCAAAGTAACACTTACCTAGAAATAGGAACCAAATAATAACATTATATTGTTTAATTTACTCATTATACAAAAAGGAAGAACATATCATTGCTAATATAGAACATAATATTTATATGACATGTTTTTAGATAAATATCAAGAAATTATAAATTAGTAACACATTTTTCTTATGGAAATTACTTAATATCTATAATAAATAATAATAATATATGAGCAGGAAAAGCATTTTACGAAGAATTATTATCTCTCTGTAAATGTCAACTTCAAAATGAAAGTGACGTTTATATATGTAATGTACAGTATTATTTAGATTGGATACTATAAAGAAATATTTAAAAATGACATGTTTAAAGATATTAAATTAATTAATGAATTATTTTGAACTCATTTCACTAAAAATATTTAATTTGGTTCAATATTATTATGAAAAAGTATAACTTTAATTCAAGATACGATTAAGTTAGCCTCCAAGAAATTGGATATAATCGGCAATGACAGAAGTACTTAATTTACGCTAAAACGGCTATGTATGCGGCTTAGATTTTGTTTCATATGGGGTTCTGCTCTTATCCAGTTGCTCGCCCATTGTCATCACCCTCTTCACGTCCTCCGAGTCCTCATTTTACTTGACCTTCCTCTAGTACCATTAAAACTGTGTTTTCGAAGGTCAACCTCCTGGACCTCTTACCGCTTACTTATTCTTCATGATTTTTTTGCCATTCTTGCATCACTCATTAATTCGACTTGCTCAAATCACTTTTCCCTTATCTATTAAAAAAAAACGCCGCTTCTTTATATTATAGATACATCTACGTGCCACCTTCACTTTAAACGGTCCTTTTTTTAAACGCGTTAACTTTTATTTATCCAAGCCCCTCTGGGCTTTTAGTACGTCCAACAAATAAGATATAATATATAATAAGATAATAGTTTTAGGCGCATCTAAGATCATCTAATACGGTTATGTTCTAGTCTGTTCTTTGATTATGGCGTTCTGAAAATTAATTGCTTCGCCAGTGTCACATGACGTTACACAATGGAAGAATACATGTTGAAAAAAATCCAGGTTAAAATACTACTTCCATCTATAACAAAACGACAAAATGTATACAACATAGTGAGTTAGTAATTATATCTTTATATACACAAACATTGAATATTAAAGGAATGAGAAACTTTAATTTAGGTGCATAGGGTGCGGTCCATACGTGGTGGAGTAATTTTTATAAATTATTGTCACCTAGTAAAATAAAGTATTGAATACAGCCATCTATCACTTCCTGAATCAAGCCAAAACTCCAAAACGGAGTTTTTTGATATTATATATAGTTTATGTCTACGTATCATGTCCTACCAATGTCTCAAAAGCGTGAAACTAAGAAAAAGATATATGAATTAAAATATGTAAGCTTATTCTTAGAAACAAATATAAAAATATTCGAATTGTTCATTGATATATATTATAAGCTTATAATACGACAAAATTTGGTTTATTAAATTAACAATCACTTTCATAAATATCAAAGATATTTCTTAACTAAAGACTAAATTAATTTGAACATAGACAATATCGTCAAAATTATAATTACAATTAATCGCTAGCACATTTATATCACATATATAAATCAATAACAATTGCTTATAAAATATTAAGAATCTCAAATATTCTCATACAAGTATCAAAATTGAAGGAGCCGAAGGACACGTATCCAGTGCCAATAATAATATAACCCCTTTCAAAATTAAAAAGAAAAATATCAACTTGACGTCATGCGAACGATGAAATGAATATATCTTGATTTTAGTTATTTATTGACGTTTTTTCTGTGTGGACATTGTTTTTTATTAATGTGTTTAGTGATATTACTAAAATGGAAACCGATTTGATGATAGAAGACACGACGACACCTAAGGTATTATAAAATTTATGTTTTTAACTAGGAAGTAGGCCAATGTAATGTCATGACAATCTTTTCCGCCATCTTTGCCTTTATAGCTTCAGATTTTTTATTAAATATGCATTAAAACTAAAAAAAAACTCCAACCACTAATTAGTTACACGTAATCTTTCAATAAATGCGCATAAAACGCATTTACGTTTAGGCTACTAAAAAGATAGAAAAGATGTTTAATAGGATGATGTATGTTTCTGCAATGCAGTGATCGTATTATATTTTTTAGTTCTTTCTCTATTTTTTAATTAAACTACTGTTATTTTAATACTTGAAACAGTAAATACTATCATATACCCTTTGAAACTAGTTGATTTCACTAATAGGTTATACAATATGTGCTCAAAACACTTCATTAGTTTCACCATGGAAACCTTACAAAAAAACAAAAGAAAAAAATTATAGATATCTTCATTTTATCATTCAATATATCTTAAAGTACTCGTTTTTTAGCCTATTCATTATTATCCATATGTTGTTCACAATATAACTGTTATAATAACTGTAAATGAAGTGGAACATTTCATCACTTCAACTTGTAAAATTTTATATTAACATTAAAATAATACATGATATAATAAATTTTCATATTGTTAATTTTAAGCTTAACATATGGTGAAATGAAACTCCTCAGGACTAACTTAACTTTATTTCTTTTCAAAGTGAAAAGAAAAGTGTCTAGAATAATTGTGTCCACAGAATGTCATTTGAGCAAAAAAACCTGCCAGTTACTCCTTAATTTAATTTGAAAAATATATTTTAATTAAATATACATATTAACTTTACTTTTTCAATATAATAATGTCATGACATCATTACAATAAAAATCAATACATGTTATTTTCATTATAATGATGAAGATATTGAGGATGTCACAATGTCTTGTCAACAAATGCGATGGTTGTAGGCTTAGTCCCTATATAGGGGTATGATACTGTATCCTGCACATAGGCAGAGGGAACCTAGTGTTAAGAAGACTGTTTGAATGGCAATAGCTGCTTTTTTATTTTCTTTTATTTCATCACTGTGTTAAGACAAAGCATGGCATAAGACAATGGATGTGATATAACAAATTTTATATTGCTATTGCTGATTTTATGCTCAACATAATACATAACACTTTGCATAAACTACTGGTTTACATATGAGGCCGACTGCATAAGTAGTCCATTACAGAATATTTTTGTATAAATTTAAATTTTATATACTTTTACTTGCTTGTATGATGATTTAAAAGGATTATTAATTTGATTATTATTTAAAAACCACTTAAATGCTGCCATAATGTTGTATTACAGTGTTTCATTGTAAATAAGACCATTGTGAATAAGCTCTGCCACTCAACTTGCAATGTCTTAAAAATTGAAATATTAACAGGACAGTAAGGAACTCAAAGCTTTAAAACTATATTACATTTATTTACCTTGCTTCCTACTAATAGTACTATATTGTCTGTATTTTTACATACATCTTCCGATTTTTCACTGCATATTGCTTAATATATCTATAATAAAAAGTAACAACACTAAAAACAAACATTTTGACAATTTTCATTTAAAGTTGAATAGTGACTTTGTCGAAGGATGAGTGATTTCTCTTCCATCATTAATTGTATAGTATTCCAGACATATACATTATTTTATTAAAATAAAGAAAGCTTCAGGTTTTTTTCTTCTCACACTATTGTGAGAAGTAAGTAAGTATGTTAAGGACTTTTTCAGACACAATTTTCGAGACAATGTGTGTTGTCTGGTGGGAATTTAACCCACAACCATCAAACTATGGGGTCAAAAGAGCCACTAAATTTTTACAAAAATAATCCAAACAATTATAATAAATGTTTATTCAGAATAGTCTTCCTTAATGAGTAAGTGTTATTAATCTAAATGCACGTAATATAATTACTTACAAATAACTAAAATATTTTGTTGATTCAGTGTTTAAATGTAACATTTTAACTTTTCCTTATCACCATTCAAGCTTATTTAATTGTAAGAAATGCTAGTCATTCGTTTTGTATGTAGCTTATTAGTGATAATATTTATTTTAGTACAATACCATAGCAGCCACAAAGAAGTAGTCAAGGTTCCCCAAGGGGACTTTCTTCCTAGTTTGAGATAATGCATGTTAGGTAGCAAAACTCAATAATGGTAATAAAATGAATTAAATATAATCAATGACATTTTTGACGAGAATGAGAATTGAGATAGCACTGACTATATTTGTGACAGTTGTGAGTTGGATTTCTACTCAGGGAAATGAATTACTTCCATTTCCTCTATGGTGTCTTTCTTCCTCTCACCGCCCAATGACTCTAGAATTGGGCAGAAAACTGAGAATGAATTGTCTCAACACTGGTCTGCCTCAGCCTACATAAATAATCAGATGGTTTCCAACTACACTACAATATTTTTATCATATTTACACTTGTCTTTTTGTAATTTCCAGGTGACGTCACTAACCTCCTTAGACACGGGTGTGCGACCGGCGCCCAGCGGTGCAGCATACGTCGCCGAAAGGAACACATGCCTCAATCTATTCTCAAGATGGAACGAAACAGATCAGGTTAGATTGAATTTAATGGTGTGAATATAGATTTTGGAACGTAAGAATCTTAGTTAATGTTTAAATTTTTATTCGGACATTATGGATGTTTCATATATATAAAAACTATAAACGCCATTCCAGGTGGAATTCGTGGAACAACTCTTGGCGCGTATGTGTCACTACCAGCACGGTCACATCAATGCGTATTTAAAGCCAATGCTCCAGAGAGACTTCATCAGCATGTTGCCAAGTTAGTATGGCCTGATTTTGCCAAGATTTTTGGATTTTGTTTTTGACATTTAATATTTTTGCAGTTATACCATGTAAGTAATCATAGTTATTATAGTTATTCTGTTCTTGGTGGCAAATTTTTTGACATTCAAGTATGTTGAGTTTTTTATTACTTGATGATACTCCAATAAGTAACAGTTCAAGCCCTGAGAAGCGTGAGTTTAATAAATTTAAGATTATGGGTCATTCATTTTTGTTTTTTCTGAGAACTTTATTCATCATCAGGAATTGTATTTCAAATTATAATAATTTTGTAATCTTAGACAATTTTTGCTTCATGATATTATTCCTAAGGAACCCTGCAACCTATGGCGGGGGCCTCTTGGCCTCCCAATATTCTCCATTGTTTTGACGGAACCCAAAAAAAATATAGATGCCATCGTCACTTCTTACTTGATCACATTTTGGACATTTTTCCACCCAGAAAAAGGCCTAGATCACGTAGCGGAGAACATCCTGTCGTACCTGGACGCGAGCTCTCTGTGCGCCGCCGAACTGGTCTGCAGGGAGTGGCAGAGGGTCATCTCCGAGGGCATGCTGTGGAAGAAGCTGGTAGAGCGGAAGGTCAGGACTGACTCACTGTGGCGGGGCTTAGCTGAGAGAAGGGGCTGGTGAGTTGTAAAGTGCGGCCGGCGTTGAGTTACGCGAGCATACGTCGGTATGGCGATGGTCAGTCTTGTCTTTTAATGATATAACTAGGTTTCACTAGGTCCAATGGAAATAATTAAGAGTTGTGTATGACATAGACAACAGCCTGATGAGCACATGACTGACAGCAGTTAAAATGCGGTAATATAGCCTATTGCTTCTGTACGAGATGAATATAGGAAAATAAGGAAGTTCCCACTTCCTTATTTTTCTAGTGTTACGTCACTCCATTCTCATTAAGACACTTCTTTTCTCTACTTTCTGTTAAACTCTGGAGGCATTGAAATAAAGATATTAAATATTTCATTTCCTCGATTGGGGATGGAACCTGTCCTCTCGCGTTTACAGTCACATTTGTGCATCTTCGCCACGAATCGCCTTTTATAATATAACTCTAAGTTAAAATTAATATAACTTAAAGTTAAAATTAAATATTTTTTGCTTAAATTTCAGGATAATATACCTGTTCAAACCGAAGCCGGGCTGCCAGCATCCGTCCCACTCATTCTACAGACAGCTCTATCCAAAAATTATACAAGATATACAGTCTATAGAGGACAATTGGCGTATGGGCAGACATAATTTACAAGTATGTGTTTAGCTAATTTTAATTATTTGGGATTTGAAACCACAATCACAGTGTATGATAATGTATGAAATATTTTTTGTAGTGTTAAAACACTCCGTACCCCAGGTACCGCCTATTTTTAGGACGTGTTGGGTAAAGGGAATTACGCCAGCTTTGTTTGTATGAAAATAATTCATTCCCCGGAGTGAGAATCTAATTCCACTTTCAGCCTAATAAAACTCAACGCATTTCACACTTACTAGAGCAGAGAAATGAAAAATAATTAGTTATTAGTAATAAGTTGTGATAACTTATGCACCATTCATGGCATTTTTTAAAATATATGTGTACCGGAACTTACAACTGCACGTCGTATCAAGTCCGCGATCGGTGATTGGAGAACATCGCGACGTCGCGAACAATATTATTATTAATTGTGGTTTTTCTCTTTTTCCAGAGGATAAATTGCAGGTCGGAAAATTCCAAAGGTGTCTATTGTTTACAGTATGATGATAACAAGATTGTGTCCGGATTGAGGGATAACACTATTAAAATATGGGATAGAAAGACTTTACAATGTGTTAAGGTATGGTAAGATGGACATGCAAATAAATTTAACTTGCACATAAGAATTGTGAGACCATTCAGTTTTAATGGGACAAGTGGAGGAGTTGATCTTCTGTAAATGTCCCTAGGTAAAATGCTAAAGATCCAAGTAAAAAGATATAGTTTCACCATCATTGACAGTCCTTTCTCATTTCTTACTTCCTTTTTGCATATACTCTGCATCTAATTAAACCCATACCCCCAAATATTTAAACCTGTACCCCCTTTTTAATGAACCAGGAGCTCCAAGGCCACACTGGCTCAGTCCTATGTCTCCAGTACGACGAGCGCGCAATCATATCCGGCTCGTCGGATAGTACAGTGCGAGTGTGGGACGTGGCCACGGGCGCCATGTTGAACACGCTCATACATCACTGTGAAGCGGTGTTGCATTTGAGATTTTGTAATGGCATGATGGTTACTTGTAGTAAGGTTAGTGTTTATCACATGAATACTGTATAACACAATACACCACCACACACCACAATATTGCTTATATCACAACACAACACCACACCATGACACATCACATTATTACACAGTATATTACTACACTACACATTTCATCACATCACAACTTGTCTAATCACATTACAACATAAAACATAAAACTATCACTCAGTGCTCATACGTCACTGCAAAGCTGTGGTGCATTTGAGATTTTGTAATGATGTGCACTAAATATATCACTAAATAACGCTACACGCTACTAAATAACGCTACACGCTACTAAATAACGCTACACGCTACGCTACTGTGATATGTCAATATCACAACAACATTTTGTATATAGAATTTTACACTACAATGTACCACAACTCTAATTATGCCACAACACAACACGGTCACACGAAACACGGTGATACATTGTAAAACGAAATAATATTTTATATAGAGTACTGATCTTTTCAATTTATTACTTATTTAAAAGAGCATTTTCAGTAGTAATTATATGATTTTTCGATAAGTAATTTTTCGTTCAAGTTAAATATTAAACAAGAGATACAATTGAAAAAATACTCTACAATTTTGTTTATCTACAATCTTGTAGCTTAATTTACTACCGCGTCCAAAATCTTTATAGTGCATATATTTGTTCAAAATTCCATAATCTACTAGTAATCTAAGAATCCTAGGTTTAAACCTGCAACTCAATTTTTTTTATACAATATTTGAACACTTATCCCTCTTTATCCTTTTGCAGGATAGATCAATAGCCGTATGGGATATGACATCGACCACAGAGATAATGCTACGGCGTGTCCTCGTGGGCCACCGGGCTGCGGTCAACGTGGTTGATTTCGATGAGAAATATATTGTTAGTGCCAGTGGTGATAGGACTATTAAGGTGGGTTGTTACTGCTTTTTTTTAGCTTCATGCTGTATCCCGCTTATAGAAGAGTAGGCAGAGGGTTAATACAAAGACATTATGGCCTTTATTTCCATCCAATTGGAGACATTGGTTGTTGAGTTGGTGGACACAGTGCTTTGTCTTATTACTGGAACGAGTCCGAAATTTGAGTGGGAGTTGAAGCCTTCAACCATCGCGCTTACAGTCACATCCTTATGCCACCCAACCACGACGGCCTGATTGAATTTATAATTACAATTAAATTTTTTAACTAAGGGAAGAAGTAAGTTCTATTTAGTTCTTATATTAATTCAGTCTGTGTCCAGTTGACAGTGTCTTGTGCATCAGCCATGCATGTTTTGCACTATTGCAGCTGCTTAAAGAAGTGCATCATCTTCGTCATGTTCAGCGTCTCCTCGACCCTGCTGTAATATGAGTAAAAAAATAACATTTCTGTATTACAGGTATGGAACACATCGTCCTGTGAGTTCGTCCGTACGTTAAACGGCCACAAGCGCGGCATAGCGTGCCTCCAGTATCGCGACCGCCTCGTCGTGTCCGGCTCTTCCGACAACACTATCCGCCTGTGGGACATTGAGTGCGGGCAGTGCATACGGGTGCTGGAGGGGCACGAGGAGCTCGTCCGGTGTATACGGTGAGTTGGGGACTCACACAGACACCCCGTCCATATCATTGTGCAGCTTGACACGTATTAAAATAGTTTGAAACAAAATAATAGTTTTATAAACTCGTAAAGAGATAATATATTAAATTATAAGATAAGTTTAAAACAAATTAATAATACACTAAATAAGTATCGTGTTCTGCTACCAACTAGTTTCGACAACAAGCGCATCGTGAGCGGTGCGTACGACGGCAAGATCAAGGTGTGGGACCTGCGCGCTGCTCTCGATGTGCGCACGCCACACCAGGACCTTTGCTTGCGCACACTCGTCGTGAGTATACACACCGACACACACACACACCACCTCCGCAATGACGCTTGGCCTCTCAAGGAAGCAAGGAAATTATCTTTGACGAATATTTCTGCAATACTTAGTTTCGCAAATATATAGATGCTGATGAAAGATTTTTAAGAGCAAATATCCACGGATATCTATGAGGATGTGAATGTTGTTTGTTTGTAACCATTGTAGTCTTAGTATGTAACTTTGGCTTCCTAATAAATAAATAAATATTTAGTTATCACTTAACAAAATACTTCTGAGGAGAAATATAAACATTGGAGTAGAAGAAAATTGTCTAGAATTTTCGTAGATAGCAATAGACTGTATCAAATTACAGTTCACAACATCCCTAACGGCTAATATATACTAAAACTTAAGTTGACACCCTTCATTCCAGGAGCACACCGGCCGCGTATTCCGGTTACAGTTTGACGAATTCCAAATAGTGTCCTCCTCACACGACGACACGATCCTCGTGTGGGACTTTCTCAACTACGGTGGGGCTTCGCCCGCCGCACCCCCGCCTCGTAGGGCTTCGCCAGAACACGATAGAGCGTTTTATGACTAGGTATGGAATGGAATGGAGTCATTAACAACTATATTTTTTTTTCAGCTATATCTGTTGTCTTATATATTTTTTCAGCTTCACCTGTATTCCACATATAGCAGGTTATCCAGAGGGACACTAGTGTCACACTAGTGACACTGTGTTGTAGAATTCAACGCCGCACGGACAGATATTTTAAAGTCACAAAAGGGGAACAAACCCACAATCTTTGCATTTATACTCAGTAATTTGTGATACTAATGTATGTAATAGTAATAATAAAAGTTTTACTTCACTTTTCATCCATATATGTGTGACGTCATTAGTTGTAGGATTTATTCAACTACAGTTGGGCTTCACCAACACATAATATTTGAATAAGAAAATGTCGCAATGAGTCACACCAATACATACAAATTTTACTATACCAGTAATTACCATTTAATTCATGTACTCGTTTAAACAATAGTAGCTTTTGTTTAATCAAAATCGATGTTATGTCCAGTAGCGGCCGTACTTCAATGTTTGATATTTTGTAATTTTTGAAGATAGGAAAACATTTCACTGCACTATCTTGTCTTTTCCGCTACTTTGCACTTATCCACTTCCACGGCTTGGCTGGAAGAGATCTCTTCTAGAGATAAGTTTGCAATGTATGTTTTATTATGTGTTAATTTGGTGCAATAAAGAATCTTATATAAAGACTGATTCTTTTTTCTGATAGACAAAAGACGTTGGTGTGACTCATTATATCAATATAAGCCGAAGTTGATTCAAAAATACTAAATATTTAAAAAAAAGAAATAAAGACATTTAAAGTTTATCAAGAACTTAATTTATTATTTTATTTTTATTTCTTCTCAGGACTCCCTAAAACACCGCATTTCCACGTTATTATTATAATAACGAATTAAAAATGGCGGTGTAAAGTGACACATAGTGAAAGTGTTTTGACACAAGTGTTTGACAGTTGCAAGTGCGTGTAACTTTTTTTGTATCTGTGCAAATGGATCTCAGAATACATATATAAATGTAAGTTTAAACGCCTTATTAAAAAAAAAGCAATAGTTTCACTAAGATGATGATGCCAAGATGATGTTTGATTGTGTGAACCATTATTATTCCTTTTTTTATGTGTCGGTTAAGTTACTATTTTCTTTCGTTCGATCGTATCATGGAATTGTGCTATTTCCTTTTTTTTATTTGTATATGTTACATTTGTCTTACTCTGTCCGTATGATGGTCTAAGCTTTTTTTTTCTTACAAAACAATTAGCATCAAAATTATTTTAAATTGTATTTCATTCAGTTATAATAACTTCGCCATTTTGAATGTTTTTGTATTCTTTATTGTAATTTTTTGTGCATAGTTATTCGTATATACCGACTACCTTAATTGGACGATGTTTTATAAATATAAACTAAAATCAGGGATGTTATGGAGATCCGTAACAGAAACCGTAACTTTCAAATATCCGAATAACTATTCGTAACCGTATTAGAATTCGGTATAAAAGTTACGGATAATTACGGATATGGGCGTAGTCTAAAGAGACTTGATATGAGCGATTTTTGATTTTACCTACACTAGCGATAAGTACGAAGAACTTTTGTTATAGAAATAGATAAATAACAAACATAGAAACTATCAATGACAGATTCTATGAAAAAATCTCTACTTTATATCCATAACCGAAACGAAACTGCTACCAAAACCGATATCAAAAAACCGTCTTTGAAATACGACAACCGTAGCATCCCTGACTAGAAACTAATTAATAAATGCCCACATTTTTGGTATTGCTTAACAATGGGGGGTGTAGTGACTCAACTCTCTGCCTTCCACTTTTAGGCAACAATTAGTCAATAAATGATTAAAATGTACATTTAAAATCTTCGTCATAGATTTTAAAGAGGTTTTTATACTGGAAAAGAAAACATAGTTTGAAAGTAATAATGGTTGTAAAATAACAATAGTTTTATTTTTTTTATTTATCTGGATTTTTTTTTGTTTTTTGTTAATCTTTTACTTAAACAAGTTTTCGTAAAATTTGAATATTTGTCTGTATTTAATTTCAAACATTACTGACTTGTTTTTTATTATAAAAAAAAACTTCTGAATTGTCAAAATAAAAAAAATATATATTCTGTGTTTAATATGCTAATGTTATTTCAAATTAAAGATGGCTATACATATTTTTTTACAGAATAATTCAATTATTTTAGGATATATGATTGAAAACACGCTGATAGTGAGATTACCTCACTCGAGGAAATTATAAAATTATTTTCAATTCCGTGCTCTGGTAGACAAACCGCGGCATTGAGTTCCGCCACCCAACATACAATGTCTTGTTATGTAAATTGTGGTGAAAAGAGTATCTTCGCACTACCTATTTCCTCTGCCTACCCTGCTGTACGCAATACAATGTGAAGCTGGGTCAAAGTAAGTGACTTAGCTTAGAATATTTGCAATGTGAGGGAAAATGTTTACGTTTTTTATGAGCTATTAGCAAAAGCAGAATTTAAATAAATATTGCTTAAAATGTTTTATTTGACACCCACTTATTGTGTGTCAAATACAAAAAAAATCGATAGCCACCTTTAGTTTCGTACAAATTAGATATTTAAATTTACCGTTCTCTAAGTTATTTATATAACAGTAATTTTAAAAAATCATGTAAATGTTCAAAATTATTAAAAAAAATGAAAAATAAGTATACACTAGCGAAAGCTTTTTGTTTTTTTAATAATAAGAAGAGAGGTACTTATTATTGTAACTATGGATTTTATGGAACACCACACATAGTCTATAATTAGTTTTTAATTAAAATTAACTATAGATTAAATCAAGAACATGACAAAGTTGGCTAATCAAAGTATTTCAGCTTATATCATGTTTCCAATTTAAAAAATATAAAAATATTATTATTCACGAAATGCATAACATCAGGGATGTTTAATCAGTGTGCGGCGTTGATTTCTGCTACTTAAAACGTAATGTCTTCAATTTACCTTGAAAGAATAGATTGCCCTAAACTCCAAAGTTTTCTGTACTTACTTATGCGGGATACAAGGTGAAGCTGCTATATATTATTACATACCAGGATTTGAAGTGGTTTCAAAGTGTATGTAAAGAAACTTAATTAATATTTTTATATTTTTTAACTCGGCAACATTGTATAAGCTTTTTATTTTGATTTTTATTATCATGAATAAGGGATCTACAAAATTAGCTAGAGCCTTAATAATTAGACTTACTTGAACAGGGTTCGTCATACATTTAACACCTTTTGGGCATTGTTTTTATTTTCTTTTATTTATGCATTATATATTGTCCTATATAAACTATATAAAATATTTAGCTAAAAAAAATATTAACTTATTAAACCTTTTTCATTCCTCTTATTTTGTTTATATATACTTACAAAATGGCTGTGAACAGACTCCATGTAAGCTTATTTTATTTTGACAAAATCTTTAAAATATTCTGTCTAATAAAATAATAAAAAAAAATTGTAATTGTAACCTTTTTTTGCCCTGAGGTATTAAATGTGTGATAATTACCTTTTTAACGGATATAGGAACAATGAATAGGCAGTATACTCTGTTTCATTATAGTTTCTTAATCTGTATTCGATAAATAATTAAAATATAATAGTAATTAATAGCCCTGCTTAAAATATATAATTTTATATAGACACCTATAATAGTTTAGGCAGAAAAAGAAGTAAAAAAAAATCAATAAAATAGTTTTTTAAAATTATATTAAAACAGAGTATACAAAATTGTAATTGTACATAATTATCAGTCTGACATTTATTCTTTTTTTTAATAGAATTAAGAGTTTTGGCTTAACATGTTAAAATATACTGCCCTTTACTTGTCGAGGTCATAGATGTATATATCATTTTCATGTTAAAAAAATGGGTATTTAAAGTTTTTTTTTATCTTAATTTCAATTAGGTTTTTAAATTTATTTATTCGTTTGACTTCAGTTTTTATTTTCTTTTTTTATATCGCAACATTATGTTAGTGATTCAGTGTTGCCACATTTTTTGTTTTAATGGTCAAATACCCAATATATTTAAATATCTAAATGGTAGGTAAAGCTAATTACTACACAATTATTTGTACATATGAACTGAATATTTGTTCTGTCGAGGTGAAATAGAAAAAATATAAATTGAAAAAATCATTTAAAAAATATTATTGTTAATCTGTTTTGAAATAGAATTGTGCCATCTCTACACATTGAGAATATTTTTTATATTTAATATATAAAAAAAAAATTAGATACGGCGACGGTTTTGGGTTCGATTCCCGGTTGGCGACATTATTTTAGTTTCCTGTCTCTGGGAGCAAGAGGAAGCGCGGCGGGGTGTCTATGCTATGTGCAGGATACAGCGTGAAGTTAATATATCCATCCATCAGCCTTTTAAGGTCTACTGCTGGACATAGGCCTCCCCCAAGCGTGAAGCTAATATATATATATATATATAAAATTAAATTGTTTTGTACCAATACTGTAGAGGTGGCACACGTTTTGTTAAATGTATGTATATGCCAAATACAACGAAATGTAACTGAAACATATATACCCTCGACTGTATCAAATGTAAAATATAAAAAAATATATAATGTAGTGTTTAAATAATGTATAAGAGTTGCGTTTTTAAGTACTGCTAGATAGGGTGTGACCATATGCCATTTTCTTTTTTTTTTTTAAATTAAAAATATGTATATTCTGTATATTTTTAACATAAAACAATTTATATATAAAATTAATAGTAAAACAATTTCATTTTTCCTTTTTTTTCTAAAGTTATTAAAATATAAAACACCAACGTAATTTTAAGGCTGATGCAGAATATGGTTGCGCCCCTTTTAAAAATTGTCTGTTCAAATTTAAATGTTACCATTCGAGTGAAACTGTTGCAATTCTTCCTAATAATTTATTATTATTAATAATATTTTATTGGGATTTTAACATTCTTGCCTTTGCTTTTTGTCATTGTGTATAGAATAAAAAAAAATGGATGTCAAAGGTTTTGTTTTTTTTTTTTCACCATAAAAAATTTATTTTTTTACTTTTCGTGGGTTTTTTTGAAAGGGTCGCAGGTTCGAAACCTTTACGTTTCAAAAATTCAATTTATTGTATATATATTTCTTGTATATAATATAAGATTGAAACAGTTTCATTCAATTGTAGTACCAAGTGTATATGTATGAAAATTTAAGTGGATATGACGATTAATGCATATGATCATTTTTTTTATATAAAGTAAGTAAACTAATTGTTTCCTTTTTTACCTTTGTTATTATATATTATATTCTCCAAATACCATTTTTTTTGTTTTAGAAATGCAAGTTGAAATTCTGCTTATATAAAATATTTTTTTTATAAGGAGTTTTAATATATTCATATAAATTATTGTTATCTTTCTCTATATTATTGTGCTTAACATAAATATAATTATTTATTAACATACAACACTCATATGTAATACTTTAGTAGAGAGAGGAGTTTGGACAATGGAGGTCGGTTAACACCGACCCACGAACGAGGAACCAGGTTACTGGGAACGAGGTCCCAGTAACCTGGGAAATTCGATGGGGCCCCTTAAATCTAAACTAGGGTTGCAATTCATCCTGCAATGACACCTTCACACACCTGAATATACATACATACATACATATAAATACATGCAGAGTGATTTTGTCATCACCACTTTAAATGAAACCACAGTTTTAAGTACTCTATAGAAGCACAAATACAATTAAAACAAAAGAGATTTTGCCAAAAATTAAGTGATTTTTTTCAAACAAAAATAATAAAATTATTGTTGTAAAATAAAACGCTATTCGTTAAGAATGATAACATCGCACACGCCTCACTCACTATACACTATATCGGGACGTAGGTGTTGGCGGTGAAGTTTAGGTTCATCATAGAAAATAGGTAATTGCGTAAAATAGAACGAGAGATATCCCTTTCCCGTTCTGAGTATGAAAAGTGGCAGATCGGCAATATTTGGTAGAATTTTTTTTTAGTGGTAGGTGTTTCCGTTACTTGTATCTACTCGTACCTGCGTCATACGTGAAACAGTGTGGATAAAAATTGTGAATTAAAAAAAAATCCTACATCTAAATTGTTGACGAACCTTGATAAATTTTTTTAGGTATCTCGTAAAGGGAGCGCAGACGCACCTTCCACCCTCTATATATATGGAATGCTTACTATTTTTTTAATTTACTATTTAATATTCACTTACTAAATATATTTGAGGTCGTTGTGGCGCAATGGCACAGCGTAAACGCTACAGTTGTGGGTTGGATCCCACTTGGAGAATTAATTATTTAATAATTGATTGAAATTGAATTCGTCAGTGTGGGGAATGGAGAGTTTTAAAATTAGGTGTTCTCTGCCTACCATAGATACGAGATACGGGTGAAGCTACAATGCTAGCAGTTAGCAGCTACATAATGTATTTGCAGATTTTGATTCTTTAGAAACTTTAAATTGCATGCACATACTTAAATTGTTTTTTTTGTTAAAAAGTTGCACACTAATGCAGACTGTACAGTTGTTAAGTTGTTTCACCAAATAAGCTATATATTCAAAATATTCTTATACAATATATGAATCTGCTACCTCTTTAAAACTATTTTAATAAATCAAGCCCTTCCTACTTATATTAATTATCATACTAGTTATTACTTACTTGTATAATAATATAAATGTGAAAGTTTATGAGGAGTGATGTGTTCCACTCTCACGCAAAAACTACTGAACGGATTTAGATGAAACTTTACTGTACAATACACAATTGATGTAAGCAATTTGGCTATAACAATAAGTTTAAGCGGAAGAAGCTTCATGAGTCGCTAGTTACATACAAGATCTGATAATTGTATAATTTTTACTTTTTTTAAAATAATAAATATGATTCATTTATCGTCATATCGACTTCTTAGAATTTAGATGATAATTTAAGTTAGATGATGGCGTGAGATGATGAGATATAATTGTGTATTATATATTATTTTGTAAGTAAATTAATAAATTACGATTGATTTTGCTTAATATGTTTATTTTATTTCTTGTCCTCTCCAAGCTCTCAAGCCTCTCCTTTAATTGAGAAGAATTATATTTAAATATATTTTGAAAGTAGAGAAAGACCGTCTTTATATTAGATTTTGTCTGCTATCCCTGCTATTTGCGGAATATAGCGTAAAGCTATTTATTATTTCTCCGCTGTATACATATATAAATAAATACGGCGAAAAGAATATAAAACACGGCGTTGGGTTCCATCACTCAACACGCCTTGAAAATAGACGAAAGTGGACTATGGAACATTGTAACTAAATAAAAAAATACATTAAAAATGTTACAAAATGAATGTTTTATTAGTTTTGAATAAAAAAACTTTTTTAGGCCAGGCGTCGGCACAGTGTGACTAAACGTGATAGTTACACAGCCTGTCACGTACGACTGCCAGTCAAGGAATTGAAATATTTAATATTTCCATTTTTTCGCTCTGGTGTCGAGGCAAAGCGAGCCATTGAATTCCGCCTCTCAACACGTAATGCCTTCAGAATTCGGCAGAAAATAAGGAACGGAGTGTCTGAACATTAGGTTCCCTCTGCCTACCTTTGATGCTAAAAGTAGTCTTTAAGAAATAATAAAAAATATTTCACCGTGACACAGTTGGGTACATATGTCACTGAAAATGCAACGTAGGTTCGTATCCTACTTGAATATTTATATTTTTTTATTACAGCTTCACGCTGTATCCCGAATACAGCAGGGTAGGCAGAGAAAACCTGGAGTCCTAGAGTTAAAACACTTCCGTTCCCCACTTACCACCAAATTCTGGAGGCATCATGTGTTAAGTAGCTGAATTCAACGCTGCGCTTTGCCTCGTTACCAGAGTGACGAAATGAAAATATTAAATAGGTAATTCTGAGGCCAGTCGTGGCGCAGGTGCACAAAGTGTGATTGCAAATGCGACAGGTTGTGGGTTCGATTCCCATTCGAGGAAATGAAATTATATATGCAAAGATAAGTCATTTGATACAAATTACTAAATATTTTATACACTAGTACATGAGGGATATTAAAGCACATCAGTCCAAAAATATATTTTTTATACTAACAAAACTAAAGTACTTCTCAATATATATATTAGTACTGCGGTCTACAAGTCGTGGCCGCCATGAAGTTAGCTATAGATGGCTGAGCAGATTTGATTTTAGGATTTTTTTTATTTGTGATTTATGAATAAGTATATGTTTCCGAATGAACAATAGTGAGTAAAAGTGAGTACATTGGTACTGTAATTTTAATTTATTTTGATTAATGTTATTTGAGTCCATTCCAAAGAAAGTACCAACATCTGATTCTGGTAGAAACAACAGACACAGTAGAAATTTGCAGCTTATTCTGTTTCGATATTTTGTGACTGAGGCGCTTTTTTTACACTTCGACTTTGAACACCACCTTACTAATTAAGCCATATAAATATATTTTTAATTGAATATTAAAATGTTTACTAAACGCAATCATTTTTAGTTAATATTACCGTATTTTGATATATAAAAATCTTTAAATCCCACAACAATTTATATAGTTAAATATAAATATAAAATTAACAAAGACAAACCAAATTCTTGGTGGGGCAAGTGGCAACATTAAATATATCAATAAAACAATTTGCCGACATTTGTAGGTTATTGTTAGTAAAATATTAAGTTAAAAATTATTTGCTTAAAATAAAAATATATATATACGTAAAAATAGGTAATTTTTTATTCAAAATATATATTACAAATCAATATGTCGGAATATGAAGAACCTGCTGCAAAAATGTTAAAAATAGAGGTAAGAAAGATTTATCTTATACTTTTTCAATTCAATAATGTTTTAAATATACATCATTAGCTATTGAAAATATTTTACTTCACATGAAACATATACCTACACCTTATGAACTTCACACCAACTGTATCAGTTAATTATATTATATTTTAAACCTATTATAATAATCTTATTTTTCTGCTACCATTTTATATTCAACTATCATTGTTTTAAAATGGAACAGGATATTAGTGTCAGCTTTTCAGTTACTTAAGGTATTTTTTATAAATAATTATGTTTAAAATATCAATAAAACATGGTAAAGTTGTTATGCAAGTGACGGTCAATAATTCTAATATATGCTGCTGTGGGTGTTACTTGGATTTAAGGGTTTGTTTTCCGTATAAATTAAATTAACACAGATTTTTTAAAAAATATATTTAGTAATCAATTTTATTTCTCAGTACTTAACACTGTACTTTATCTTGCCACAGCAGGGAAGTGAAAATAATATTTACTAGCATTTGCAGTGAGGTACTGTTACACTCTGCCTTGATGACTTAATTAATCATATTAAACAATGTAAAATGTTTTTACAGTGTGAAAAAGTTGTGATACATCTTTCTATTTTATTTGCTTACCATATACTATTATTTATAATTTAATATTATTGTTTTAAGGGCAACATGAATCTTAAAGCATTCCGTTTATTAATAAAATATTTGATTCTTCTGTAAGTCTCTTTTGACTTATCTATTTATGCCTGAGGACCATGGAATTACAGTGTTTATTTAAAATATTGTTGTTGTATTTTGCTTATTTTTATTACAGGTAGGTCCAAAAGAGGGAGAAGATGAAATGGACGAGGGTCATGAGGAGTGGCTCAGCGAAGGCATACTTACAGATGATGACTATAATCCAGCTGTGAGTTGCCTATGAAATATTTAATGAAATTATATGAAATGTCATTTTTATTTATGTACTAAGAAATGCTAAGTCAATTTTTTTGTGTAAACATTAAACATTTTTTTAGCTTTGATATAAAAACAAATCTGGTAACAAATAATTTAGAGTTGAAAGAGTTTATAAAATAGACTTAATTATATTATGATTCAAATATTTCAATATACAAAATCTCTGCATACCTCTTTTGCCTCAGCCAATGTCATCAGAGTGCATCCATATATCTGTTTGTGGCATCATATCTCGTAAATGGGTGCACCTATATTGATGTAATTTTTTTTAAAGTAATCTTAATCAAGTGTGTTCCTAGCTCTGATTTGAGCAAATATGTTCAGCACTTTGAAGATTATCAGTTATTTTCTAGTTGGTAGTTATTCAATATATTTTTAATTTATATCCTTTTAGCAGGCAGATCAAAATAAAACAGATTCCAATAAAAACACAAGTCAAGACGACACACCACCCAGCATCAATGAATCAGATCTTGTCTCGGCTCAATCCAAGAACATTGAAGACACTTTGGGTGACTTGCAGAGGAGTAATCAGGTGTGTGGTTAAGAATATTGTAGTTTATATTTATGTAGTTAAGTTTCTTTTTGCAATTATAAGCAAATTTTAGTACAGTATTTTTTAGTACATACATGATAAAGAAATTGTATTTCATGTTAAAATTAGTAATTTTATTAATTATTAGTAATTGCGATGGTTGTGGGTTTGATGTCCACACAGGGGAAAAAAATATTAAAATTATTATGTTGGCTGCCTCTATGCAAAATGATTGCATGTACATATTAAAAAAGAAATGTAATTGTGGTTATATGTAACTAACTTTCCATTGCTAGTGGACGTCGTGACCTATACATACTTTCAAGCCCTATGATACTGCCTTAGAGTGAATATTCTAAGTACCTACTCAGTTTAGCGGTTTGGTTTGGTTTGTTATGCATAGTGCTTAGGATATACCAGTCACTTTACAAATATAAATAAATGTGTACAGGTAGACATGTATTTTTATAAATTTAGCTATACTTTTTTTAAAATTGATAAATATTCCTTTAAACCTACATTCCAGACAGAGCTACCAGAAGAACTAGGTGCCTTCCTAATAAGAAAGACAGATGGCAGAGTGTTAGACGAAAAGAGAGAAGAGAGTGAGTTAGACGAGTCTGCGAAACAATCAGAGGATGATGGACATGATACTGATGAACTTTTGGTAAGTATAGTGGTTAAAAAATATAGGGACAAACACACACACTAATCCAAGTACACTAACATGAAGTGTATGAGAAAAAAGATAATCATAAGAAAACTCATATAAGTATTCAAGCACTCATAAAAGTACTTATGCACTCGTAAAAATACTCATGCTGTCATAAAAGTTCTCATACACTCATGCAAGTTACACAATTTATAACACAGTTACACATTTTATATTTATAAACTTGTAATTGTTTTTAAAGTTGGTTGTTTTTATTGATACCTTTAAATACATTTTAGAAATTACGGAATATTTAAGTTTTCATTTAAGAGTGGGACATAATTATATATATGTATTAAATTATATTAACATTTTTTTAAAACGTAAATTTTATATTATTCATGCTTTTTTAAATTTATCACAGCGTATGTTAGGCGAAGACAACAGTTCTAAAAAAGATAGTGTAAAGAAATTAGAACAGAAGAGGACGCACGAGTCACAGTCGAGCGACGACGATGACGATGAATATATATTTGAGGTTCGTTCTTTTAATTTTTTTTTAGCTTCACGCTCTATCCCGCATATAGCGAGTTAGGCAGAAACGAAAACGAAACCTAGTAATAACACAATCTATTTTTCATGCAGTTGAGTGGCGGAAGTGGGTTTAGTTAGGCATTTTATCTCGATTGGGAATCAAACACGCAATTTTGTATAGCATTTTAAAGAAAATTTAAATATTTACTTTTTCTTTCAGGGAACAAAAGTAGCACGCTTAAAAGTAGCAAAGAACGCGATACTCAAAAAGTATCCCAGCAAGGCGGTGCCGGAGGAGACCAGCGACAGAGATACTGATGTCGTATGTATACCTACAAATATTATTTATCTTCTTATATTTACATTGTGGTAAAATGGAAATAACTACATGATGTGTATTTAACACATTCAGCTGCAGTGAGTCCCACAGTTTCACAGAGGATGCAGAGGGAACCTGGTGTTAAGACATCCACGTTCCTAAAGGCTCTTTCATCTCCGATTTTCCACCGAAATCTGGAGACATTGTGTATTGACAGGTGAAACTCAACGCCGCGCTTTGCATCGTTACCAGAACTAGGAAATGGAAATATTAAATGTTTCTTTCCCCTTCAGGGGAATCGAACCATCGCGTAAGAAAAAAACAACAACTATATTTTTTTTTCAGTCATCAGACGAAGGTCTAACAGTGAAAAGAATGTTTGGTGTGTCAAGAAAATTAAACGTGGCGTCGAAAAGTACGGCCAAGTCAAGTATAAACGCTTTAAAAACAGTCACTAAGAAGGTGGTCAGCTTACCGAAGTTAGCAGGTTGGAATACGGAACTTTAAATTTTTTAAAAATATATTTTTACTAATGGCTCAAGCATAGCCTCGCCCGTTTAAACTTATTGTTATATTATAGCCAAACTATACAAACATAAATTTTTATCTGTGTTGGTCTGATGTATAAGATATGTACCTCTCACAATGTAGTCTCATATAAATCCGTTCAACAGTATTTGCGTGAAAGTCGAATAAACATCCATCCTCACAATTTTTCATATTTATAATATTCCATAGTAAGATTTGTGTAGATGTTTTTTTATTTTGTAATGCATTGTGTGATTTTTAACGTCTTTTTTAGAGATGAAAATTTTATATTTACCATTATTAAAAGGCTGAAAGCTGATTAAAAAGCTGTTTGGTTGAATACTCAAATCTGGGAAACTGCTAGTTCGAAATTTTTGTGTTGGATAATCCATTAATCGCACATGGCTATAGGCTATATCACATTCTACATAATCCACTGTAGCTGCTAAATGTCTAGGTCATCACAGTATTTATTTGGTCACGCAGGTGAAAACTAGGTTCATAATTAAGGTGTTTTTTTTGTATTACAGTTAAAACACCAGCAACGTCGACACCACTACAAAAATCTGTTAACACTAAAGTGGCCAAAATGAAAATGGAACCTGACGAGATAATTGATGAAGAAGAATTCCTCGATGAGGAGCAGTTTGATTTGGATGAGGTTTGTTATTAAACATTTTTATTCAAAAAAATATCTCTAAGCGAGTATCGATCTCGCAACCATCGCATATGCAGTCAAATGCTGTTCCACTGTAACACATTGTTTAATTAATAATATTTAAAAAAAAAACACGACGGGTTCTGGTTTTAAATGTTTCGAGGAAATAAAATGTTTATTTAAATTTATATTTTCTTTTCTCTGCTCTGAAAGCGCGGCTTTGAGTTCCGCCACTCCTCTCACAATGCCTCCTGCCTTCGGCGGAATGTTCTGCACATTCCAGCGAATTCTGAAGAACGGAATGTTTTAACACCCTCACGCCCAGCCCTCTCAGCTCTGCCTATCCCGTTGTGTGCAGGATACAGCGTGAAGCTGATTTTCAACACAAAATTGCGCTCCACCTTCAAACTTATAATACCCCTTTGCTTGCATCTCGGAGTTAATAAAAAATTGCGGATTCAAATTCAGTCACTTTGTTTATCCATTTTTTTTAGGAATTCGAATCAGACATGGAAGCTGAGAGAACAAACACTCAGCGTATAATGAAACCGGAGCAGATGGACGAAGAGGTGCCCACCGACGGCGACAGCCACTCGGAAGACGACAGCCTGTACGATGTAGGTTGATATGGGTTGGATTTACTAAAAAACGAATATTTTTTATCCTAGCGATCCACGAGATTAAACTTATTGTAATATTACAGCCAAATTATACATAAACTCTTTACATAAATGATTGAGAACCACTGACTTAACCCTTCACTTATACACTTCACTTATCTTTCATATAAATTGACTGTAGTTTTTGCGTAACATTGAATCAGACATAAAAATGGACACAACAAACACTTAGCGTATAAAGAGACCGGAGTGCCAACCGACAGCGACAGCCACTGTGTAGTGTAGGCACAATGTAACTTACGTTAATTGTAGCTATACCATGTCTAAAAAAGTTATGTTTGTGGGTTCAATATCCAAACCCTACTTGAAAGAATGTGTAATTAGTTGTTAAGTTATAATATATTGACGCCGGAAAGCGATATTGTCATATCTCAAAAGAAGGCTCTCCGGCAGCACAGCATAACTAAAGTCGTTATCGAAGTTTCCAATAATATTTATTATTTCTCTCCCCCTTAAAACGTAAGTAAGAATGGCAAGTAGAGAACAAAATGTGTTAACAACATTTTAATTATTGCAATCATTACAGGAGCTGCCATCATCAGATTCTGAGGATTTGAACGAGTGGTTCACATTGGACATACGGTCGGAGAGAGCTGGGGACTATATACCTTTGTTAGGTAATTTTTTACATATATTTTTTCTTGTTTCAGTGTCAACCCATATCTACCACGTGAGTTAGACCACCGATTTTACCTTCGATTTTACCTTTGATTTGATTTTTTTTGATTTGATTCGGTCATAAAGTGTTCACAAAGTACTGAACTGAATTAATCGCCGCATTTTGCCTTGTTACCAAGCCGAAAAGCTTATTAAATCATTTCCATTCCCCATTTCCCCGAGTGGCGATCGAACCCACAACCGTCGCGTCTACAGTCACACGCTCGTGCCACTGCGCCTCGATAGTCTCCAAAAATCATTTAATCATTAACAAATTAACATTTTATAGGTGCAAAAGCGCATCAACTGTTAATAACAGAGAAACAGAGAGTATCCACACGCCTTACTACACTAAAACAAAGTGTCTCAGCTCTAAACGAGAGTAGCGCTCAACAAGCCGAGATGCTACGTAGAGCTACGTTGCAGCTGGCGGAGTTAGACGCCGCTCTCAAAGCCTAGTGAACTGTCTAAGTGTATATACGATGTGGTTAAGTGTATAAGTGAAGTGGCTACGTCAGTTGTTCTCAACCATTGTCATTTAATTTTACATGAAATTTTAATTAAATAAAAGTACTTGCTTATATGATTGTAATAAATTAATAAATCATCATAATCTATGTTATAAAGTAAGCAAATAACTATTAAAGTTACCTTTAAAAAAAAATTAAGTGTTGATAAAAGGTTGAGAACGACCGGTCTAAGTGTATAATTGAAATGTCTAAATGACGAGTCATCCTTAAACTGTCTGAATGAAGATAGAAGAAGTGCATGTTATATGGGTTTTTTTATTGTGTAAGCCTAATTTGTTAATTATTTTATTTTAGATTGTTTTAATATTAGGATGTATTTTAGTCACTATATAGTAAATATAAGTCAGAATTGGATTAATGTATAATTTAATTAGTTACCTATACTTTTTTATATTATGTACGTATTTAAAAATTACTTTAATAAAATTTCAGATAAATGTAGATAATATATTGTCTATATAGTAAAATGGCTTCCTGGATTGTTTGAATTTACAACTGGATCCAGTAACTGGCACTACAATTGGTGTAACATACCCCATCTTAAGCATAAGAAATCAGTAAGCATATTAAATCCTCCTAGTATTATAAAAGTGAAAGTTTGTAAGGATGGATGTTTGTTCCTCTTTCACACCTAAACTATTGAATGGATCTGGATGAAACATCAGAATAACACATAGGCGATTTATGTTAAGATGTTGGATAATATGGCTATAATACACTAAGTTTAAGCGGGCGAAGCCACGTTCGGATCACCAGTAATAATAATAAATTTTAGATTTCGGACAATGTCTGTCGGGTCCTGCAATGTATATGTTTTGTATAATGCTACCAAATTACAATGTCAACAAAATTGATATTACAATATACTCTCCTCAACAACTTTAACTGAGCTTGCTTCCTTATTATAAGCTTCTTTGTCCACTATAGAGCACATTATAACCAAAAAATAATGAAACACAATGCAAATAAATACATATTTTGTAATTAAATGTATGTTTTTTTAATTTTTATCCTTTTTAGAGCTTATAAGTAGAAAATAAAGCAACTTCACGATGTATTCCGCAAATTAAAGAGTAGATAAATAGAACCTAGTGTTAAGAAACTCCAATGTGTGGACATTGCATTACAATCTTGTAACACAACGCCGTGCTTTGTCTACCAGAGCAGGAGAATGACAATAAATGAATATGATCATGTACCCCATTGAGGCCGTCGTGGCAAAGGGGCCCAATGATGTGACTGTAACGCGACGGTTGTGGGTTCAATCCCCACTCCAGGAAATGAAATATTTACTTTCGTTTATATTTCCATTTCTTCTGGTCGAAGAAAAGCGCGGCGTTGAGTTCCGTCACTCAACACGCAATGCCCCCAAAATTCGGCGGAAAGTGGGGAACGGAGCGTGAAGTTAAAAAAATTAACCCCTTTGCATTTAGAAGCCAATTGTGGCGTGTAAAAAATAGAACTATAGATGTAATAATATACGCCTAGAAATAAAATGTCATTTCATCATTAACCTTTAACTATGGACGTGATTTTTTTATAACATACATATGGACGTCGGGTCTGTCAGACCAGTGTATTTATTGGTCATACTCCGGCTGTTTTTTAAAGGAAGAAGACAATTTTATGTTTTAGTTTACATGAATAGCCTCAAATCAAACAAAATCAATATAAATAAAATCGCTTTTTATTAAAGTTTACGCATCACAACGATTTAAGTAACTTAAAGTCACAATTTCAGTCTTTGGCCACATGGGATGACTCTTAAGAAATTAATACTATAAAATAAAGACCAATAATAAAATAAATATTTTTTTAACAAAATATAAAGTCTAACAAATAAAAAAAATAAAGAAATTACATCTTATGTTATAAAATAAAAATTTTGACAACACCTCAAGATAAGGTATTATTGAACATCGATACACAATGGCTTTCAACATTGTAGGCTAACAGGACGATTGCAGTCAACATAAGTATGTGTTGTGTTTCTATATATCTTTTGGGGGCAAAGTGTACATGTTTTTCAAGATCCCAAAACTATTTTTTTAGCTTCATGTTCAATAAATGATAGATCAGATCGCGAAACGCGAGTCAAAGTCATTCTCAATTCTTAGAGTAGTTTAGTATACGAAACGCGTCTTTTTATTTGATAAAGTGCTATTTTCTTTATAAAATGTCGTTGTCCAATTCTTTTGTTTGATGTTGATTATAAAGTACCGATATTTTTGTCCCTGACGTGCTAGGTCGATCCTTTTTTTCATTTTATCATAAAAACTAAAAAAATTGAATCTTTTTTAGATAAATAATATTTATATTACTAAAATATATAACAAACAATGCCAAATAATATATGATATAAAACAATAAAAACATTTGAATACAAATAATACAATTAAAATATTAAAGTATATTTTGTAATATTATAAAAATATATGGCGTTTTGAAATCATTCATGTATGGGAAACATGGACGTCGGGTCTGACAGACCCAGGCCACGTTTAGAAAGTTAAATACTCACGTGTTTTGAACCCAGAGACACAACCACTGCTGTCTACATTCATTTTGTCATTAATACGAAAGGTACTGAGAGACTCAGTGGCGGAGGTCACCGAGAAGTGACCGATTTGTACAATTCGTAGAACTGTCTGGTCTGTCAGACCCGACGTCCATACTTAAAGGTTAACACTAATAAAAATGACAACCAAATTGCTAAGCAACGGTTATGTTTGCCCAATATTTATGGCAACAATGTGAAATTCAGCGAAAATGTTATAAAAGTGGTAGATTATGTTCTAAAGTGACTAATAAATAGTCTTTTAACTAAATAGAACTAAATAGTTATTTAATTTTAGTGTCGGTAAAGTTAGTCAGTGAGGAGAAAACTTTGCAAGATGAGCGGCGATACTTTGTATGAAGCTCCTAAGCGCTGTAAAGTATCGAAGATGAGAGTTCACGATTATTTATACGGTAAACCTTATCTAATTAATACTAATATAATAAAATGTGTTTTTTTTTTGTAATATTATATTTTTATTCCTCCACCTAAAATTGCTAATCATAATTGCATGATTTCCATACGTTTTTATTTTTTATTGGGGAAACAAATATAATAAAACTTCACAAAATTTTATAAAATATTATACAAAGTATGAAAATAAAGAAAGGGAGAGAAATATTAAAACAGCTAAATCTGTCACTCTCCTTCGTGATTCGGAAAATTGAGGAAATATTTAATTAGATGTTAGGCAAATGTCCATTTAAGAAACAAATATATCATAATTTAATATAAACATAATCGAAATAGATTCAGCATTCATCGTGTCGGGAGCTAGAGACTACGCCAGGACCGCCTTTAAAGCTGCCATGGCGTCTGCGCAAATGGTAGGTTACATACATTATCATTATCAACCATTTTAATTACGTTTATTTATAAGAAAGAAATAGGGAGAAATAAGAAATTATAGATAGGAAATATTGCTTGTACGTACGAGTATGTAAAAAATTTACTTGTTTATTATATGTTTAGGTTATGGATTCGATTCCCACTCGGGGCATTGAGTTTCATATCTCAAATAGCAAAGTCTAGAAAGTCGAAAGTTTAGATGGAGAATGGAGTGTCCTAACTCCTACCACTAGGTTATCTACAGCGTGTGAAATGTTTTTAATTTAAAATTCCGTTTGGTTATTGGCAATTACTTCGAGAACTCTTTTTTTATTAACTTCTCGCTGAATCCCACACACAGCAGGATAGGCAGAGGGAGATTCCCTCTGTGTTAAGTCACTCCGTTTCCCGCTTTCCGCCGAATTCTGGAGGTATTGGGTGTTAAGTGGCCGAACTCAACGCCGTTCTTTGCAACTTCGAATTGTTATATTGAATTTGAAACTGCGTTTTAAGTGGCGGAACTATTGACCTGAGCTGACCTGATAAATTTATTCCGGAATTCGATTGGGAATCGATCGTATTAATGTCACTAAAATAAATTATTAAATAATAATGATAACTTATTAAATAATCATGTTTTATATTAGGTAATACAGCCAATGTACAAAACAATGTTTTCGGAGTTGCGCCAGTTTCCCAGGATGCAAGTTGGTGAGACTTAAAGATCTATTTATCATTTAAAGATCAATTAATACGAATAATAATTAATATGTATTTTTCAATATACTTACTAGTTTGTTTTATATAAAAGACATACGGGTATATTTTATCATTCCTTTACATAAAACAATTGCCGAATAAGCGTATAAGAATGTCGATGTCGATAGCTTGATGGGAACGTATGGCTTAGTGGTCAGAGTACTTGGACGGTTTCCCTGAGGCGCGGGTTCAAACCCCAGTTCCAATGTTCGTCGTTTAAAACGACAGATATCCAATGACAGTGGGCCCAATTAAAGTTTAAAAGAATGTTTTCTACCCATCAAATCCGCTACCCTCAAAGCGGTATTCAAATTTATTATATCAATATCATTTCGAAGTTTCGACCAATCGCAACCGGAGCGAAAGTTCCGTAAAATTCCTATTTTCTATACCGATAGTATTTTTTTTTTACCACCAGTCTACCACCCAAATTGTCGTCTACCGCACCACGTGGATCGCTCTTACGGCGCCTACTTGAACAAAGTGCAGCAAGTCCAAAATGTATCCACGCCGCAACTAGGAGGGAAAGATCGCTTTAAATTTTGTGCTGCGTGAGTTTTTATTTGGTTTTGTGGATAGCTTTATGTAATATATTGCTGCGACTATACGAACATTGGTGCTAAGAAAGAATTCAGCTTCACGCTGTATCCCGCATACAGCGGGCTAGGCAGAGGAAGCCTCTAGATATTAAGACACTGCGTTCCCCACTTTCCGCCGAATTTTGGAGGCATTGCGTGTTGAGTGGCAGAACTCAACGCCGCGCTTTGCCTCCACTCCAGAGCGAAGGAATGGACCTATAAACGTAAATAAATATTTCACTTCTTCGAGTGAGATCGAACCCACAACCGTCGTGTTACAGTCACACCCATGTGCCGCTGCGCCACGATGGCCTCAATCCTCGGCCTATGGTGATAAGGATACATTTTCATCAAAATTATATTCCCCTGTTTCTTATTATATTTATTTCTGTTGATTTACTGATTTATTACTTCCAACAAAAACAAAAATTCAAACGCAATATCTCGAAAATTCGACATAAGGAATTTATTGCTATATGCGAGATAAAGCTTATCTTTCTTTCCTCCTGGCATTAATCCCGGCTATTGCTAGGGTCTGCCTTCCTACTAACCTACTCAACCTACTCCACTTTTCACGGTCTTTTGCGTCAATGCGAGATAAAGCTTATAATATATATAAATTTATAATATTTGCTAAATAATTTACAGTCCCAAAAAGCTACTGCCAATCAAAAGCACAAGTCCGGACTTCCAGCCGCCGACAGCGTTCCTAACAACCGGACCAACTAAACCTAGGAACAGGGGGACGCAGAGTTTGTACAGGTTGGTTTATTTTAAATTGTTTTACTTTATAGTTAGTTTAGTCATAAAAGCCACTTCACACAATTTCTTATTTTTAAATTACAAAACTTTGCAGTTACAATGGTTATACGGGGTGGAAGCGTCAGCGTTCCGTTTACGGGAACAGCATATAGGGTAAAATGTTTAGGGAATAAAGTATATTTTTGTAATTGTACTAAGCTTTTATAGAGTAGTTAAAACTGTGGTTTCATTTAAAGTGATGCTGACAAAAACACTCTGTATATTCAATTTTAGCAATTGAATTGAAGAATATCATCTTTTTTTACTTTACAGAGGCACTCTATTAATAAAATATCTGTTTTTTTATTAGGCCTGTGGGCTAAACTACAGTGGGTTGTACCACAGGAAAATGAAATTAAACTATTTGAATGATTCTCAAACAACAGTCATAGAGAGAAAGCGATACCCGATAGCGTTTTAAACTTACCTATAGTAACATCACTGTAATGGTGACCTTTCAAGAAATCCCAAATAACTTAATATTCTTATATACATTAAAGAGAATCTTCAGCACAAACCATACCATGGCAGCCGGACGCGAGACCAGCAGAGAAATGTGAAACTACACCCGAAGTTTTATACTTGGATAAATTAGAATGGGGTAAGTTTTATATGATGTATGGTTATAGCCAATCGCCATTATTACACAAAATTCGTGAAATTATTTTAACCTAAATAATCGCATATAATTCCGCATTAATTGCGTATAATTCAGTCATATATAATTTTAATATTTGTTTTCTAGATTATGATATTAAGTTGCAATTTTTTTTCTTTAAGACTTACGACTTCTTATTTTAACCTATAATGGTGACTTGAAAGTTAAGCGTAAACTCGTGCAAATCAAGAATTTTCTGTATTATTCCAAAGGTCCCGGCTCTCCATACCGTGTGGGTGACTTACCAGCCGACTTTCATACTACGGAAATTATTAACAAGTAAATATATAGTTATGTTATAAGAAAAGTAAAAGTAAATATCAATTATTTGTGGAAAAAAATAAAATGGAAAATATACCTTCATCTACTACCAAATATAAAATAAATAAAATATAATGCTTCGTAACTTATAAGGACACGATCATATAAAAATGAGATGCTTGAATAATCTCTTCTTTTCGTTTTTTTCATATATTAAAAAAAATAGTACAAATTTCCCCATATTCTCCACGCAGGATGCGTCACGCGCGTAAGTGGACGGAACTGGTGGAGAAAGGCAACTACCCAGGGTGGATGAAGAAAAGGGACGCCATCATCACTGATATAGAAACTAAGGATTGGATATTTAGAGAGGCAGTATGTTTTATTTTTATATTAGACTGGCACGACTAGCTAGTCGTGGCGCAGAGGCACGAAGTGTGACTGTAAGCCGACTGGTTGGTACAAATAATCACGAAAACTAGAGATCATAATTATTTTTTTCAAGTTTACCTTTAGGAAATAGACGAACTCCAATCGATACGACAAGTACTCCTTCAAAAGATACAAACGGAACAAATTCAAAAGACCAACACACGGACAAGTACTAAATTGGCCAATTTGTGGATGAACAAGAAGACGGATATGGAGAAACGTATAGAGACTATCCACCGGACGAGGGATAGGGGTGAGTCGTTTGAATTTAGAGTAAGTTACCTAATATCTTGCCCTAATTTACCTATTATTTGGGTAAGTTTCTTAGAATGTGGATATGTACATGTCAGTGTATTAAACATGTTGCCAATTTATGTAATGGGTAAATATCTGAAACAGAGAGATGTAAAAAGTTTTATAGATATTGGGTAAAACGTAAATGTTCGAAAAAATACTTACAGATTTTTTTCATGTGACATAGGCATGGGCGTTATCGTTTTTTTTCGATAACGGTTATGTAACCGATATATGGTTTTCATAACGATATCAAAAACGGTTTTCAGATATCGATATTGATAATACAGTTTACAAACGTTAAATCATTTTTAACGATATAAAATGAAGGCAAATTGACATTAAACGCTGGTTGCGTTTCTTAAAAGTATTATGAATATAAAGTAAATCACCAAGTATACAGAGAGATGAGAGACTTTACGCGACATTTTTAAGAAAAAAATTATGTCTATATACACTAATATATTTAAGCTATACACTAACATTAATTAACTTTAAACTATATAGAAATTGTTGTTAAAAAAAAGTATATACACACACTGAAATGCACAATTTTTAAGGAAACCTCGTCCGCAATACGTATCGCAAAGGACTAAATACAATACTAAACTATTTCTAAAATATTAAAAATTTGAAAATAAATTTCAAATAAGCATTTGTCACTTAAAAACAAACGTTTAGAATTTAAAAGTCGAATCCACTCAAGTGTGAAAATAATATGAATATTTTAACCAAATTTCAACCTTATTCCCATTATATAGAAGTTCTTTTTTGTAACGTAAAGTAATAATATCTTATAGATGCAAGTTATCGGATATTCGCTTCATTTCTTTTACACTCGTGAGAAACATATAGTTAGAAAGAGAGGTAGTTACTTAGTTCGTGTTATGCGAAGTTTTCGTTTTTACGTTTTCGTTGCGATAGTTGCTGTGTGTGATTTTAAGTTTTAATACGCATCTGATAGTTTTGATAAGTTTCTATGATAACGGTTTTTTAGAAACAGATATCGATATGGTATGGTTTCGGCATCGTATCGGTTACAAGTTACGTTTTGTTATATCGAACTCATCCCTAATGTGACATCTTATATAATATCCAAACTATGATTTTTGTCGAATTTTGTAATATTTAAAATTGTTAAGAACAAATGAGGAGAGTTGGAGATGTGTAGTGAGTGTGATGTAGAATTTGAACCTATTGAATTTCAATGTATTAAGTAGCGTTCAAATAGTTTTAGACTTTTTCTTCTTGTTAAAATACTTGTGGACTATTTGTTTACGTTGAATGTTGATCATCAAACTCTGACACTGACTGATTGATTATTAGGCAAAAAGCATAGAAGGATTCTCTTTGATAACTAAAATACTTTGAAAAATATTCTATTTCCAAAAGAACTCCGTAAGCTCTCCGCTATTCACAACCGCGGTGGTGGTCTAGTTGAGGAGGCTCGCGCTGCAAGGGGTGGGGGTTCGATTACCCGCTCAGCGTTGGATCCCACATCAGATACTCACGCACCGAGATCCCGTCATGGATACCAGGCGAGACGAAGACATGCCGAGATATCTTATGATGCTAGTTTACTTGGTAAATTGAATCATGGTTAATTAAAAAAACATTATTAAAACACGTATTGATAAGTAAACCATCGTCGTCAGGGCTGATGTTGCGTAATGATACAACGCCCGACTATAAACGCGACGGTTGTACATTCGATTCTCAATCGAGGAAATGTATTACTTTCATTTCTTCGATCTGATAATACAATAACTTTAAGTTTATCTCAAAAATAAGGTAATGCGTGGTGAAAAGTTTAGAAGACCCAAAGCCTTATTAATAATATAAATAAGTAAAAAAACTCATTATTCTGATAGTTCCAGCACAGCGCTATAACGTTGATTGGGTTTCGGAAATATACGCAAGGAGTATACTAACTCTCTTCTTTTTCCAGTTTTAGAAGATCATGCCCATCTAGCTGATCCACCACCCTGGCTCCAGCAATGTGGACAGAATCTAACCAAGACGTGTTCAGGCAAACATCTACCGCGAGACAAAACACAGCTATGCGAACGTGAAACGAAATGGAGCGAGCAGTTCTTAAAGAACTTGCATGATGATTTAAAGAGTTAGTATGTTATTTGATGATTTATCGGAAATTATTTGGCTCTATTTGAGGAGTTCTTTTCTTTATCTTTACCAAGACGTTAAGACACATTTATTGTTGTCTACTTTCGGGCTTGAGTTATTATAGACCACACTGAAGTAATAAAAGAAATTTAGAATTTTGTTCATTTATAATGTTGGGGCCAGTCGTGGCGCAGGGGCACACGCCACGGGAAGTGTGAGTGCAAACATGACAGGTGTATTCGATTCCCACTTGAGAAAAGGTTGGTTGTTTTAGCACTACATATACTTCCTTTGCCTGCCCATCTGCACCTGGGATACAGCGTAAAGCTAAAAAATATAATTTCGTCAAATATTTTTTTTTTCTAAATATTATATTTTCTTACTTCTTCACAAAATGATTTCGTTTATATAAATTTATTTTCACTTTAAAATGTGAAATTAAACAGGCTTGTTTAGATATAAGTAATCCTTTGAATACATTTTCGTCCTAATTACATACATATATATATTCTATATCTTTCATAACACATAAAGAAAGTGGACAAAAAATGTTGATAAATACAAACTCTCTATATCTACAGAAGCTCGTCTCGGAGCGGCAACCTCAGCTGGTCCTCTAAGAGTTCTCAAGCTACGTAACGTGCCTGTCACCCCGAGGCCTTCAACTCCTGAAGTGGAAGCAGTCCCTGATAGTGAGGAGGCGAGTCATCAATCCGCGCTGATGATACAAAGACTGTTGAAAGGGAGAGCTGTACAGAATTTGGTGAGTCTTATTGGTTATTTTTGTTGGTCTTCTTGGACAAACTTTCAATCGGTCAATTTATCAGTATAAATAATTTCGGAACGGTATTTGATCCGCTCACTAAACGGACTAATAAACTTAAAAAATAATTAATTTGAATCCACAGTTCCTGGAATTATCGCAAAAAACTGTTCAGTTTTATAATATTATTAATATAGCTAAATTATATAACATTTCCACCAGATGTTCGAAGGTAGGACCAGATCAGCGGAACTGACAGAAGAACTAAAAACTACCCACGGTCTGCAGAAAGAAGACAGGGCCCGCATACAAAAAGAAGCGGCCAAAGCGAGAGATTATATTGCTGTCAAATCTGAGAGTGAACAGAAGGTAAAAGAAGACTTCTGACAATTTCTGACTAGAAATTAGTTTAATAGTATAAGGTTTTTAAAATTCTATGACAAATATTCAGCATTCTATCCTCTCCATATCGAGAATACGATAAAACGTCATGGAGGAACAATAGTAACTTTATACTAACTATTTCCTCGTAATTATTTCCTCGTCAAAATTTTGGAATGGAATCATATTTATAAAACACTGTCACATGTAGCCACAATGGCCTCAAATTTCTCTTACTCTATTGTTTTTTAGCTTCTCACTGTATCCCGCGCGTAGAGGGAACTTGGAAATCTAGCGTTAAGACACTCGTTTCCTTTCGAATTATACCTCCCAACCTTCATTTTTAACAGGAACAAGCTATATCAGCGTTAGTCGACGAGCTATGCGGAGGAGCAGTGTCCTCAGCGCTAGACTTCCTCGAGAAGGAATTAAGAAGACTCAAGGAAGAGAGACGGCAACATGCTTATATACTTATTGCTAGTTAGTTTCTTTTTAAAAATAATGTAGTATTTTTCCAAATTTTTCCCATAGAGTAAAATAAGAAGAGAATCTAATATTAAGACACTTTAAATAGACGTCGGACCTTAAGCTGCCATGAGTGCCTTTAGGTACCTATTATCCCACATCACCACATGGACGACCTGGGGTTTTTTCTACCACCGCCACACCTGTATCTAATTAATAAATTAATCAAACAATATAAAAGTATCTCTCGAAGATTATTATGTTCCACTTACTGTTGTCGGATCTGTTTGAACATTATCTTAACATATCTGGAGTTGGCGAAAATAGGAAATTCATATAAATGGACCTGATAACCGTCAAAATCTCCAAAACAACAAAATTAGGGTGTTTTTTGGCATTATTTTCTTTAGCACGTACCCCGCATATAGCAATAGCAGGGTAGTCAGAAAAGATGTAAAGGTTTTATGAACTATGACACCCCGTTCTTTGCATTTAAAATTATTTTTGATAAATATATCTACACGGTCACATATAATAAATAATTTCCATTTAATCAGTTCGTGAGAAGACGATGAGAGAAGCAGCAGAAGCTGGCAGAAGACAGAAAGAAGAACATCGGAGAAGAGAACACGATGAGATGTTTAAACAGGTCTAGGAATCTAACCAATTTCGTGTTTAAAATAACAAATTAAAGATATAACAACACTTAAAAAATAATATATCCCTGCAGGTGCTAGGTGTAACTCAAAGCACAGTGGACGCGTATCTCAGCGACATAACGCGACAGGGTAGCGAGTTGGCGGCCGAGCTGCAAGCGGTGCAGAACGCTAAGGAGAAAGCTGATGCAATTGATGCTGGGAACGAGAGAGGGATGTGAGTGAGGGGCTTTTGAAGGGTTTTGGGAGATTTTGCGTCGTTGTGTAATGAATTTTTACTCAGTACATCTTTAAAAAAGGGTAAAATATCTAAAACGGAGAAAAATTACTCCACTAATTATAGCAAATAGAAATAGACCACATATTATACAAATACGTTAATGGCAAAAATATGACCTTTATTTTTATTCATAACAGAATACTTTAATCCTTTTCTATTCATACTCACAAAACTGCAAAAAAGCTAAATATAATATATGTAAATATATATATGTACATTCTGAGGCCAGTCGTGCATATAGCAATCAAGTTAAAAAAAAACACTTTCTCCCACCAACTCTATTATTTTACTTATACGTATAATGTAGATTATTGCCGTCCTTTTCTTCTCTGATAATTTAGAAAGAGACAGCATTACACTGTACCCTAGTCATCCACAGTCCTTTTCTACCATAAAGGTATTGAAAAAGTCGAAATGTTTATGATAAAAAAGGCATG
Organism: Heliconius numata; assembly: GCA_016802625.1. Classification (NCBI taxonomy): domain Eukaryota; kingdom Metazoa; phylum Arthropoda; class Insecta; order Lepidoptera; family Nymphalidae; genus Heliconius; species Heliconius numata. The sequence goes on along the minus strand of JAEBDU010000038.1, from coordinate 2,489,229 downwards.
AGACTAATTTTTTTATATATAATATTTTATATATATAATTTTTCTTGCTCAATCTATCCTATACTGTATACGTAAATCTTTACTTCTGTTTTCTTCTACTCAAATCAATTAGAAAGAGACGGCACGTCACTACAACCTACACCGTTTCCCATTTATGTAGAGACATAAATATACATTACGTAACTAGGTGATTTTGTACTTTTTAATTAAAACCAAAAAGAAAAAGGCGGCTATAGTCTCTCACCTCCAGGTCGACAGCGGAACAGCACGAGCTAGTAGCTGATCTGGTGCACCAGTTCCTCATACCCTCTTCACATAGAGAGGCATCCAGGGTCAAGGTCCGCCAGCTCCAAGAGTCAGGGCTGGTGGCTGCCAGGGAGGAGATATTTGGTGTGATTGATGATGGTGTGGTTGAAGAAGGTAGGTTTTTTTTTGTTTTGTGATATGGTGTGTGGTAAAAGAATTTTTGAAATACCGTCTGTATTTGAAAAATTCTTTTACCACTTTTTCCACTTTTTCTTTTCACACCATATTTGGAAATTGTAGATATTTGTGTTTCGTATATATTAATTTACTTATAATAAAATATTTCTTTTATTTGAAACTTTTGCAAGATGATTAATAGGATGATGATTTACGTATATGAAGACATTGTGGTACAGTTAGTAAATCAGACTTTTCGTAATGGTTATAGGTTCAATTTTCACTCGGTTAACTGATTATATTTAGATATATTTATTTTCCCCACTTTTTCTTCTTTAAAAATGGAAGGAAAGTGAACTATTAAGTATCGAAATATATTATTATTGTATATTTATACTTTATAAAAAAATATTAAGTTATCAATCTTTATATATTTTTTTTTTCAGAAAAATGCAAAGAATGTGGCAACACTATTGAAAAATGCAAATGTCGCGTATGCCCAGTGCGTATTACACCGACAGCGACAACTTCGAGAGATGACCCACGATGGAAACATGCAAGACGTTAGACGAAATTTCATTAAATGTATATATAAATGGATATGAACCCTTTGTGTTTTATACACCTGCAAAATTTTCATATTATAGGTAAAATAAACAAAGTGCAGTTCAAAATTCGGCAGAAAGTGAAGATCGGAGTATTTTCACATAAGGTTTCTGGGTCCCTTCTGCCTACCCTACTACGTGCAGCATATAGCATTAAGCTATAATAAAGTACTTTAATATGGCCGTTACAATTTTATGTAGTATATTACTTTATGATAACATTGAGGAATACAACATGTTGCGGGTTCTGATGATATTCCAATTCTTGTATAAGTCTTTACGTGGGAGTATTAAATGATACCTATATAATTTCCAATGATTTTTTTAAATGAAATTTAAACATGTTTCAGGTCGTGGACAAGTGGAGATGACGTTAGAAGAAAGATACCCGCCGTCACACGAAATGAGGAACTTGGTTAATTCTATAGTAGATGATGGTCAGTATTTTAAATTCCCGACGTAAAGGTCGGGGCGTTATAAGCGCGGGGTAAAATACCTCCAGAATTCGGTGGAAAGTCGGGAACGGAAGTGCCTTAATGAGAACACAGTGTCTTAATACCAGGTTCCTTTTCCTTGCTGTGTCCTGCATATAGCCTACCTAAAAATAATAATTAAACTAATATCTATAATTTTGTTTTAGCGGTAGAAATATCTCGTTATCTGCGTAAGGAGGAAGAAGTTATAACTCGAGATATATCTAGAGATTTGAGGGAGAGAACCGAGATATTGATAGATGCGGGAGAAGTTATAGACGAGTGTTAGTATTTTAACATTTAGTTGAGGAAAAGAAATAATATTTAAAGAATAAGTTAAATAGTATAGAAATAAGAATAATTTTAATAATAGTTTTTGGCCAAACTTTTATTTCATTTGGGTTGATAAATAAATTACTTAATTTAATATTCAATCGATCAACTGAAATCGATGGTATTGCTCATTAGTTTTTAATAGAACATCATAGATTTTAGTTAATTCACAATTTAAAGATAATAAAGAAAGCAAATTATGCTTGAAAAATAAAATGGAATGGAGAAATAGTAAAACATTAGTTGGAGGGAGATAACATTTTCATAATCGCTTTCTTTAGTTGAGGACATTAACATTTTTCAAGAAAACTTTTGAAGTGAAACGGAAAGCTATCGCATTTGATTCAGTTTTTTCGCACAATGTTCTAGAAAAGAAATCTGGATAAGGGCTTTATTTTCTATTATAACATAAATCAATATTAAATACTAACCTTAACCTGCGGCTTCGCCTGTGTTTTCAAAAAGAAATAACTCGTATGTGACACATGACACATTCAGCGGTTACAGTGGGCTATTTCGAAACAAATAATGTGATAGATATACATCCAACGCAAAAAGATTTTGTTCCTGAGATTAGTGCGTTGTACCAAACAAACTCTCGAACTATATAATATTGGTGTAGATGTAATGTTTCTTCAGCCTCGGCAGAATGAAGAAATTAATATTTAAAAAAGAAGTAAATATTTTTTACAGTGATATCTCGAGCGACAGGTGAAATAGATTCAATAAAGAGACCTCAATACAGATACTACATGAGGCGCATTTACAAAGATGCTTTAGAAAGGACTGATTTCGTCTATAAACAATCTTCTGGTAAGTTTTTTCGTTCTTTATAAACTTTGGATTTTTCTATCCGCACACAGCAGGGTAGGCAGAGGTTAAGACAATCTAGTCTTAAGACACTCCGTTCTCCACTTTCCACGGATTCTTGAGGCATTGCGTTTTGAGTGGCGGAACTCGACGCCGCGCTTTGCCTCGGCACCAGAGCGAAGAAATGAGAACGGAAGCTGATTTAATCAATGAAATTATAATTTTAGTTCCACAACTCCTGCCTTCTGAGTTAAGAACACTTCAGGAAGAAGAAGATGCTAAGAAGGATCCGTACTGTCACTGTGAGAAGGAAGATAGCGAAGTTGTATTTAAACTTGGTATGTTGATTACAATTTTTAAATAAAAAATAAACGATCAAGTGCGAGTCGGACTTCCCCACCGAGTATTCCGTACCAATTTCAAGATTGTAGGTACACGGGAAGTAGGTTATAGGTTTTGATCACGCAGTTAACGTTATACAAAATGTAGCAAAAATAATACATAAATATAAAAGAAAAAATGGTTTCATTTT